>OV884014.1:30529272-31129272 GCA_930367205.1 Acanthosoma haemorrhoidale
AACTTAGCCATTGTCTGTGAAAAAAAATTCTCACTTATTTCTTATACTCAAGTATTCCAATCTGAAATATCTGAAAAATCTCTCGTGCTCTGACGTCTGGCTTTTACTACTGATATTCCGACTTTGTTTTTAGCTATTGTCTGTAGTGGTCAGAACAACATTAGCTCCGCTATAAAAACGTACCTCGATTAATAGAGATCCGTCTCGTCTGCAGAACATAATAACTAAATACAAAAATTCAACAAAATCGCTACACTGAGTTAAATATAAAAACTTAATTTGTTAAACAGCGAATTCATAAATTGCGGATTATAAGCGAGCACTGAGATAGGCAGCCTTTTGTCCTGGGTAGATAAGGGCATTGAGTGGCTGGATTATGCCTGCTGATGGTGCCATTATTATAAACATACCGTCAGCGGCTGCAGAATAACCGTGCAACAGCGGCCACAGATAAGCGGGAACCACAAGCGGAGATAAACCTTAAAACAAAAAACCATTAAGCCATTTCTTGTGAAATATTTCCAAGCTCAGATAAAAATAATTGCTTACAAAATCGTGCGTCATTCTGTTAGAGGGTTAAATTTTTATAATATTTTTTTTGTCTCCTCTATACACACAAATTAATGGAACTACCCTTTTTATCACTTATTACTGTATTATCTTTACGAAAGATACAGCATGAATAAATATTAAATTATTGCTAATTGGAAATCAAAACAAGACGTTCCGAGGATCATTAGACCTGCCTCGTGACTTTACGGAAGTCACTGGTGTTTCCTGTTATTTTTAAGTAAGCAACCGCACCCCTCCAAGACCTACCTCCCTATTCCCGAAATTACCCTTTTTTTTATACACATATGTCTCAGCTTTAGTCCCAGACCACACTTGTTTCCCGTCACTTGTTTCCACACAGTCCACCCAGTAGTATGTAAACAGTAACGTAACTCTTAATATTTGTATATACCAGTGTTTTGCTTGTATTTCATAATAAAGCTTTTCTTTCTTTTCTTTTAAAAGACTCTTCTCTACAAAGATTGTTTAACTTATAAACATATTCTACTTCCTTTACACGCCAAGCATGGACTAACAGCACTTTAAACGAAATTCCTTGAATACAAATGAAACCGGTGGTGAAATATATGGTTATAACTTCTGCTACAACATACAGGACACATTTACATAGTTTCCCAGGATGTTTATTTTAAATTCCACTTTCTGTATATTGAAACATGACTCTCGCTGTTCAAACATACAACTAACAAACCAATCAATCGTCCCCCATAAATAAATTTCTTGACAAAACTCTCTAGGATTGAAATGCTAAATACAATGTAGATGTAAAAAATGTATTTAATTCCATTCAAAAGACATATCTATAACATAATTATACTTATTAACAGAACGCAGACTCTTATTATTTACTTTATTGTCTTATACTATTATTTAAATGTTATTATAATACGATAATAACGATGTCTTCTCATTGGGGAATATTGGTTCTGGATGATAGTCATGATCATGAGTCATTCATAATAGTCATGAAATGTCAATGGGATCCCCAATGCATCTAACATGCAATATGATCTCTGTAGTCCCAGGGAGATTGTCTTCTGGGGCGAAGCTGCAGACCATATGAGGCTTTTCTGGAATGCATTGAGGACCTCCTGGTTTCAAACCAAGTTAGACTGAATTGCTATCCATTCAGTCTGGGGGAACGGAGGATGGCATAAGAGAATTCGTAAATTACATAGTTTCTGGGAGAGTACTTCAAGGAAATCATAAAGTAAATCCCTCTTGCAACTCAGAAAACGGACTATTTCACATCGACAACTAACAAGCATCATTGGTATGGTTTGTCGGGAAATGTCACTAGGGGAGTGCCTAATCACTCTAGCCCTGGTGACAAGCGCGGATTGTTCAAGTTTGTAACCTGGACAATCGTTCCAGGTCGGCGTTAATATCTGACTCCATTTCTGATAGGAATGTGCCCCGACAATGCACTATGTTCAAGAGGTACAGAGGATTCATAAAGAATAAGTCAAAGTTTCAGAGTTCGAACAGAAGCAAAGTATCACTGAGTAACGGTCGCGAAAGACTGGTCGTCCGGGGCTAGTCGCCTCCGTTAAATATGTCCCCCGCCTCCTTCGAGGGGCTGAAACAAAAAGGTTGCTTAGTGCCTGCGAGATCCTAACATGTGTTAAGGACCGTGCCGGTTCTAAGTAATCAGTCAGGCGGCTGACGGGATAACTTAGCCTGTGGCTTCTGCATGTGTTAAGACGGAGTCCCCTGTCGGTCATAAATAACCCCTGGAGGCTGTAAGGGTCTCTCTGATTTATGACTGACAGACGTAGACCGTCTGGTGTTACTTTTCTTTATTGCTAATAGATTTATAATAATTTATTTTTGTTCATGTTATTTACCTTTGTCTATAATATATCTGCAATAGAGTATAGGGTGATTTCACTTATATACTAAGAATCGCCACATGGTTATAACTATGTCAATAGACAGTTTTACAGATAGTTAAAAGGTCTATTTGATGGAAGACTATTCCTTTCGGAAGGATAGATAAAACAATATCTACATTTAACTTCCACTTAACAATCTAGCACTCGACTAATAACCACCTAGAGTAGTCTGTCAAAACAACTTTTACTATAGAAAAGCTTGATTATCTACAAGTGGCTTCTCTAGAGTACAAGACCAGAAGATTCTGAAAGCAGTTAGGTTGACATCGTCTTTCGTCTGTTTGAATACTTTTTTACGACGGTGTTCATTAAAAATGCGTATATCAATCTGAAACTGTTGATTATACAGCAACCCATAGTGTTTTTCACATTCTTCGGTTAATAAATAGTAATAGAAAATATGCAAAAACTAATTGAAATATTTAATTATGCTTAAGATATGGGTTTTTTTTTCGAGTGTACACCCAAAAACTGAGAGCCAAAAGCTTTTGAGGTTGGCAAGAAAGTAATTTAGGTTTTTTAAGTGTAAACTAAAACTTAATTTTTTCTATACACAAAATGAACTTTAATCAGTCAAATATCTTCCATTCTGTTCGATGATTTTTTGCATTTTTCTGGTAACTTCATGATCCCGCGCTCATAGAACTTCTGGTCCTTATCAGCGAAAAACTCAGCCAAGTGGGATTTGAGGTCATCGTTATTACTGACTTTTTTCCGTTTAAGAAGTTTTGTAAACTTCGAAAAAAATTATAATCCGATGGTGCAAGGTCGAAGCTGTGTGGGGGATGCTTCACCACTTCCCAGCCAAGCTCCAATAGTTTCGTACGTGTTGCTGAAGATGTGTGAGGAACCCAAATATCGAGCTTCTTAACAAGTCCAAGACGTCTTATATATGATTTTCAATTGCTCTTTCGCACAGTTATGTGACGATTCAATTCAATTATGGCTTTCATTTTGTCATCATCAACTTCAGAAATTCGACCAGAACGTCGGTCATTTTTCAGTGAAAAATCTCCAGAACGAAATTTATTTAACCAATTCTGACACATGCGTTCTGTTTACACGATATCTCTTTGTGAGCATCAGCATGTTTCTTTGATAAAAAAGTAAAATGTGGCGAAAATTTTTTGCACTCCGTGTTAAAACTGACCGTAAACTGACAGTTGTAAACAAAATTACACGGAATTTGTTTCCATAGTAACCTAAAGCTATCGACTACCAAATCTATAAAGAAAACCTTGATATAAGAATAACGAAACAAACATAACGCTATCTACTGGTGCAAACCGAAATCACTCAATAAAATACCAATGAAAATTACTAAAACTCTACTTAGCCTTAAATTGGTAATTAAACGTCATCAGTTGCTCCTGTGTAATAGCATTCATACTACAATATATAGAGTATTAATATTGACCAGTTTTTGCGCATGCGCTACATCCTGAAACACCTCTCAACTTCGCTCGTCCTTCAAACACTTTATTCTACCGTTTTTAGGCCACAGTACATCAAAAAATTTTGTTCTACCAGGCAACTTACGTGAGCTGGTCACGAGGAAGCCCTCAACACGTAAGTGAATAGCTTATTACATTTGTGCAGAACAAAAGTGAAGTGAAATCAGAGGAGAGGTCGGCCATTTTGCCATTAGACATTAGCACCATTCGGATCGTTCACTAACGTCGTGCAATTGTTTCTGAGCCAGTCGGTCTTGTGGCTCAGAGCCAAGACCCGTGACTCGCCACTGGAGGTTGTGAGCTTGATTCCCACCGGCGCTACGTACTTTTTTTCTTACAAACTAAAAACCGTTGTTATGATAAAATGAAATTTTATCAACAAGTGATCTCTCAAAATAAAAAAAAAAGATCGAGATCACTAGGTCCAACCCCGACAACGTCGCCTGTAAAGCGTAAACCAAGACGATCAACCAGGAATGTACAAATAACCTCTTCTGCGGCTAGTTCCATGGAAGAGATACCTCCACAGGCCAGCACATCCAATAATGATCCCGCCATAGAGTCACCTTTCTTCACGCCAAACACCTTTGAGGCGTTGAAAAATATCCCAGCAGAAGAAATGGAAGTCAACAAAACTCCAACACAGCCCCAGCCGCCTCCTATATTTGTACGCAATATTAGCAACTTTAAATTACTATGCTCACAAATGAGCAAAATTGTTGGTACCGGCAAATATACGTGCCTAAATCGCTCTCGGGACACGAAAATATCTCCGGACACTCCCGATACTTATCGGGCAATTATCAAATATTTGGACGAAACCAATGCTGACTTTCACACCTATCAGCTGAAACAAGAACGCTCGCTCCGAGTAGTAATTAGAAACTTGCACCCGACCACACCAGCTGACGAAATCGAAGATGAACTCTTTGCTCTTGGATTCAAAGTTCGTCAAATAACGAACGTGTTACGTGAGGATAAACAACAAGAGGGATCAATAAAAACGGCGTTACCACTGTTCTTCGTCGATCTCGAGCGAACACCTGGAGTAGAGAAGATTTATGAACTAACACACCTGTACTATACAAGGGTACAGGTTGAAAAACCGTTCCCCAAACGAGACATCGTCCAGTGCCATAATTGTCAGGCATATAGGCACACGAAATCTTACTGCCACCACCCTCCCAGATGTGTAAAGTGTAGTGGGCAGCACAGAAGCGATTTGTGCAAAAAGCCCCTACAATCTCCTGCGGTATGCGTACTTTGCAAGCAAGGCCATCCGGCCAACTACAAGGGCTGCGAGGCTTACAGAACGCTGAAGTCGAGGACCGAAAAACGCCGTCAGCCAGAAGTGGAAAAACTTGCAGCAAGAAGCGGCCCAGCCAGAAACTTGAGGCCTACTGTCTCTTTCGCCGATGCCGTTCGCAACAGAGAGCAGTCACAGGCACCACCCACCCCCTGTACACAAGATCACCTTTCCCAGCATTCCGTTCATCCCGTCAACCCACAAACTCTATCCCATCCTCAGCCACACATCTCGTACATTCCTCCACCTTCAAGTTCTTCGGATCTCACTAGCCTTTTAACCTCATTTCTTACAGAGTTCAGAACCCTAATTACTCCTCTCATTTCCCTACTTACAAATCTGGTCTCCTACGTTATCCCCGTTAAACAAAATCCATAAGTGGATCCTTCCGACTCCTTATCCATTCTCCTTTGGAATGCGAATGGTGTTCGCACCCATACTAACGAACTGACAGCACTACTCCACGACAAGAACATCGACGTAGCTCTCATTACTGAAACAAGACTTACTAGCAAACGATCATTTACGATTCGACAGTACCATACTTACCGAACTGATCACCCAGATGGAAGAGCTCATGCAGGTACCGCTGTCATTGTTCATAATTCCATTTCTCATCACATAGTTCCTTTGGTAGCACATGATTTCCTTCAGCCCACTGCAGTGTCAATCAGCACCTTCCCTTTCCCCCTTACTCTAGCATCAGTGTACTGCCCTCCCAATAAATCCATTTCCGATTCCCAATTCATCTCCTTTCTAGACTCCATAGGACATTGTTTCCTTGTGGGTGGGGACTTTAATGCAAAGCACCAACACTGGGGGTCAAGATCCACGAATACACGCGGACGTGCTTTGCTGTCTGCACTCACACGGAAACATTGCTCCACGATCTCACCTGACACAGCCACCTATTGGCCATCAGATCCCAACCGAAATCCAGATCTCCTAGACTTCTTCTTCTACAATAGTTTAGGAACACTAAACTATTCACTCAAGCGCCTCGATGACCTCTCCTCCGATCATAGCCCTTTATTATTAACCATTTCCCTAAAACCAATTCACAAACTATCTCCTCCTTCATTTATTAGGGGCCCAGTCGATTGGTACCACTTCCGTCAGCTTCTTACAGAGTCCGTAAACCTCAAATTATCCCTGAAAACATCCCAAGACCTAGACGATGCAGTGCATTCTTTCACTACTCTGGTCCAGAGGTCGGCTTGGGAGGCATCGTCACCCCATCGTCACCCAAAAATTCATAATCATAATAGTTTACCTCAGCATCTCAAAGATCTAATCCTATCCAAACGCCGCTCCAGAACAGTGTGGCAAAGATCCCGGCATCCTGCCGATCGCCGCTCGTACAATCAGTACTGCCGATTGGTAAAGCGGCGATTGGCATCCTTCCGTTCCGATTCTTTCAATTCCTACCTCTCCTCTCTGTCTACCAGGGATAACTCCTTGTGGAATGTAACCAAAAAAATCCTAAAGTATCGACCTGTTTCACATCCGCTCCGTCGTGATGATGGGTCCTGGGCGGCTTCGGATGGGGATAGGTCGGAGGAATTTGCTCTGCATCTTACCCATACTTTCACACCTAACCTTTCTCATCAAAGCCATACTCACAGCACAACTGTGGAAGATTTCCTCACTTCACCTATTCCTCTCTCTCTTCCACCAAAAGCCGTTAATCCCTCTGAGGTCAAATACCTTTTGAAAAACTTACCTTACCGAAAATCCCCTGGATATGATCTCCTTACTCCTCAAATTCTCAAACAACTTCCTCCTAAAGCCATAATCTTCCTAACCTATATATATAATTGCATTATCCGAACTACGCACTTCCCACTCCTCTGGAAACATTCCATTATTGTCCTATTCGCCAAACCCGGTAAACCACCCAATGATGCCTCATCTTACCGTCCAATAAGCCTACTCCCTATCCTCTCAAAAATATTTGAGAAACTTCTACTAAAACGTCTACTTCCAATTATTGAATCCAAAAACCTTTTTCCTACACACCAATTTGGTTTCCGCCAACGGCATTCCACTGCTCAACAAGGCCTTCGCGTTGTTGATCACATCTCCTCAGCCCTTGAAACCAAACAGTATTGCACTGCTGCCTTTCTTGATATAGCTCAAGCTTTTGACAGGGTTTGGCACGCAGGTTTACTCTACAAGCTCAAAAGATATTTACCACAGACCCTTTTCCTAATCCTACAGTCCTACCTTTCAAACCGCTTCTTCCAAGTCCGCTGTGGTTTAGAATATTCAAACTACTATCCTATAAATGCAGGAGTTCCACAGGGCAGTGTCCTGGGCCCCATCCTCTACAACCTATACACCGCTGATGTCCCCTCTACTCCCAATACCTTCTTGGCCACATTTGCAGATGACACTGCAGTCTTGTCATCTAACCCAGACCCCGACATAGCATCCCATAACCTTCAAAAACACCTTGACGAGATCGATTATTGGTGCAACCAATGGCGGATCAAAGTTAATGAAGCAAAATGTTCCCACATTACCTTCACCCTTTGTCGCAAGTCTTGTCCACTAGTTTATTTTAATTCTATTCCTCTCCCTGTATCCGAGACAGTACGGTATTTAGGCTTCCATCTCGATAAACGACTGACCTGGAACCCACATACGAGACTAAAAAGACAAGAACTAAACAGACGCTTTGGACAACTATACAGACTACTTCAAAGGACATCCCATCTCTCAATAGAAAATAAACTACTAATCTACAAAGTTATACTTAAACCAATCTGGACATACGGAATAGAGCTATGGGGGACAGCAAAAAAGTCGAACATCAAGCGTATCCAATCCTTTCAATCAAAAGTCCTGAGAACAATAGTAAATGCCCCTTATTATGTCAGCAACAAAACCCTTCATAACGACCTTAATATACCCTACATTCTAGAACTCATCCCTTCCAAGTTTACGAAATTCCACAGTAGCCTTTCCAACCACCCTAATCCTGTAGCACAGTCACTGCACTGCGTCACTCATCCCTATAATCCTTCTCGGAGACTGAAACGGCAGTGGCCTCGTGACCTGCTATAATCAAGTGACAGTGGGAGTCCTGGCAATGGCCAGTTTCTCCAATCATGTCCTGAATGAATGAGCGAGTGAATGATGAAATGTAAATATGGTATGAATGATCGTATATCTTAATTACTTATTGCCTAGCAAGGCAGATTGTAATTTTAGCACAATAAAGGAATTATATATAGTAATATTGACCGAATCATCAAACAATCGATAACAATGATTCATTAAGCCACCACTACAACTAATCTACGCAGAACCTGTTTGATGTTGAACGGCGGTTATTCGAACTAATTCTAATCAGAGAGATAGGACGACGGCCGTCGGGCATCGACTCGAGGTATAGGGACGCTAATCACAGCTGTAATGAAGTGGTATTGATTGGGTCGTCAAGGCTTCTGTCTCCCTTACTTATCAGCTAATAAAACTAACCTGCTAACTAACCTCAGGGATGCCGTTACCCAATAATTGGGGTCGGTAACTTTTCACACTTTATAGCCGTATTCAACCTCTCTGTCCAATAATCGGATCGAATGTGCTTCATGAAGAGACATTAGTAAATGCACTAAAAACTGTGCAGAATCGTCCAATTAAGGACTTCTTGGTTTATTTTAATAACTAATTTTAATTAGCAAGAACTTGAATCCTTATGACGCATATATATATATATATATATATATATATATATATATATATATATTTGTCATCATGATTGCATGGTTGAAGCATTAAATGGAAATGTTTCGATTATAATTATAACGCGAGTAGAACGTTAAAGCTTGCTAACACAATTTTAATAAATGATAAAACAATATCATCCAGGTGTTTTTCATAAACTTGAATATATATCTAATCCTTCATCCGTCAGTTTTTGTCATTTCGTCCACTGTTATTATAATCATGATTATAATAATTATCGCTATAGCATTTTTCTGTAAGCTAACACGCATTGGATTAAATTATGTGTTGGGCAAGTAAATGACATTGAGGCTTCATCAGCGTTAGTCCATCTCAACCTTCCCCCGTCCGATCTGTGCCTGAATAAATAAACTGAACTGTCACTTCGCATTTCCCGTAGTCCTCCAGCTTCAATTTCTGGCATAAACATTAAAGTTGTATGAAACATACCGAATATATCACCATACCACACCATTACCATACATTAAAACTGATAAGATCTTATTATTTTTCATGAACGATATGAAATTGTATTGTTTGTATATTAAACGCCTCTACCTCAAGGGGCCTTTGGAATTCCAATATTTGATTTAACTATACATTACTAATGTTTTATAACATTTGGTGTAACTTTGACAGTGCATAAAACTAGTTTATTTCAAAATGTATTATAGTTATACATACAAATGTTACTCCAAAGGTAAAATCCTCTTGTGGTAAAAATCCTGGGTTACACTCACTAACAACTCATCGTCGTTAACAACTGAACGGGAAACCTCATCAAAACATGTCTTGAAATTTGGTATTCCTAGTTTTGAAGCATTTGAACTAGTATGCTATTTTACGTTAAGCCGGACCAACTTCTGGCGCTGAATTTATCACCCTCAATCCTATTTCGAGCCTTGTCTTAAAAGATCTCGAATCACACTTTCTTTTATTCTAACCTTTCGTTGAAATATATAATAGAAATCTAAACGCCAAGACAGTCGGGTACATGATTGATTAAAGCATTAGCCAACAGCACTAGTACAAATAATATAAATAATTGATTCAAATAAAGAATGTCTTCAAAGACTTTCGCAACAACCTAGTATATAATTGATTAGGAATAATCAGTCATTTCCCTATAGCATCTTCAAACTACTGGCCAATGATTTTGACTTTCCAATCCAGTGTGATGTAAAGATAAAAAATATTAAGCAAAAGATATGTTTCCTTACACGTGGCATGTTTTGAATGGGGTCGGTACATAAATATTTGGTTGTGTGTAGGTAATTAAGGGAATCGACCGGTGCTGACTAGAGAGAAGGAGGGTTTGCCTATTGGCCAAGCAACCGTCTCTAATTTACATTATGAATCTACAAACGGGTCCGAAATGAACATAGTCATTTTATATCAAAGGAGCCGGCAATCCACCCTCCCATTATACATAGCACTTCCATGAATTATTATCTCCACTGATGGGCTTATTCAGTCGTACTGGGGTCACCACTGCAATGGAACGGGCTCATCCTATTTCTCTACTAAAGCAATCCGCAGTTATGGGGTTATGGGTTTCCGGAAGGAAGTGTTTTACGTTAATATAGCTAGAATATATTATTAGAATATATTCCGTTAATAAAGAAGATTATTTTATATTTCTTTTGTTTCTAGTTGTATGTATACCAAAAATATTAAATAAATGAAAATTTTTGCGTGACATAGCTACATACCCCGATATCAGGGTATATATATTGGGAACTATATCGATCTCAACTATACCACACAGTATGTACTTACGTAACTCCTAATATTTATATATACCAGTGGTTTGCTTGTACTTCATAATAAAGCTTTTCTTTCTTTTATTGTAAAAGACTCTCCTCTACAAAGATTATTTAACAGTCGATGCAGCTCTAACTGCCGTCCCGAAAGGTTTGCCCTAAGCTGCCAAAACTATATTCTTCAACTTAGTAAAGTAGGCAACCGATGGTACCGAAAAAGAAATTGTCAAGCCAAGACAGTAGCTAACTCCCTCACAGCACAAATTCTTGATGAGAAATTGGAAGACGGGGCACGAGCGGCTTCATGGCATACACGGCGATCATCGCAAGTTTTGGAGGATCCTTAAACCACCACCAAGAAAGTCTCAGGCGTCCGCCTTCACAACGGCGACACCCTTAGCACAGCAGAAGAACTGGTGAAAATACTGCCCGACCAATGCCACTAGAGTTTCTAACTACCACGAACCTCAGCGGCTGGAGACGGGACAAAACTACTTGCCTGTCTCCACGAAGCTTCGTTGGACTTCCCGCAGGTTTTGTGTCCCACGGGATACTGTGCCAACAGCCCTGTGACTGGGAATGCCGAGAACACCTATGGCCACTATGAATCCACCCCCATTCCCGTGTCGAAGGCAACAGAATCTCCGGGAATCTTAGATTGTTACTTATTTAGATTTAGGTTAGAATTAACACAACTCTATCTTAAGGTGAGCCCTGTCACTTTCTATGTTCACACGTCTTGTATTCTTTAAATCACTCTACCATAGAAAAATTCTTTAAACCTCACACATTATATCAAATTTAGCTGCGCTACAGTAAATATAATTAGCGCGATGTGCATTTATGTAAAGATTCCATATTGCAGAATCTGTAACTCACTCTGTGTATATTAAATTAAGGGTTTTGTTTACACGGCGCAAGAGCTACGACCAACACGTCATACGTTTTAACGTAATTTTAGCACGTTTTCAGGTAATATAAAAAATGCAAATTGTTTTTGTTATAGTAGGTTGGTTTTCTATTGCATCGTTCTTCTATCCTGGAACAGAAATAATTGAGAGCGAACGAATTGTTAAGTCACTATCGAATTAGGAGTTCTCGGAACCAACAGTTCGTTATTCTTTGCTGGGAAACGCAAAAAATGTCACTACGCACACGCTTGGGTCCGTCATCGGTTCGTTATCCAGTGCACGAACGAAGTTTTTATTATTATTTTACGTCAATCTCTGAAATGAGACAAAACATATTGAATACATAAATTTCAGTAAAGAAATAAAAAATTTTAAGTTAACATCGCACCAGAAAGCTCATCCACCGATGTTTGGTCCATCATTACAACTGTCTATCACAGCCAAAGCAATTTATTATGTTGACATGTTAATTCATTAAAGAAAATTAAAGAATTTTCGGATTGTAAACGGATAAAGCACTGTTTAGAAGCAATTATATAAGATGTTTTGCCCGATAAAAGCAAATTATTTTCAAGTATCCAAACCATACGTCGTCGCATTGATGGCATTTAAGCTGTAACAAATAGTAGTAACTTATAGTAGATAACATTTTCTAATTTAAAGCATATTCTTTGGGATTTAATGAAAGTACAGATATCCCAGACACATGCCAATCAATTTGTGGCATTTCGTTCGTGAGTGGATAGTTCATTCCTAGTGACAGAAATAATTTTTAATTTATAATACAGTTTTTGCGCATGCGCTACATCCTGAAACACCTCTCAACTTCGCTCGTCCTTCAAACACTTTATTCTACAGTTTTTAGGCCACAGTACATCAAAAAATTTTGTTCTACCAGGCAACTTACGTGAGCTGGTCACGAGGAAGCCCTCAACACGTAAGTGAATAGCTTATTACATTTGTGCAGAACAAAAGTGAAGTGAAATCAGAGGAGAGGTCGGCCATTAGACATTAGCACCATTCGGATCGTTCACTAACGTCGTGCAATTGTTTCTGAGCCAGTCGGTCTTGTGGCTCAGAGCCAAGACCCGTGACTCGCCACTGGAGGTTGTGAGCTTGATTCCCACCGGCGCCACGTGCTTTTTTTCCTACAAACTAAAAACCTTTGTTATGATAAAATGAAATTTTATCAACAAGTGATCTCTCAAAATAAAAAAAAAAGATCGAGATCACTAGGTCCAACCCCGACAACGTCGCCTGTAAAGCGTAAACCAAGACGATCAACCAGGAATGTACAAATAACCTCTTCTGCGGCTAGTTCCATGGAAGAGATACCTCCACAGGCCAGCACATCCAATAATGATCCCGCCATAGAGTCACCTTTCTTCACGCCAAACACCTTTGAGGCGTTGAAAAATATCCCAGCAGAAGAAATGGAAGTCAACAAAACTCCAACACAGCCCCAGCCGCCTCCTATATTTGTACGCAATATTAGCAACTTTAAATTACTATGCTCACAAATGAGCAAAATTGTTGGTACCGGCAAATATACGTGCCTAAATCGCTCTCAGGACACGAAAATATCTCCGGACACTCCCGATACTTATCGGGCAATTATCAAATATTTGGACGAAACCAATGCTGACTTTCACACCTATCAGCTGAAACAAGAACGCTCGCTCCGAGTAGTAATTAGAAACTTGCACCCGACCACACCAGCTGACGAAATCGAAGATGAACTCTTTGCTCTTGGATTCAAAGTTCGTCAAATAACGAACGTGTTACGCGAGGATAAACAACAAGAGGGATCAATAAAAACGGCGTTACCACTGTTCTTCGTCGATCTCGAGCGAACACCTGGAGTAGAGAAGATTTATGAACTAACACACCTGTACTATACAAGGGTACAGGTTGAAAAACCGTTCCCCAAACGAGACATCGTCCAGTGCCATAATTGTCAGGCATATGGGCACACGAAATCTTACTGCCACCACCCTCCCAGATGTGTAAAGTGTAGTGGGCAGCACAGAAGCGATTTGTGCAAAAAGCCCCTACAATCTCCTGCGGTATGCGTACTTTGCAAGCAAGGCCATCCGGCCAACTACAAGGGCTGCGAGGCTTACAGAACGCTGAAGTCGAGGACCGATAAACGCCGTCAGCCAGAAGTGGAAAAACTTGCAGCAAGAAGCGGCCCAGCCAGAAACTTGAGGACTACTGTCTCTTTCGCCGATGCCGTTCGCAACAGAGAGCAGTCACAGGCACCACCCACCCCCTGTACACAAGATCACCTTTCCCAGCATTCCGTTCATCCCGTCAACCCACAAACTCTATCCCATCCTCAGCCACACATCTCGTACATTCCTCCACCTTCAAGTTCTTCGGATCTCACTAGCCTTTTAACCTCATTTCTTACAGAGTTCAGAACCCTAATTACTCCTCTCATTTCCCTACTTACAAATCTGGTCTCCTACCTTATCCCCGTTAAACAAAATCCATAAGTGGATCCTTCCGACTCCTTATCCATTCTCCTTTGGAATGCGAATGGTGTTCGCACCCACACTAACGAACTGACAGCACTACTCCACGACAAAAACATCGACGTAGCTCTCATTACTGAAACAAGACTTACTAGCAAACGATCATTTACGATTCGACAGTACCATACTTACCGAACTGATCACCCAGATGGAAGAGCTCATGCAGGTACCGCTGTCATTGTTCATAATTCCATTTCTCATCACATAGTTCCTTTGGTAGCACATGATTTCCTTCAGCCCACTGCAGTGTCAATCAGCACCTTCCCTTTCCCCCTTACTCTAGCATCAGTGTACTGCCCTCCCAATAAATCCATTTCCGATTCCCAATTCATCTCCTTTCTAGACTCCATAGGACATTGTTTCCTTGTGGGTGGGGACTTTAATGCAAAGCACCAACACTGGGGGTCAAGATCCACGAATACACGCGGACGTGCTTTGCTGTCTGCACTCACACGGAAACATTGCTCCACGATCTCACCTGACACAGCCACCTATTGGCCATCAGATCCCAACCGAAATCCAGATCTCCTAGACTTCTTCTTCTACAATAGTTTAGGAACACTAAACTATTCACTCAAGCGCCTCGATGACCTCTCCTCCGATCATAGCCCTTTATTATTAACCATTTCCCTAAAACCAATTCACAAACTATCTCCTCCTTCATTTATTAGGGGCCCAGTCGATTGGGACCACTTCCGTCAGCTTCTTACAGAGTCCGTAAACCTCAAATTATCCCTGAAAACATCCCAAGACCTGGACGATGCAGTGCATTCTTTCACTACTCTGGTCCAGAGGTCGGCTTGGGAGGCATCGTCACCCCATCGTCACCCAAAAATTCATAATCATAATAGTTTACCTCAGCATCTCAAAGATCTAATCCTATCCAAACGCCGCTCCAGAACAGTGTGGCAAAGATCCCGGCATCCTGCCGATCGCCGCTCGTACAATCAGTACTGCCGATTGGTAAAGCGGCGATTGGCATCCTTCCGTTCCGATTCTTTCAATTCCTACCTCTCCTCTCTGTCTACCAGGGATAACTCCTTGTGGAATGTAACCAAAAAAATCCTAAAGTATCGACCTGTTTCACATCCGCTCCGTCGTGATGATGGGTCCTGGGCGGCTTCGGATGGGGATAGGTCGGAGGAATTTGCTCTGCATCTTACCCATACTTTCACACCTAACCTTTCTCATCAAAGCCATACTCACAGCACAACTGTGGAAGATTTCCTCACTTCACCTATTCCTCTCTCTCTTCCACCAAAAGCCGTTAATCCCTCTGAGGTCAAATACCTTTTGAAAAACTTACCTTACCGAAAATCCCCTGGATATGATCTCCTTACTCCTCAAATTCTCAAACAACTTCCTCCTAAAGCCATAATCTTCCTAACCTATATATATAATTGCATTATTCGAACTACGCACTTCCCACTCCTCTGGAAACATTCCATTATTGTCCTATTCGCCAAACCCGGTAAACCACCCAATGACGCCTCATCTTACCGTCCAATAAGCCTACTCCCTATCCTCTCAAAAATATTTGAGAAACTTCTACTAAAACGTCTACTTCCAATTATTGAATCCAAAAACCTTTTTCCTACACACCAATTTGGTTTCCGCCAACGGCATTCCACTGCTCAACAAGGCCTTCGCGTTGTTGATCACATCTCCTCAGCCCTTGAAACCAAACAGTATTGCACTGCTGCCTTTCTTGATATAGCTCAAGCTTTTGACAGGGTTTGGCACGCAGGTTTACTCTACAAGCTCAAAAGATATTTACCACAGACCCTTTTCCTAATCCTACAGTCCTACCTTTCAAACCGCTTCTTCCAAGTCCGCTGTGGTTTAGAATATTCAAACTACTATCCTATAAATGCAGGAGTTCCACAGGGCAGTGTCCTGGGCCCCATCCTCTACAACCTATACACCGCTGATGTCCCCTCTACTCCCAATACCTTCTTGGCCACATTTGCAGATGACACTGCAGTCTTGACATCTAACCCAGACCCCGACATAGCATCCCATAACCTTCAAAAACACCTTGACGAGATCGATTATTGGTGCAACCAATGGCGGATCAAAGTTAATGAAGCAAAATGTTCCCACATTACCTTCACCCTTTGTCGCAAGTCTTGTCCACTAGTTTATTTTAATTCTATTCCTCTCCCTGTATCCGAGACAGTACGGTATTTAGGCTTCCATCTCGATAAACGACTGACCTGGAACCCACATACGAGACTAAAAAGACAAGAACTAAACAGACGCTTTGGACAACTATACAGACTACTTCAAAGGACATCCCATCTCTCAATAGAAAATAAACTACTAATCTACAAAGTTATACTTAAACCAATCTGGACATACGGAATAGAGCTATGGGGGACAGCAAAAAAGTCGAACATCAAGCGTATCCAATCCTTTCAATCAAAAGTCCTGAGAACAATAGTAAATGCCCCTTATTATGTCAGCAACAAAACCCTTCATAACGACCTTAATATACCCTACATTCTAGAACTCATCCCTTCCAAGTTTACGAAATTCCACAGTAGCCTTTCCAACCACCCTAATCCTGTAGCACAGTCACTGCACTGCGTCACTCATCCCTATAATCCTTCTCGGAGACTGAAACGGCAGTGGCCTCGTGACCTGCTATAATCAAGTGACAGTGGGAGTCCTGGCAATGGCCAGTTTCTCCAATCATGTCCTGAATGAATGAGCGAGTGAATGATGAAATGTAAATATGGTATGAATGATCGTATATCTTAATTACTTATTGCCTAGCAAGGCAGATTGTAATTTTAGCACAATAAAGGAATTATATATAAATTTATAATACATAACTAGAAGAGGCGATTGAAAAATGTATATCCTAAATATTGAAGCTCTTTCCGGATTACTAATAGATGGAGCAACTGCTTCGTTAGGTAAAAATAAGGGTGCTGTAAAATTAGTTATAGATAACCTAGATTGCAGAGACATTAAAACCAATTATATTTTTATGACTCACTGTTTGATACATCAACAAAATTTATGCGCTCGAGTATTCTCGCATGAATCACGTTATGCACGTAGTTCTAAAAACAGTAAATTACATTCGTTCGCATGTTCTTCAGCATTGGCCATTCAAAGTATTCCTTAGAAAATTATCTTCTGAATATTGCGATATTGTAGTATCAATGTTAGATGACTGAGTCGTGGAAAATGTTTAAAAAGAATTTTTAATTTACGGGAGAAAATAGTATGTTTATGAATGAGGATCCGTTCCTGATTAAAGCGATGTTGATTGGTTGTTAGACCTATGGTTTTTATTGGATAAAACAGAAAAAGATAATTTAATAATCGATTCAATTGTAGCTTGTAATTTCATCAAAGCTTTTAATAAGAAATTATTATTATTTAAGGGCCTATTTAGAGATCATAACTCTCGAACTTTTCGCTGTTAAAGAACTTCCAAAAAAACCGACCTTACAACTTCTCGAAATATGCTAATAAAATAAAGAAACATAAATCTGCATTTGATAGTCTTTTCTCAGAATTAGCAAAATATGATAAAATGAAATATTTTTATGGCCATTTCAAGTTGACGTGAACGGTGTTTTAGAAAATCTGCAAATGGAGTTAATTGAGTTAGAGTGCAACAATGAAATCAAACAAGTTTTTGCGTCCACATCAAAAATTTTTTTTTACAATACTTATATTACATCCGAGAAGCATTCCAGCATAAGTTATTTTTCACAACTGATTGTAAGTGCTTTTGGATCCATACATGCTTGGGTAACATTTTTTTTCCGAAGTTATATAATGTTGAAAGTAGAAGCAAGCCCCTTCTATTGTATACCTGCTTCGTGACTTCATGGAAGTCACCTATGGTACCTGTTATTTTTTAAGCAAGCGACCGCATCCCTCCAAGACCTCCCTCCCATTTCCCTGAACTATCCTTTTCTTGTACATACATGTCTCAGCTTTAGTCCTAGACCTCACATGTTCCCACACATTTCACCCAGTATGTAGTAACGTAACTCTTAATGTTTGTATATACCAGTGGTTTGCTTATACTTCATAATAAAGCTTTTCTTTCAAAAGACTCTCCTCTACAAAGATTATCTTACTGAAGATAAAATTTACAAAGAGTTTATCACGGCCTTCATTAACTGATGCCAATTTAGAAAACCATCGAACATAAATATAGATTTACAAAAATTAAGTGAAATAATGGATAAAAAAATATATTTTTAATTAAGAATCTAGAGTTAATTATATTTAATCATAGTATAATTCATATTGTATTTGTATTACATTTTTTAAAAGCAAATATTTTTGGTTAACCAAGCATGTTCTAAAACATAGATAAATTGTAAATAACAAAAATATTGATCCGAAAGCATTATTTAAAATGACCCAGATATTTCATTTTTTAATAAACGCTATAATTTTTAATTGCTCAAAATTCATGTCTTTGAATTAATTATTTTATGAATGCTCGTATGAACGTGAACTTTACAGAAGTATGAATGACTTCTAGCATCCCGATTAATAATATTGTACAAGTAAATCGTAAGTTTTCAAATAGAGATCATAAAAAAAATGCTGGAAATATGTGCGGTATGAGTCTTTGGATCCTATATATTAAACTTAGCAAAACAGACTAGTCAAAACATGAGTGTTTTTGGAACTCTGTTTTTAACTTTAGTATTCACAAATTATAAGCCTTTATTTATTTTTTAATAAAAACTATAAATACGAAAGTTTTGTAAAACCTGAGGAAAAGAAGAATTCTTCCTGATTTGTTTTATAAATCCATTGTATCGGATTTTTCAAGAGACATCATAATGAATAATTAGAAGAAAATGGACAACCCTAAAATACTTTATATGTCAACAAATGATTTTTGTTGATTTGTTGTTGATTATTGCTTCAAATCAAATTTGTTGATACAGACACACTAAAAAGCAATGATTATCATTTTAAATTTGTTTTAGTGGCTCATAAAGTTTCAGAAAATCCGTTGGAGCTAAACTGTGGCTGGTAAAAGCTGAATAACTTAAAAAAAAAAGTAAAAAATAATTATTCGTTTATCCATTGCTTCTAAAAAATCTTATATTCAATATGACTACAAATGTTTGCTTTTGACTGATACCAATAAAAATAATTATGTAAAATTTATAGTAGATCAATTCATGTTTGAAATTAGTAATCCTATATGAAAAAACTCTGATAAATAACTCTAAATAAATTTTTAATTTATTGAATTATGAAATAAGGGCAAAATGAAATTTACAATTTATAAATAACCGAAATGAAAGCTCAACAGGGACGAGGGTGATAATGTAAAAAATTGTATTAAACCAACCTTCCTGGGGTCAATTAGGTTGTTCCCATCAGCATGATTAATGAAATTCTCTTTCTTTCTTTTATGAATTTATTTTTATTAACGAACCATCAGAACGAAATAGCACCAAATTAAGCCTTGCGTTTAAAAGAGAAATTTATGGTTATGAGGTTGTTTTTTTTGTTAGGGAATAAAAGACGAGGAAAAAAATTATAGCTAAAAGAATACTTAAAATTTGGTCTCTCAACATTGTCCTTATGCCCATTAGACGTGAAACATTTTCAACCATCAGTGACTAGTGGGGAAAGCGGAAGGATGTCTTGAAAAGTATGGTGTGGAATTTTATGTAATGTATATGTGACATTGTAAATGTTAATTATAAAGTTTATAGGTTAAGTACATGGTACATATAGTTTATAAAAAAGGGAGTGGATCCAGCATGTCATAGTTGTTCCGTACCGCTTTATACAATATACAGTACAGATTGATAATTTCACAACTTCTCTGTGTTAAAGTAAATAAAAATAACAGGTTAAATAGAACAAATGCCCAATCGCTAGTTAGTAAATATTAAGTGTCTGTATCTCGTATCTCTAGCTTAACATATTTCAATGGGTTTGTGTAAATTAATTGAATTCATGTTAGCCTTTCTATTAATGATTTTTATTGCTCCGGGGCCAAGTATCAATTATTATTATTCCTTCTTAAGTTAGCTGTACACTGTTTTATACATATACTGAATATTGCACTGTTTAAAGATATGGCCAAGTGTGACTAGGCATGTGGGTTTCAATACCACCACCGCTGTTAATTACTTGACTGTCCTTGTACCCCAGTTCCGTCTAACGATTCCATTAGTAAGATCTAGTCCCCGCTACCCTTTCAATTGTATGTATTATTTTACTTTGATGCAATATTTTCCAAAAAAAACTGATTCTTTGGTCGTTTTGTATAAATATTCTTTGAGCATTTACCCGTCTGCTGGTAAACTATCTATTTATAAATCGTGAAAACCAAGGATTTATCGACGGAGAGAAGTAGCAGCTAAGAGGGGATAGGGAGCAGTGGAAGAAACTACGAAGAAGAGTGTGTAGCCGGCAATGGAGGCAAGGTCAGATAGCAGGAAGTATCCATTGGCCACATCAGTCTGATCCGAGGACGCAACCAGCCTGCCGACTACACGCCATCACGTCAATGCAAAAGGTACAGAACCCACCGTCTTTTATGTCTGTATGTTCATATGTACGGGTACAAGGGGGGTTGGGTGTTTGTGGAAAAGCTTAGGTGTAGTGAGAACATCGGAAGGCACCGATTGGTTCTCAGGGTTCAACGAACCAAGTGGCAGTAGGACACTGACCCTGTGAGATCAATTGCTCTAGGCATAAGTTAGATTGCTATTTTTCCAGATTAGATAAACGATTTTTATTTTTAGAAAGTTTTTCAAATCAATTATAAACGAGTATATCATTAAATAAATTGTATTCGTTAAAACGAAAAACAAATATGCTAACGACATTGAGGACCTGCAGAGTTCCCGAGCTCGAACCCTCTTGTCTCGCACACTTTATTTTACACCGATACAAGAGCTTTCGGCGGCTAAACCATCGTCTATAAGTATCATAGAGTTCAATTTATAGAATAGGAAGAGTATCCCCTATTCTTAAGTTGTCAGATCTGTTTCTCATAAAATCAGTATGGTCAGTTCAAAGTAAATTGTAGAGGTTCAAAGACCGGAGGGAGGTGTTCATTAATTAGTGTGAATAGCTCATGACCAGCCTTGCAACATACAAAATACTTCCATGTTTTTAATTGAAAATAACCTTTTCAACAAATAAAATTTTAGTAACTTAACCATAATATAAAAAAAAACCTAGTAAATTATATGGAATTTTCTAATTACGCAATATCTATTCCTGTCTCTGGAAACTTGTTTTTCTATTACGTTTCTAAACGTGACCTGAACCACAGAGAGAAAGAATCACAAGTTTAAATAAACCTCTGAGAAATCATCGAAACTTCTTTTTAAATGTTTAATTTTTTTTTTTCATAATCCTCGTAATAGTATATTAAAAAAACTAGTCTTCTGAGTACATCTTAAGACGATGTTTAATTTACTTTCAAAACTTTTCAAAGATATTTTGAATAATTTTTACATCAGACAAAAAAATGACTGACCAATGAAATCCCCGGACCTGCAAGAGAGTAGAACCAATATATCCCTTTTGGCTTGACAATTAAAAGAGTATTAATTTTTGTTTTTAGTAATCTTGAAACATTTTAATCAAGTCAAGCGCCAAAGATACATTCGAGGATAAAGTTGAAATATACGCGAACACTATAATACGGATGGCAGATAAAATGACCTGTGTATAAAAGTACTTGTGAACTGTAAGAACCAAAATCTGAGGATAGGAGAAACTTTTATATTTGAGCCGTTTATTTCGGAAGTGGCCTAAGTCCATTTGTCAATTATTTCTGGTTGCCAATGGTTACATGTTCAAGTTATTTATCAATAAATCATTTGAGGTTACTTATATTCCGAGTAGATACGATAATTCTGGACACAAAAGTTTTCAGAGTTAGTTCAATAAGTGAGCCGTTTACTTTGAAAGTAAATTTACTCATATATAAACTCAATTTGAGTATAAATGGACTTAGGCCACTTTCTAAATAAACGGCTCATATATTTTATTAATTGCTTACTGTTAATATTTAACTGGTTAAATCTATTTTTCCTGACGTCGGTTTAGACATCCTCTCAAACACAAACTATTCCTTTTTTGGGGCTTGTTAATTGCTAAAACTTACTGCCTTATTAGGAAAAGCAAATAAGTTTTAGCGTAAAACACAATAGAGTATTTCCTTGGAAATTATTGTGTTAGTTTGTTATTATGTGTAGAAAATTATCCATTATACTTGAATAGCTACGTAAATATTCGTGCTTTTCATGACTCCACAGTAGAATCTCACAATTGTTGTATAATCATTAATAAACGTGGAGGTAATGAGTTTAATAGAAAATCATACATGTATAAATGACCTTTCTATAGCATAACTAAAATGCTCCCCACATGTAAATATCAATTTAAATCAAGATAGCAAATTAGCGAACGCATTAACAATTCAAACCAAATCAATATTTGACTAATACAACATGTAACTTTGAAGAAAACTTCGCAATTAAGCAGTTAAACATTATGCATTATAAAAGTAATGAGAGTTAAAGCAAAGTTAAAAAGTTGGGAGTAAAAGTAAAACAAAACAACTAATAATGGACCCTCTACATCATTAATTAGGATGATTTTCCTCTTGAATTTTCTCGCGGAATGTGTTAATTAGTACTTCAATGAAAATTTCATTAGTTTCACTTTATCTTCATAATTCTAGAAGCAAAAGTTAAAAAAAAAAAAATTCATTGAATTTATGCCTTAATTTACTAAGGGGTTTTCAAAGACTTGGAAAAATAAGGATAAAGGAAAAATAAAAGGATAAATAATAAAACGAGAAATAATTATAATGTAATATAATCCGTCTAAAAGATTTTATAATTTTTTTTTTTTAAAAACCCCTTTTTATTTAACATTTTAACATTTTTACAACATATGAACAATATAATCAACAATATTTATAGAATTTTTCCTCTTGCTGCATACGCAGATGTATTTGAAGGAGGGTATAATTACAAAATCAACATTTCTTTTTGTAGTTGAAGTACAGTATCAAACTAGACAGGAATCACCTTCGAATATTTTATATACATATTTTTTTTCTATATCTCTCAAAATAATAAAGTAGGATAAGGGAAAAATAAAAAGAATAATTTATTTGGATTGGTAAGTCATATTGTATAAATTTTTTTTTTTTTTTTTTCAAAACCCTTTAACTAAACAACATTTTTACAATTTATGATCAAAATTCAATAAACAATACTTACAATGTTCTCCTCGTGCTGCATGCGCAGATGCATTGGAAGGAGGTAATATTTACAAAAACAATTTTCCATTTGAAGTTAAAATTACAGTGCAATGTGTACAGGACTAGGTGATAGGGCTCACCTTCAGATTACAATATGGGAACTACAAACTAAAACCTAAAACTAGAACCTAAGACTAAAGCGTTCCTGCCGCGACAGCGTCCTGCCATCGATGGGGGGACGGAGCGGTGGTTATCGTGTTAAACACCGGGTTTGTCAAGTACTGAAGGGAGTCGAAAAATTTGATATGTCTACGTTGAATGAATTCATCCATCAGATAGGCAGCTCAAAGATCTCGTGAACTGTTGCTCCGCAGCTCGAATGAAGTACCTCTGACCACTTTCATCAGTATACCGTTTTGGGGAGTTGCCGAGCTATCGTATACGTAAGATAACGAAAAAGCGGTGTACCATACAGCAGAGTAGGCCTGAGTACACTCTTACATATCATGAGCTTTAGGCGCAGTGATAGATTGGGGGAAGTCAATATTGTGTAACCCGGTAAGACTTCGTGCTTCAACTTCCATGCAAAATGGTTGCTAAAATGGAGGTGTCTTTCCATTTTAGTCCCCAGATATACTAACTAGGTTGTTGGCTGGTGAGTTTTGCTGCGTTCCTACTATGTAAGCAGTAGGCAGCGGACTTTTTCCCTTTTGGAAAGAGAAAATTATTTTATAATTAATTTTATTATGATTTATTAGGGAAATAACACCAGAATATGTTTCCTGTTGCATGTTACATTATAAAATTGCGAATACATAACGAGTTGACAGTAACTTTTATCTCACTAAGTGGGATAACCACCAAGCTATCCTTACATAATATACAAGGTATATATAATATCTTATATGATATATTACGTAGCCTGACAGCCATGCCAACACAGCACGAAGAGCCATGCTAAGTCTATCGTGGTAGTTAGTAGATGGCGCTGAGGTGCAAGCAAGGTTGGTGCTGTTACCGCACAACTTCAAATATTATTGTTTTCTTAACCGGATTCACTATTTATTCAATTAATTTTCCACTCAAGGCTGAACAACAGCCGATCGGATCTCTATCTCCTCAGAAAAACATTTTTAGAGGAGCCATGGTTCGAACACGGCCCTCCACAATTAGAAGTAAGATAGTAGGATACAATATCGTTGAGCTTAAATCAAACTTCATTACTAAAAGAAAACAATCAGTGAAGCTAGTTCTTAATATTTATTTTAAATGAAAGTGATGAGTAGACTCTTCAGGTCAATGAATGAAGTTGGGTGAGTGACTGAGCTTAGGGCTTCAACCCCATGGCTTACATCAATTAAGAACCGAATCTTTTTGTAAATTTAATTTAGACTAAAAAAAAACAAAAGACGTGAAATTGATAACATAATACCTAAGGAACACCGCATGAAGTGACATATGAATCATTTGGAAACTACTTGGTATTTATGATCACAGACGTTTTAATTACATGCGTTAAACCATACCGGCTCTTGTCGCCAGGACTAGAAAAATTTTCGAATTAGCGAAACGGTTTTCAATTCATGTTTAAATTATATATCATCTTTCAGTTATAGAATAATGTTCTTTAAGTTTCTGATTAATTTATCTTTTCCAACAAATTTGGTAGAGTGGCCTTTTCGATTATTTTGGAAGTTAAAACCTCATCTGATGCTTGATAATTAGAAAATACAGGCATCTAGTTCATATACTCCCAAGACAGTAGTGGAGATAATCTGAATGGGATGACAAAATGTAGTTGTGAAGGAGGTTCAGGAACCACAGGACCATCGCAGTAAACATAAATTTACTTTTTCAAAACAGTTTTTTAATACAACAAACCTGGTGTTCTACCCTAAGTGGTAAATATAATTAGTGACAACTATAACAGAATATATCTGTGTTCCTCCTCTATCCCACCACACCTTGGAAAGTGGTTCCTTCCCATTGGTTTTCAATATTAAGTTAGCGAAACAAACTTTTTGATAAAGATTCGCCGGTACAACGGAGATGATGCCAAGTTTTCGAAGTTTGCTTAGCAAGTCCCTTCAGGAAGGAATTTCGTAGGACGGAGCAACGAAGTTGTGAAGTTATATTCCTTCCCTTCCTATGACACCTACTGGTTTATTCAGACCTTTGGTAAATTTCCCCGCTTGTTTGACGTAATAGAATTAAATGTTGACAATACGCTTCTCATTTCCGAACCCACGTTAATATAAAATTACAAAAAGTATTCAAGTATCGTAGATATAAAGTATTCCTTATGGCTGCGAAAACGAAATGAATGAGTTTTTGTGACCATAGCTAAATTCGAAACCATATTTTAGATAAAAATACTGAGATATGTAATTCCATATCCAGCTTGGTATGACAGGAACATATTTATATTACCTAGTAATTAGTAAATGGCCGTAAATTTAATTTCAAAGGTCTGTATATATTTTAGGCCTCACCGGGCATCAAATATCTACTAAATATTACGTCGTATAGATACATCTATTTAAACACGATTTGAGTGGTGAAGTCACGATTTCAATGGCTCACTTGCAATTACAGTCCAATAAAGTACCGACAAACGGTGTTGTTACATGTTACATGTGTTGGTGATACATGTTATTAATCAGGAGTTTGATATCTTCAGGAGTAAACTTTACGATTTCTCACTTTGAAAAAAAAAATCAATGAAACCCTAAAAATTGCCTTTATAAAAATTAAAACTTTGTATATTTATTTCATTAAGAAATACTTCACATAATCATTAATAAATATTGTTTATTTTTGCTATTTATCAAACTATTTTTGTTTGTCTGATGTGACACAATTAATAACAGATAAGTAATTAAAGAAAGGATTTTTTTTTAAAGATACGCATTATTGTGCGGTTAAGATAAATAAAATGGAAAATAAATAAGAATGAATAATTACATTATCAGAATTATTTTACTTATTAATATGATTTTATCAATATTAACGATCTTTTTAGGGTCACATACGGTCATTTAATAGTTTTAAAAAACGGTTTAAAATCACCGTTTGACTGCTGAAGAAATGAGGTGTTGTATATATCAATGATGATGTGTGCAAGAACATGAAATTATTTTTGAGTATCATTATAAAATAAAATTATAAAAAACAAGCCACTGATTTATTTTTATTGAATATATCAAGTGAAACGGTGACATTTCAAAATGATAAATATGCTGCATCAGGTCCACAGAATGAAAACCCAAATGTAAAAACTGTTATTAACCAGCATAATAAAAAGATCTGAAGAGTAGTGATGAAAAAACTTAAAAGGAATAGTCGGTTGCTATTACTTGAAATGTTTATAATATATGTCTATAAACAAATTTTAAATTTATGTAAGCCATCAGAGTATAATTTTATGTTAAGCAGTTTGATAAAAGTAAATAACAGTTTAATACGTTTGAAATTTCTTATATATGTGGTTTAGTTATTTGAATACGTTTCAGAAACTAGCAAGGTATATGATACGTCACTCTTGATTAAATTTTATGAAAAATTACCGTTATCTTACAATTATTCGGGTTTATAATATTTTTAACATCTCCTTTTTTTCTTATCTTGTTTGTCGGGAGCTGATGCCGCTTGAAATACCATGTCAAGACGTCCATTAATATCTAATTTTACGGCTAACCATAAGCTTGCCTTTCATATTATGATGCAACTATTTTCTTATAAGCCTCACGAAAAAATGTTAGTATAGTTACTTTTGCACGCGTGTAAACTATACTATAAGTTAAATTGAATTGACCGGCTTGATAAAATTTATGTTCAAAGATTTAATTCCATTAAACTGTCAAACATTTCGACCGTTTTCTAAACGAAAACACAAATACCCCTTGTTATTGGTTCGTTAGTTAATGTTTGAAGTTGGTCTAACTAATTTATCAGTCACTAACAGTTAGCCTGATGAAGCCGGTGATATTGAATTACTGGAGGGTATAAACGTTATTTGTTTGTACACAGCCTTATATAGAAAGTTTTTGTTCCTTTTACATGGTGATCAATAACAGTTAAACAAAAAAGTATACTATACGGTATACAAGATTCTTCTGGTTATACCAACAGATCTGTCTAGCGGTTACATGAAAGTGTTAGACAGAATTTATTTAACAAAAAAAAACTATTCTTCGTATTGGATCGAAATAAAAAATTAGTATGAAAATCGTCAAGCTAATAATGCATGATTGAAATACAGCATTTGGAATGAAATTAAGAAAGTGGATTGAATGCAGTCAAATCGCTTGTACTGTTGTCACAATTACAATTAATACTGTTAACAGCCGAAAAACAAACGCTTCCATACTGATTCTCATATTTTGAGAACGAATCCGAGTAAGACAAAAGCCAGGAGGGGAGGCAGCCAATCACAAAGCAGTAGATTCACTGCCTTTACAATTTTTATATTATAAGGGGTGTCCCAGAATTAACGCAAGATTTGAATTTGGCGCCATTTGTGCAGTAAAGTGCTGGCAACCCTAAAAAGAAAACAATTTGACAGCTGACAGTTTAGGGTTGTAAAAATGGAGCGTTACGCGGTAGAACAACTTGTCTTTATTGTTGAACATTATCTCAAAAATAATAAAAGTTTGGCGGCCGCAGTTCGAAAATTTCGTACAAAATATGGTCGGAATTGTGTTTTGACTTCATCAACTGTGAAGAGATTAATTGAAAAAATTAGGGAGACTGGATCAGTGGAGACACTGAACACACTGGTCGTCCAAAAACAAGCCGGTCAAATGTCAATATCGAAGCAGTGCGTGAGAGTGTTGTTGAAAATCCAGGAACAACAATTCGGCGTTGTAGACCGTGGCGAAATTGGATGATATTGATGTGGCCAATATGTGGTTTCAAAAAGATGATGCCGCATGCCATACAGCCAATGAAACAATTCAAATACTGCATGAGGCATTTCCAGGTCGTGTACTCTCTCGTTTCGGTGATCATAATTAGATCGTGTGATTTAACACCTTTAGATTTCTTTTTATGGGGTTATTTGAAGTCAAAAGTGTATGTCAACAAGCTCACATCCACCCGTTTATGAAATTTAACGCTGCATCAACGAAATTCAACCACATTTATGGTCATGGAAAATTTCAACAAAAGAGTGCATATGTGCCAGCAAAGTCGTGGAGGCCATTTGCCCGATGTGTTATTTCATAAATAACCCTATCCTATTTACTTTATAATTCAATAAAAAAATAACAACAAAAAAACTAAAAAGTGTGTTTTCTATTTAAATCAAATCTAGCGTTAATTCCGGGACACCCTTTATTATACTGACACCTATCCTGCCGGTGTGAAATATACAAAATTGTAAATCTTACAAGCTGTATTACTTCACAGATGTTACCAGTTGAAATATAACATAGGCTTCCATTTTCAACTATGTTAAGTGTTTATGTTATTTACTGAAAAATTTATTTTCGGCCTATAAGTGCAATTGAAACTAATTAGAATCTATACCACAGCCACCCAGAAAGATAGGGTGTGATTATTGCTGTAGTTTTTAGGTTGCGCTGAGGAGCTTGTGGTTGGTTGTTACTAGGCGTTAACCTCTAGTTCCTAATTCAAGTGGCAACTCATTTATTCGCACGATACATTCTTTGGGGAAGACCAAATTCTTATCAGGGCCCGGAATTGAACACAAATACAATCTCTTTAGTTAGAATATGGGAACAGTCAAACTACCACCGGATGGATTAAATTTTTGTTTACATTTTAGTTGTAAAACTATAGACACCTCACCAATTAGGGTAATATAGATCACGGTTTTAAATACTGGATGTCAACATTTTGTCCCTTTCATCCGAGAAATGTAAATATACAGTTACTCTGGCTAGGTTTTATGTGCGGCAGGTGGTTGGGTAAACGATCTCAATTAAGTGTAGAATTACGATATGTAACTGGAGCCCGAATATAATTAACTCTCTACAGACGACAAACGTCTCCATGGTATCCGAATCAGAAGCTAGTTCAGGGCAATTATATGGTTAAGTGGTTCTGGAATAACTGCTGAAGGCTGTTGAGGCCAGGCATGGTCGCGGCCATGAATACACAACAAATCCTCAACGGGCTATTAATATGCCTTAATTTAATGCCCTATTCAAATATGTACACAGCATAATTGATTAATTAAAATGTATTGCTCAGTTTGAAACGAAATTACGAATGTTCTTCGAGGTATCGCAAATTATTCCAAGATATAAACTCGTTCGGTGAGTTTCGTTCGTTAATCATTAGTAAATATCAATTTTATTTGTAAACTTCTTGGTTTACTAAGTCTCAATTGTAGGTTGTGTGAGGATCATCGATCAAACAGATTTAAAAATCTAGTTAGTGTGTTACTTGGTATAGCGCAGCACTTCTTGAACCCTTCGAGACTCTGCACTCATTTCAGTACAATTTTGGCCACCTGTCAGAAGAGGGGAATCAAGAAGACTCCCAAAGGGGAGAGGAAATTCCCCGGATCGGCTAGAAGAGAGATCTCGGCGTCAAGATGGAAGGAAATGACTATCGGATTCAATGGGAAGCAGTCGCTTATCTTGACACCACGTAACGTAAAGTCCACAATATCAGTAGGGGGTGCAAAGACAGCTTAAGACGAAGTCTCGATCGACATCCCTACCACTGAGCCCCTCCACCAAGCAAAGAGGCATGACCCGTTGGAGGCTAGCTACTCAGGGCCAGATAGACCCTCTGCAAAATTAGTATTCCGGTACAGATCGTCATCAAGGTCAGATCTTCACTTATTTAGCGTAATCTGGAATAATCCAGATCCCACACACCAAATCTGGGGCAGCTGATCCTTGTTTATTTTTTTACTTTTCAATGTAATTACAGCGGTATGGCCGATATTTTGTTCAGTTGGTCAGTTTTTTGTTTTAGTTTTTCAGTTAGCTATAATGGTTTACCCGAGATGAAATCACAACATTAACCGTCTGAATCTTATTATAGATATTTTATTTACAGATGTTGAACTATATGTTGTTGTTTTTTTTGTGGACTGTTTTTGGTTTCTTTCTTTGGCGACCCATGTACATAAATAGAAACTAGTTTGAAATTGCAGCATAATTAAACGCTTAACTTAACAATTAATCTCTATGGATTTGATAATATTCCAAATAATGATCTTCTTCATCGCCTCTGAGAGTAAATGGCCTTTCATCTTCCTGATCTTGCACAGAGTATGTTTAATTAAAGTCTCCTTTGATGACGAAGCCTAGAAATATTATAGTTTATACATGGCTGGGTACTCCAGACCGGACAGGTAACTGCAGCAGGGGGGGGGGTGAGCCATGATGAGGGTAGCTTAGCTAATGAGCTTACAGATTACATCTCCATTTTTAACAACCTCCGGCGATCCAACTGTCGGATGACGAGAGGGTACTGACTCAAAACTGTTAGCAATTATTCTACTTCTACTACTGCTACAGTCCTGAAAAATAGCTGCAGGACCCTTGCTGGTTGTGGGTTATTTTCACTACACATGAACTGTGCATCCAAAAATCCCATTTATAGTGCCCGTCTCTAAAATGCAAAAATGTTGACAAAGAATACCACACATAGCAAAATTAAATTAATGTATACACCAAGCAAGTACATTATTCATATTGAAATAATAAATAGTAGCTAAAACACGAAATCATAACCATCAAGGTGTAAGCCCTTATCTGTGTTTTCTGTATGGTCACGAATATTTCCTAGGTCACAAATTTAGTGATGAATATGCAAAAATTAATTGATAATATTTTTAATAAAACTTGTTTTATTACCGAAATGAATGATTCTGTCTGTTAGATTTTTGGAAATAATAATAAAAAAAAACTTTTAAACGATCGTAGAAATTAAAAAAAAAAACTCTCATTGTATTTACTACCAGTAATTTTTATGAATTTAAATTTCGAAACAAAAAACTTTTATATCCCTTAGTCAGTTGGTGTGTATGTACGTTCCACTAAATTAAATGGATCGATCTGAAATTTTAGATGTATATTCCTCAATACCCGAAATATACTAATTGTTTTTTAGCGAAAACACAATAAAGGGGGAAAATCTCGTGCAATCCAGAATATATGAAATTATTGTGAGCAAAATCCTGACCCGGGCCTCCCGAATTCTAATTGGAGGCTTTACTATCTGAATTATCCTTGAAAGAAACTTTGATGGTTGACCCCTAAGTGAACTTTCCGAGTGATAATTTGCCTACCTTATAGCCTAGAAATATTTTAATATAACGGTTTTAATTTTTTTTTTTTTAATAGCAAGGTTATTACTTATCCATGAATCAACTATTGCATGATTTCAAGCTGTGGAAGGGGATCAGAGAGCAGAGACCGCGCATCCAATCGGCCTGATGCATCCATACCGACACGCTCTAATGAATAAATCTGTTTAACATTTAGCCTCATGAGTGCCCTTTGGAGTTTATAGGAACTGTGCTCTATGAGTTGGGAAATCCCCGCAGCAGAAATGTCAGCCGGAGGTCGGTAATTAAATCCGGCTGAGCAGATGTCCGACGGTAGAAATATCTACCGCTCCGGCACATACATTATTCATCAGCCATTGGATTATCGATCCTCAGCTAAATTGCTTAATACAAACAGGACCCACCTCGGTAAACTGTCCCTTGGTCAACCGTGTCTCGTGATAGCTATCAGATCGTCAACCACAATAGCCCGGGCATCCTCAGGTAAGTACCACTTATATTTCGATCAATGCCTGGCGAGAAAGAACCGAGAAAAAATATATAAGCCATAGTACATTGAGAAAATTATAAACGAAGAATAAGTAAATAATAAATCACTTTCATAATCATCAAAATTGATCTTAATATACCCTACATACCCGTTAAAAAGACAAGAACTAAATAGGCGCTTTGGAAAACTGTAAGAACTACTTCAAAGGACATCCTATCTCTCAATAGAAACTAAATTACTAATTTACAAAGTTATACTTAAGCCAATCTGGACATACGGAATAGAGCTATGGGTGACAGCAAAAAAGTCGAACATCAAGCGCGTCCCATCCTTTCGATCAAAAGTCCTGAGAACAATAGTAAATTCCCCTTATTACATCAGCAACAAAACCCTTCATAATGACCTGAATATACCCTACATTCTTGCCCTTCCAAGTTCATAAAATTCCATAGTAACCTATCCAACCACCCTAATCCCTTAGCACAGTCATTGTACTCTACCACACATCCCTACAATCCTCCTTGGAGACTAAAACAGCAGTAGCCTCGTCATCTCCTATAAATACGTGTCAGTGGGAGTCCTGGCTATGACCAGTTTATCCAATCATGTCCTGAGCGTCTGTGACTCTCTTGCACTTGGTCAGCCTCCACTGGCTCTTATCTAGTGACCTAGCCGACGGAGGAGCGTGGGGGACTTTCCAAGACTCCAAGCTTCCTCTTTCACACGCGAGGGAAGTTACAATAATGTGTACTTGGGAGGTCTCTGGGCTTTTTGTAAATACTGTATGAATGAGCGAGTGAATTAAAATTGTAAATATGGTATAAATGAGATCACTTATCACAATTACTTATTGCCCAATGAGGCAGATTGTAATTTTATCATAATGAAGTTGTTAAAAAGGAAAATTATTAAAATATATTATATTTTCATATGTCACATTTGTTATTGTTTATTATGAACGTGCGATCAAGACACCTCTTTTTGCAAAACTTCCTAGTAAAAATAATGGTGTAATGGTTTCTTGAGCACGTTTTGCAGAATGAGAGGAAATCAGAGAACAAAGATATTACACGAGGCCCCCGCAACAGGAAGGAGTCATAGAGCTAGGATTAACGTAGCGAACTGAGCCTACCAATTATTGTGTAGAAAAGCACTTTTCCGTATATGAGTTAATTTATCAAAATATCCTGCTATTTCAGGTTTCCCTGTTTGGGCACCACAAATTTGCACTAAGATAAACCAATACATAGAAATTAAAAGGTAGATAGATTTTCCTTGGATTTTGTTAGTATAGAAGATAAGGTTTATTAAAACTTGTATGTCTTCAGCAAAATAACTATTTATTTAAATGTAGAGCTAGAAGAATTCAGTAGCCCTAAAAACTAAAATTAATGTATTCATAATTCTTGTATATTATTACTGCTACACACGATTTTCAAGAATGCTTTCTTTTACTATGATATAAATAAAGCGACTCTGATAATTTCTGTGTTATTTTGTAGTTGGGACATACTAGTACGCCTAGTAAATTTTAATTCTTAGAAATGCACTTTGATGACTAATGCTATAGATTATTGCCTGAATGCTATAGATTATAGCCTGAATGCTATAGATTCTGCAGTTTGAGGAAGATATTAGTACAGTTGTATAGCGAGCTATTATATACTTATTATATTCTTATTATATTATTATATACTTATTATTATATAAACTATTACATCTATTCTAGGATGGCTAAGCATAAATCAATATAGGTATAGTGAGAATTTTTCTAAGTATTTCTTTATATTTTTTTGGCAGTTTTGATGTTTAGCAAATGAATAGACACAACAATGCGAAACCCTTAGGTTCCTCCGTCATTAATTTGGGTATATCCTTATTGAATAGTATCGGTTATATTTCAACATTTATTTTTAATTTCCATCTGAGAAAGAAAGAACCTATCAGCTGCTTTAATTAGAGACTTTTCAGGCCTGGAGTGGAATTAAAAATCACTTAAAACGTCAATGAACAGTAAAAAGTAACATTTTCTACATGTTCGTTTATAGAACAGGCTATATGTGGGTGAGACGAAATGATACAACTGGACTGAACAGAAAGCAATTTCCTCATTCGAGTTGTACTTGATGGCTTCTTCAGTGACAGGCAATATAGCTACTGTAATCAATTCTGGAAATTATACAGTTCGTGAATTAAGTCATTAAATAAATTCTGGGCAGTAATGGCCCCCGACCACCCCCTAGGGTAATAATGTTTTATTATAATTCATTATCCGGTTTATGGCCACTGTAAATTTTATAAGAGCACGTGCCACGCTATGGCCATCCCTTTTAAGTACCAGCCTCTCACGAAATTGTATTATGATAAAAGTACCTTATTAGTTCCGTACGATCTTTATTAAAGACTGTCTATCTTGAAATGAAATAGAACGACATTTTATTCATTGTTCATACACCATAAAAAAAGATATGTAACATTTAAACACAGGTTCGTCTTATTATGAGGCAGGCTTAAAGAGTGTCCCATTCGCAATGGGAAGGAGTTGCTAGATGTAGTCAATAGAAAAACCAAGAACTAGTAAAACAAAATTTATTGAATACTAAAACAAAATCTCCGCATGGTTCATTTTAGTATACAGTCAAAGTCAAGTACGATTATTTGGGAAAGCTAGTAAGATACCTGCGTAAGATAATAAAATATTGTAAATACAATTCCAAAATATACACGATTTACCATAAAGTATGCACAAGTCAGCAAATTGTACATAATATATTGAAGTCAAACGTGAAGCGTTACGGTTCGAAAACGATTTTCAGTTTCTTTTTTGTTTTGTTTTTAAAACAATTTTTATTAAGATAAAATTACAGTCTGCCTTTTATTAGGCAATAAGTAATTGAGATAAATGTTATCATTCGTACCATATTTACAATTCACCATTTACTCGCTAAACACCTTAAGAGGTCTCTAAAATCATTTAACCATTTTCACAACAAATGGTTTCAAATTTAACATTTAATAGCTTTTATAACTGGGTTAGTTTTTACAATTGATTCTTGTACTCTAAAGATTATTTTCAGTTTCAATGACTTTTTTTAATCTATAGTTATATAATGCTAATATTATATTATGCTAATATTATACATATTGCTAAAAGTAAAAGCAAGCCCCATATAGTGTACACCTGCCTCGTGACTTCATGGAAGTCACTGATATATAAGTAAGCAACCGCATCCCTTCAAGACCTCCCTCTCAATTCCTATAACTACCCTCGGCTTTTGCCCCAGACCCCACTTGTTCCCAAACATCCCAACTAGAATGTAGTAACATCACTCTTAATATTTGCATATACCAGTGTTTTGCTTGTACTTCATAATAAAGCTTTTCTTTCTTTTCTTTTAAAATACTCTCCTCTACAAAGATTATTTAACTTATGATCCATTAAATTCCCCAAAATTTAAGCCATTTATTCCAAACTACGGCTGCGAAAAAATTGCATAGAACAATTGCATTCAAAAATTGTATGCACTTCTGATAGTCCACTTAAGCCCAGGCACACATTCATATTATTAATTAAGGCGTTGAGATCTTTAATTCGGTGCCTTACTCAATTCGAGTACTTCTTTATTACTAATCCATTGATCTATGATCTTTACTTATGCATGGACCTGGTTTTATTTTTCTCATCAACTTGTCATTGAAAATAATTTATCATGGAATATATCATGCCACTAAAAAATTAACTGTTTGAGTTACATTTGCGGCAGTTTCAACGACTCCTTGTAGTTAATCAAGATGTCCAGATCTTTAATTTGATAAACTCAAACCATAGGCAATTTTTTTATAAAAATTAATTAACTACACTAAGATAAATATATTTGTCATGCTTTTTCAACGTCAAATGGGACCTTCGTATACATTTGTATGTTCTGATTTTAAAAAAATGAACAAAGCCCGAAAAAATGAAACCCGAAATCGAGATGATGTAATTTGATACTCTATTTGAAGTTATAGAAAAATAACAATTTTTTAAATCAATTTATTTAATTAATTGATGGCTCAAACATGTTATCTAAAATTGTAATAAGGAAAAGAGTTCAGCACCATGCGATTTTTTATAATTAAATAAATTTCATAAGATTTTGATTTAGTTTTTCCATAAAACAAGTAGATAACTTGCAATCACTAGGGTCTATTCACTATCCTTGGTAGGCCACGTGGGTATCTTACTGAATATAAAATGCACAAAAGGTTTTATGCCTCAGAAAAATACTAGGGAAATCATGATTGGTTGAATAATATATCGAAACTTACATGGTAAAATACATCTAACCATGGTTAGCCTTCTTGTTGTCAAAGGGTATTTTTAGAAAGGTTCAGTGAGATTAGAAGGGTCAGGGGGAATCACAGTCCATCTATTTTTATCTTTACTGACGGCTCTGAAATTCTTCTGGGTGTGAATTTCCCTCTGGAACAAATAATATTTTTACATAATTTTTACCATGCAATAACTTTACGGCTGAATTGGTTGCTACATCGAACTATCAAAAACTGGTAGCTTGCTTAGATTCTCTAGCTGCCCAATAAGCTTCGCGCGGTGATGACTCCATCACATTTAAGCTTGATAACTAAATGATGTCACAATGTGCTGGTTACCTAGTCATTGTTAGTAATAAAAAGTACATTTATCAAGTGTTGAGACCCTTTCAACCTGAGGTCGTTTTGACGAGGTTGAGAATTGGATCAACACGGCAACGGTGTTTATCGTCAGGTAGTCGTCATTGGCATTTTAACCCATTCTCACCGAAAAGGTGATTCCCCGCCAAAAATCCTGCAGGAGCTGATAGAGAATGGAGTCTTATCAGCAGTGTGGGTTTTGAATAGAAAGATACTAAATGAACCCAGCTCAATGGACCCAAACGAACTGGAATGGGTCCTACATTCTCCCTGATGGACCATTGGGTTAGCTCATACCAGTGGTCTCGACCAGAGAGCTTCGCCTAGCCCATGGAGCACAGCGAAGCTTAAAGTTGCAATGTATAACATATTAATTGGAAAAAAAAATTGCTGGTGTACCCGCAGTTGCCATTCTTTGCCTTCGTTTTAAAAGGATGCCATAAAGATCCTGTCTAGTAATGTTCCAGGTACATATATGTTTGTATTTTCGGTTAACAATATTAATAGACATTCAAATAGACTATTTTGAGTTCTAAACCTTGCGTAGCTTGCCCAATTGGAAGGAAGGTGTTACTTGGTCCTTGATACAAGTAAAGGATACTGGAGGTCAATCATAGAGGGGAGAGGGTGAACGTCTTGGCATTATTCTCTGTGTTGCGTACTTTTGCCACTGTAAATAAAATATGCTATGTTTATCATGTAGAGTTTGTTATAATTTCTACCATAATTTCTATGTTCTATGTTGATTTCTTATTTTATCTACTTACGAATATTTTATGTATACTAACGATAGGGTTTACTTTATGTGTTCCAGACGGGGGGCGGTGGGATGTCCTAGAGAGAAGGGATGCGGCTGGTCTGGCTGACGTTGGTAGGGTGGGTAGCTGTGGTGGTCGCCCAAGGCAACTTCCAGTGCCCGGCCCACGCGGAGATCTCCCCCTGCCAGTGTACCGTTAAGAAAAACGGCTTGGACATCCTCTGCGAGTTCACCGACGTGTTCCACATCATGCGCTCCATGACCGTCCTCAAGGGGAAGCCCTCCATCGTCATCTATTACCTCAAGCTGAGGCACAACAACCTCCCCAAGCTGCCCAGCTTCATCTTCCTCGGCATAGATATAAGGCACCTCACCATACACAACAGCAGTCTCGCCGTAGTCGAGGAGTCGTCGCTCAGTTCAATGGGTGAGTCCCTCATCTTTATTCAATTTTGAATATTTTTTGCAAATCCAACACATAATCCATTATAATTTATAATATACCTAATTTATCTTTGATCTCTCCCCTTATTCATAAAACAGGAGACTGGGTCCACCACGGGGGGTTGGCGGGGCCCCCTACTATGCGATAAAATTCTAATCTAAACCTAACTTTCAAGTGACTTTTCTCAATACGTTTGTTTTGAGTAAAGTAGCAAGAACCAGTGCAGAGAGAGAGAGAGAGAGAGAGAGAGAGAGAGAGAGAGAGAGAGTGTTCACTTCAAGTGCCGGGTTCTGAATGAATGGAAAATTTTATTATTTTTTAATTTCTAATCTTCTTTAATAGTAAATATACAATGAACAAAAATAAATAAATAAATTTGAATTTACATCTTTCTCCTCGTGCTGCATACACAGATGCATTCGAAGGAGTGCATAAATATAATACATTCTTTTTGAAGTTAAAAGTCCAATAAAAACACATACACACACTAGGTGATGAGGCTCACCTTCAGCTTACAATGGGGAAACTAAAAACTAAAACCTAAACCTAGAACCTAAGACTAAAGCGTTCCAGCCGCGAAAGCGTCCTGCCATCGATGGGGGAACGGAATCGTGTTAAACACCGGGTTTGTAAAGTATTGCAGGGAGTCGAAATGAATGGAAAAGGCTGGATTTCGGCCTTATATAGGCACGTCAGAGGCCGGGCTATGCCATAGTGAGCTTCCCGTGTCGTAAACCAGTTCCCCCTCTCTAATTGACGCCTAAGGTTTTTATTATTAAAATATGGAAAAGTAAGTCTGTGCTTTCTGGTACGAGAAGAGGGGAACTTTTATTTCTTCGTGACGAAGAAGTTGGTACAACAGATGCAATTTTCAATCAATGTGTTTTTTAAATTTTACTCAAAAGTACTAAATGAGGAAAGTAACAGTAGATTATGAAAACTAATAGAGTTCATTAATATTTTTATAACAAGAACTATCCAACATCCAGTGTATTAAACTATAGTATAAAACTATCATTGATATTTTTCTATGCATATCAATATCACAGATACCATTGAATAGCTTCCCATCGTGAAATGTTGTACAGCATATGATCTAATAAAACAGTATAAATGAGTATGTAAGTAAATAAATACTTTAAACGATTATCATGGCCAGGAAATGAAAATTATAATTATTTTTTTTAACTTATTCATTGTGAAAAGCATAGCACTACATGTAAGTAGGAAACATAGGTGGCATTGTTACAAAACTTTTTTTTCGAAATAAATCATAACGCACTAATAAACCAAATCAAAATTACAACTGGATTCCTTTGGTTCGGTCTAAGCTTTTAGAAGAACTACAATTACTCGTCAGTTTTGTTTACAATTCGTAGCCATTTATTCCTCAAAAAGTATCGTTTTATAAATTAAGTTATACTCAACGCGAATAATAGTAGTGCGAATCTCTTCAGTTGGCGCTCCGATTGAGGCCTTATCTGAAGTGTTGATATCGGTCACATCTCGTAGCATTGAGCCGTAGTAGCTATCTCCGTGGTCCTGTCCATACCAGATCCCATTCCAGATTGAAGCTTCTAACAGGAGTCAGCTCACTTCTAGACACAATAGGTAACAGTTTTCGACGAGGTGTTACATAAGGAAGAGGAGCAATAACAATTTTACAGGCGGATGTGATAATACCTGAAAAGTATATATTTAAAGTTGATTCATTCTAAATGTCTAATGTAAAGTACTAAACGTATATTACTGTATAGATTGGGATACAATCGTGTAAAATTAGGTCAATAGAAAATAGCAATTCCATTACTCGCACTCCTTAGGTAGCTCGATCAGAGTCTTGAAAGTTATCTCATTTTTAGGCTTTCGTCCGTTTTTCAAAACGCTGGTTTTTTCACCCCTGTGTCAATTTTTTCTGCTCATTTCATGGCCCCGTTCAATCAAAAGACATGATATGTTACATGAAAGTCCCATTAGGTCGAAATAAACTGTCACATCCGCAAAGTCTCATCAGTTAATTAATTACTTGCGTTAAAAATATAATAAATCTACTTTATAATAAAATAGCCTGATTAATAATCTTTAATTCGTTTTGTTCTTTTTAAGATATACCGAAATTAGTTTATGCTACCATTCATATCGTTTTAGTAACTTCGCTCAGCTGTTTTCAACCCATGCCTGAAGTAGAGACGAAACATCTTTCGTAGTAGATATATTTGATGCTTCAGGGGTGCTAAAATAAACGTTGCACTATAAAAACTGTCGTAAATCGACAAGCTAGAATAGGATATCAAACAAACGATAATGATGTCATGATTGGGCACTTGCGATATGATCTGGAACTTAAGTGGTTTATAATACTAAGCAGTAATAGAAATTCTTTGTACAGTGGCGTATTTTTCTGAATCGTAGCGAAACACTTAATGTGTGATAAATTACATCACTGAAGTGCTGGTTTTTTTTAATCTACATATCGCTTATAAATTGATTCCAAGAATTGAAGTTAATCTAGTCAATTTAGAGTTAATATGTAAATTTATGCGACTATGAACTATGAAAATGATAAAACAAAACCACACTCTTATATAGACTCGTGAACTGTACACATTAGTTCTATTTGTTCCAGAAATTAGCTATAACTTAATAAGTGGATTTGTTCCAAATAAAAATTGTATAGCGGGTGAGAACATAAGTGAAAAAATTATAGCACGGTTAGGTGAAACTGTCTGGCTAAACTTGAATGATGAAAACTGCTCATATTATTGGGAAAGCTCATTATCTAATGAGTTATTAATTGATCTGGTAGAACATTTTGATTCCAGTACCTAGTAGATACCTTTTTGATAGAACACCTTATAGCGCACTTTGGCGCAAAGTCCTATGAATGTCATAAAAATATTACATTTTTTTTATTTGTACTCTAATGAAAATCCTGAAACCCGAGATTTTTATTCGTGCTTAAACTTTGGAAATGTAATAGTTAACGATAACATAGTCAATTTGCATTTTCTAAAAGCCTTAAAAACCGGGGTTTTTGCCACTCCTAAATCACTGTGCACCGTATTGTAAATCATACGCGATCTCAATTTAAGACTACGATATTCTAATCTAAAACTGAGTTGTATCAAACTTTTTGCAGTATTTTTGTACTTATTTTTCTAGAGTAAAAACAAAACGCTCCACGTTATGTTCCTCCATTAAAACATCTTCACTTCCAAATGAGATTGGCTTTTCAGTATTATATTATTTCAGTATTATATATGTAATAGTTATTGCTTGTTAGTGTAAAATAGCGCATTAAATCCGGGACCCACTCATGATGTGTTCTTCCAAAAAATTTAATCCCCATTTCCTCAGCTTTCTGATGCAACTTCAAAATTTTATGATGGTAAAATTAAGTAACATTTCGCACGGTTCTTATAATATATATATCAAAATCAGTCCAGTTTTCCTAGTCAACATTATGTAACAGCGTAAAAAAACAAAAAACAATGTAAAATTATGTAAGCTGTTATGCATTGCACTTTGGTTGGGAAGTGAAAGAAAAATAAGTGTGGGTTCAACACCCCGCCAGCTTTCAGCTTCTCTATTGGTGTCAGTCACAGTATTTCTGCCCTTAGAACACTTCGAGGAGTAATGTCGAACGCCGTCATAAATTTTTGATTGAACACCTGTTGGAGTGGTAACGTTACTCAAGCGGTAGTTAGATCTGATGGCCTCGTTGTTATTTACTGCGCGATTCATCCGAGCTTAACTACTGTCACAACATATATTTGTGTCAACTATTGACTTAAGGACGAAAAAATTGTGGTTTTTGTTTCTAGGTTTACTGTCGTCAAATTTATTTTTACCGCTGAATCTAAAAATTAAAAAAAATCTTTATTTTGCGACTTTGTGTCCCCAAAGAAAAGTGTATTTCTAACTGTCATAAATTTACAATAAAAGGTAATTTGTCTCTTATAATAGTATCACGCACATTTCATATTCTAATCAAAAGCATAATAATTACAAAACAGAATACATAGTAGATAAAAAAAAAAAAAGGATAACTTTCTATAATAATTTTTTTGAAAACTGGAAGTAATCACTGAATTATTGGAATGAAGTGTTGTCTAAATAACATAATGAATCATTCAACTGGAGAGAAATATTTATTAGTAGTAGATCCTTAGAGCGTTAGAAACATTAGGAGTGTTTAGTAGTGACATATATTCACAGGATCAGATGCCTAATTTATAGCATGTAATAAAAAATAATGAACAAAGTCTGTGGGAAGTTTAGGTCGGATTTGATAGCTTGAGATAATTGTAAAGGAAAGAGGATTATTAATTGTATTGTAAAGTGTGAAAGAATCCAACACCCGAACGGTAATAGATTAACAGCTTTACACTGTGTTGGCATCAAATCGTCACCGATACTCTTACTGACCACTTCATAAAGCAGAATATTACAATTTTTTATGTTCCTGATCTTATAAGCATTGTTGATAATGATATAGCAAAAACATTGGCTATAAGTTCAGCCATATTTCAATCGCATTGATCTAAATGTTGGTCTAAATCAAAGAAAAGTTCTCATTGGCGAAAAAAAAAAAAGATTTATTGCGCAGTGATGAACAATTTTCAAGAACTAAAATAATCTTATTCTTTGAATAATCATGTAAGATCAGGTCTTGATTCGGACAAGGTTGAGAATAATGCATACCTTGCTAAGTGGTTCACTTATATCTAGGGGTTATGTATCATGCTGAGCTTCATATGATTTCTTATTATCACTAAAACTTCTTCTCAAGTCAATTACTTATGCGTTTTTTCACTAAGGGAAAGTTTGTATCCAAAAATATGGGTAAAAAGGTGCTAACGAATAACCTAGAACAATTTTTTACACAAGTCTAAAGAAAACTATCTAAAAAAGTTTAAATCAACAAAGAAAAAAATATTGTAAACCAGGATAACAACTTGGTGATGCGGAACAATCACTAGAAGACTCCAAAAGTCCATAATCAAATTAATTCTTTCATCAGTTATGTCACATATATATATGATATTATCTTAAGAAGTATGTTTATCGGTATGCCTCATAACTTATAATAGTCAGCCCTATTATAATTATCTTATCTTATCCTATTAGTAACTTATATTCCCTTCCCAGACCTCTATTCTAAATAATTGGCTCCCACGACCTTTTCCATCTGCGCCCCTTCCTTGCTACCACTACCCTAAGCATTTCTACACAGATAAATAGCCCTTAGGCATGAGACAGTTGGTTGGTTCCTTATGGACCTCAGTCGCCTTTGAGCTCGTAGCTCAACTGTAACCACATATAATTGTACATTTACGTTTTATACCAAATAAAGTTTCTGTTAAGAGTTATTGAGCTACAGAACCGATTCTATTTAGTAAACGTAGGCCCAAGTTAATTTCAGAAATATCTAAATGGTCCCAGACTGATAGATACTTGCTTACATAAATTTCATTTATACCTGTTTTCTTACATATAAATAAGTAGATATTTTAGTTCTACATAAAATTTTATTTTGTATTCAGTTTTTGAGTGGTGACTGGCAACTGTACGTATCGATTCCTTGTAATAAATAAATTCTCTCTCTCCCTAACAAACTAATAGGATCTATACGGAATTCAATAATACCATTGAATATCAAACGTTTAAAAAGGAAATACTATAAGATTGAAGTGTCTGGGTCTTATAAATAACGTGAAGGAAGCAACACTTCAATAACTAAACGCTCCACACAGCTGGGAATATATAGGTCCCTGTGTGGTAATTCGCGATTCCATCAACTATTCAACCTGTTAGATCAACACTATTGACTCAGGAACAGTACTAAATATGTCTCATGTAAATGACATGTCTTTTCAGATCGAAGTGTAGTGTAAACATGGCCACATAGATTTATGAGGGGTTTTTCTATTATTTGTCTAAGATTTATTATCATCGTTCTCTAAAATCAACATATGTCTCCCATAATCGATAATACAGTGAAGCAAGTGAATCTAATTAAATAATGTGGCAATAAATATCATTACCGTGCGAACAAACGTTGTCAGCAGTACAGTGATCGGGTCGAGATTTGCGCTTAAGTATGACATGTAGGATGTTAAAATGAATCTACGTGATCGGTTAGATAAGTTTTGAACAGCTGAGTTGACGACAAAAATGAACTGAGAGGTAAGTTAAGAAGCGAGATAAGTCACGGATAAAAGACGTTTTGAGGCCCAGTCTGTAAGGTTGAAGGAGTGGTGGAAGATAACGTGGAGGACATTAGATCGGAAAATTTGGATATGATGAAGTCTGGTTTTGTAATTCTCCACATTTCTTCTTCATGGGTACACAAATCAGTAAGTTGCGAAATGTCAATTTGTTTTCTATCTGCATTACAAGATGACGATTTTAGCCATTCTTGGTTATGAAGCACATTTTTGTCAGTTTTTAAGTGTATCCTAGTAAATCACGGTGTAATGTATTATAAATGTAAGTTGGTTTTAATAATTCAATAACTGATTTTATTAATCTGTAAAGATTTACAATGGAATAAGAATATAAAATGAACGAAATAAACATAGCTGTAAAGATTAATTAAATTACACGCTATTTATCAGGTATTCTAGTGGATAGTCACAACACAAACAATCAAAATAAGTCTTATCTTGAAAGTAACCTTGACACAACAAGCACAGCTAGCTAGATCATCAGCTGGAGCTTACATATATATCCGTTCAATGGCTCGTCGGTTTTGAGAGATGTGTAAACAGGCAGCAGATAAATTTTTATCATTTTCAAACTATTAATAATGAGTCATGTATAAAAAATTGTACTCATAACTCCTTATTGCTGCCTTTGATGTACTCTTCCACTCCATGGTGAGGGGCTGCTTATGTGATGCGACATGGCAAAGACAATATCCAATTTCAAAGTCGAATCCACGCTCGAATCTATCAATAAATATTTGTGTTCCCTTGTTATTGAATGTAAGGGGAGAGAGAGAGGGGGGAGGGAGATATGGGTAGAGAGTGGGGAGGGAGAGAGAGGGCGGTATTGTGGTAAGAAAAGACGATACTTTTGCCCCACTGTCACTGTCTGCTGGTGAATTAACTAATCATAGTAAGAAAGCGAAGGTTGTCCAAAGGTTCGTACTAGTCGTATAAAGGTACAACATTCTTTTATGACTGAGCTCAAATCCGAAATTGTAGATCATGGGTAAAATTCAATGCGCTCTTACATACTTCTATCGATATTCTTCGTAGGTTTCGAACCGAATGAAAATATCATAAACCATTATGTTCAGGAGTTATAATTACAGAGGGAAATAAATTCATTAAACTTTTAGCACAGTCCACTATAGCAGGAGCCAACTATAGCCAAAGGCATCTATTAATTTAATCAACTAACGGCCAATTCCTGCTAAGGTTCTTGGATCCGATCCCTTCCAGCTCTAGACATTGCAGACTGTACTACAGTAAATTCTCTCAGAATTATTCGATCAGAAGTGCTGGAGCTCCTTCCTACCCTCGACATTACAGATTCTGAGATCGGCATCTGCTATTTTAAACCGACCTGGAGGTGTTCAAAGCCATTTATCGTGGCCGCTAAGAGAGCGGGGTGATGGATTGCGGTCCCCCACACCCTGGCTGATAAGGCCGAAAGCAGGCCCAATGAAGCTGAAACACTCCTAAGCCTTCTGATCGCCCACTCACAGGAAGCGACAGAGCATTCATTCACGAAGCCTCAATTGGGTGTTAGCTACCCGCATTAGGATATGAATCTAGGCCCCTCCGACCTATAAAACAATTGACTTTGTTACTTCACCTTGAGTTGGTTCTTATTTATATAGGGTGTCCCAGAATTGACGCAAGATTTGATTTAAATAGAAAACACAGTTTTTAGTATTTTTGTTGTTATTTTTTTATTGAATGATAAAGTAAATAGGATAGGGTTATTTAAAGAATAACACCTCGGGCAAATGGCCTCCATGACTTTGATGGCACATACGCACTCTTTTGCCGAGGTTTTCCGTGACCATTTGGCATAAATGTGGTTGAATTTCGTTGAAGGAGCGTTGAATTTCCTCTTTTGATGCACGAGTGGGTGTCGGCTTGTTGTCATACTTTGACTTCAAAAAACCCCATAAAACGAAATCTAACGGTGTTAAATCACACGATCTAGGGGACCAATTCTGTTCACCGAAACGAGAGACAAGACCTAGAAATGTCTCATGCAGTATTTGAATTGTTTCCATGGGCCGTATGGCATGTGGCACCATCTTGTTGAAACCACATATTGGCCACATCAATATCATCTAATTTCGGCACAAAGGACTGTGTTATCATGTCGCGATATCGAGATTATAAGCAGAACTTGAGAGAATGATTATTTGCAAGACTTTTATATTTAGTAGGCTTTTTTCAACACGTGAAGGGGATATTATAGATTTATCGTTCATTTGGTGCGGAAAGAGACAATTTGTAACATGCTCATAATTTTCAGGTACCTTGAAAAGTTGAATAATGTTATTCTGTTAAATATGTTTTAAACTTATCCGTTTATTCCCCGTCATCACAGATATAATATCGTTTTTACACATAAAATAAAAATTAAAATATGTACATTTTAAAATTTATTCAAAAATCCAAATTAATTAGTAATGAGAAATGAAAAAAAATTTTAAAACAATTGAAATTAAAAATTTACATCTGTCCCAATTGATAAATAATAAACAGCGATGATTATTTTGGTATGTATTCTATTTTAGTTTCATTTAATTCTTATTTATTCGTTTTATATATAGATTAATATATGTTTATATTATTTTATAATAGGAAATACTTTATCGTTACAAAAGTTTTAATTTCAATTTTTTAACTGAATTCTCTTTTAGATTTTAGAATTTTGACTTTAGTTGTGTCTGCTAATTGTTTATTCTTGATGTATTTATTTTAAAATTGAAAATGACAGCCAAGCGTTTTGAAAATGTAATAACAACGAATTCAGGCATTATTTATTCATTAATAACAGAATAATATCTTCAGAGTTTTAAACGAATAAAATACTGAGATACACCCATTAATGCAGAAGCATAAAATTTTAAAATATTTCTTCATGATAACATTTATCCGCTCAATAGATCTAACAGTCCCTATGAACTGAGCGCATACATACAAATACACAGGCTTACATAGTGCAGTCGATTTCTCGGTATCTCAGGTGGTATAGTCACGTCTTATCGAGCACAGCGAATAATAGCCCACACCTGCAGCGTATTAATTCTGAGTAGATAACCAACCCTGATATCACTCGCAAATAATTGTTATTTGCAAAACATTCAAGTGAATGTCCATGCCCACGCCAACATACTAATAGAAGTAGAGAACCGATTGGCACGACGGTGGGATGAGGTTTGGCACCGGGCACTTACAGCCATTGAGGGCGTAGTTTGGGTAATCCTTAGTAGAATGACACCAAAGCAATCACAAGTGATAACCCGTTTGAGAGTATGGCAATACCAGGCTCAACCTGCGATAATGAACAATTAAACAATAACTGCTCGACAAAGAGTCGTACTACCGCCAAAACGAGTCAAAGAAATAAACCAAGAGACATTCCATGAAAACATGATGAACTAGATTCCTTGGACGAATTGGATTCTACTAACCGATACAAATAGGTATTGTAATTTAAATATATGTCGTTAGCTGAAACTCATTGATTCTGATGCGACGTTAACGAAAAAAAAGAGGAAAACCTCCAATGAATACTCAATTTATTGTATTTCGATTAGCTGTATAAATATTCCAAATATATTTCCCTGAGTCAGTATGTGCACTTCGTCAAACCTGTTCGCTGCAAAGTTCACTCCTGCACTCAATAGTGTGACTCGAATTTATCACTCACTCAACTATGAGTTTTTTTACTTGGTGCTGAAAGAGCATGTCGGGTCGTCACGATGGGGGTGCCTAGTTACCCTAGCCCTGGTGACGAAGAGAGGGTTGATTAAGTTTATGACGGACAATCGTTTCATGACGGTCTTACTATCTGACTCCATTTTTTTATAGGTATGTGCCCCGATAATGCACTAAGAGGTATAGTGTTAGGTAGTTTATGTGGTCTTGGAATGACCACGAATTCACACTCGGTATCTGAGATTAGGCGAAATCCGTCAAGATCCCAAAGGCGAGTGTGAACCGGAGAGAGGTAGACTGAATCGCCGTGGGGGAACACTGTTTGGTAAACCGCCGGTCTTAAATACCCAGATGGCTTCGTCAGTAGCCAATCAGCTTTGGTTTTATTGTACCCAATGCCAGTTGAGTAAGTGGTTTTCTTTGTTCTCTGACAAAGAGATATGTCACCGATACGTGACCAAGGTAAGGGTCCCTCGGCGGGTTGGGTTGCTTAGTACCTGCTACTGGTAAGCTGGTGCCCCAGCTCATATAACTAATTAGCTCACAGCTGCATGTTTATTTTTTACCACATTTACAATGATTTATATTTTGGTAATGTTATTCACAGTTGTTTAAATTAATTTACAATATACATACAATAGAGTATAGGGTTATTTATCTTATGTAGTTAGCGGTCATTACAGGACACTTAGAACAATGCGTAGCACCTTTAATTTTACAAATAATATAGTATTTAGTGAGCCATTAGAGAGCATTGACTATTATCATATTATTACTTAAAATTTTTATTTTAAGATATAAAAAAATTAGAGGTTATAATTTGCTATAGTATCTAAATATTTAGTTTTGGTATCGGACTAAATTTTCAAACAAAAAGCGAACTGAAAACTAACAAGTAATGATTATATTCAAAATGGGATTGCTTGCGACTAATAATAATTATTTAAATGTTTATAGGTTTCGCACAGTTATTCTTAGCCATTTTTAAAACTGTGACTGAATACAATTACAATACATAGTTTTGACATTATTTATTTATTTGTAAATTAAAAGACATCCTAGGATAATATACACCTCTTAAAAATGACAACTCACTGTCACTGTTTTTTTACAATTTTGCTTGCTTGACTATCATTTAATAGTTTACATTTTTAAAACCTTGCAAAAAAATAACGTGGGAGCAAAACCTTCCTTGAATTTAGAGTTCTCCCAGGATTACAGGTCATAGTTCATTCACGAAAAAGTCGCAAAAACACACTAAACAGTTTATGAATATTGCTTATGGTACAAGTTTTAAGAAAAATTATGGTAAATTTTTAAAACATGTTATTAGATAAAACAAAGCCCTGGATTCATAAAACGGCCATCATTTCTAAAACGGAGCTTCCCAAACGATTAATATATTCGACCTAATTCTCACCCTCGGTATTAAATCAACATTTCCAGTCAAAGATGATTAATTAAAGGGTTTACCTCAGACATTATTTCTGGAGAATTAAACTGGAGTTGAGGTTGGCCTTATCCTGTTTCGTTTTGTTTTGAATGACACCTGAGCTCTGAGCAAAGAACGTCCCTTCCTTAAGAGAGAACCCAAGTCTCGGTTTCCTCAAGAAGTTCCAAGTTCATTAAAGATCCCAATTGTTGTGCTCTTATGCCTATTAAAACTCGCATAATTTCACGACTGACGTAATAATAACCTAATTGTTTAACTAATTTCCTAAAAGTGAAAAGTAGAACTTCTTAAGTCATTTAGTTTTGTACAAGGGGGAAGCTTTCGGGTGTTATAAATGATTTCCTGCTTGGACAAGAATTGTGAGTTCTCGGAAATAATAATTTAAACCCGCCAAAATAAAAATGGTTTATGTTGAAGCATTTTGTGCTCAAAATTTTTAATTCTACCTGCAATCGAAGTAATTTGTGTTAGAAAAAGTCATAAATGGAACGAAGCCCTTAATTGTATGTTTTCTTTAACTTTCGCATTCATAATTTTCGATCTTTGTATTTGGGACTAAAATAACACAATCCTCTTTGGCAATGGCGTCAATATTGATTGCTTCTTCGTTTCCATTCATTCCTCCATTCCAGGTATTGGATGGCAACTAGATTTTATTGGCATTTATCTCACAATTCGATTGGGCTTACAAGAAATCGTATTAGTTCCGCAATTCGTTTTTTGTAAGTTCTTGCATAGTCTCACAAGTCTGCGCTCATCAAGTCTGTAATTATCAGGAATTTAGAGCTTCTTTTATTTTATATAGCTCTTATAGTTCCAAGATTGCTGAGAACGCTGCAGTAAAAATCAGAAATATTGGGGGAAAGCTAAAAATTAGTTGCTCTTTTCCAATTGCATGTACGACCAAACATTTCATTCTATTGCTAATGTTTTGTCTATTTGAGTTGTTTCTTTTTTCGAATGGCTAGAATCGTATATAGTTCTTGCATTTCCTTTATTGTGCTAAAATTACAATCTACCTTGCTAGGCAATAAGTAATTAAGATATACTATCATTCATACCATATTTACATTTCATCATTCACTCGCTCATTCATTCAGGACATGATTGGAGAAACTGCCCATTGCCAGGACTCCCTTGCATTTCCAGATGCAATTCTTGTTTCATTGGAGAATTGAACCCACCTGTGTTATGTATTAGTGCTAATACTGTTCACGCTCTTCACTATTCTCCATCTATCGGGTTGTTATTTTAGTTTGAGGAACATTCGGCGATGATGGAGAATAGATCTTCAACATGGTTACCCCCGCCCCCCCCCCCCAGTGCATTGTCTAAGCCACATGTTAGCGTTGACATGTACATTTTCTTAAGCTTCTTCAGTGTTAATATTTTCGTGGCACCATAAAATCAAGAGTTGTAATCAAGTTTTGATGTATCTGTTGATCTAATTATGTTTACCAGAGTTTTCGTATCACCCCACGTTTTGATAGACATTTTAGAACATTTCTTATTATCAGGCAGTTATATTTTAATTTAGAAATATTGAGCACTTGATAAACCGATTGATAACTAACTACATTTACATAATTTTCAGTGAAAATGTTTAATTGAACCTAGCTATATCCAATCATATGCTTAAAAAACTAAAAGATAAAAAGAGCTACGAGACCTCTCTAACTCGGATTTTATTTTATTTTTTCCTAAATCAGGACGCTAAGTACAGCATCGATATTTTCTCCGGGATGAAAATTTCTTAAAATTCCATTAGCAGACACCGGAAAGTTCGTGCTGCGAGAGACTTCTAAATGATGCGGCCTCACGACTTGACTTTGTTCACCTCAACTTCTGCAGTGAAAAAACTTTTCGAAGAGTCTCTTAACGACGCATGAAAGGAATGACGGCTCGGCTCCTTATTGAAGTATGAAACTTATTTTTTTAATTTTAACAAGCCTGCTCAATCTAAATTTAAATAACATTTACAGGCAGTTAAATAAAAAACTTGTAGTATTACAAATTAAAAAATGTTACCCAAACTGAGTAATTTTCAGGATCGCTTATAGGTTTTCAATGCAACGGTTTTTTATCGTTCCAGAGAGAAGCTAGATTTCTTCTCTCATGTAGAGATACGAGTTATCAATTTTTCGCTCGAGATACTTTATCAGAATACCCGCATCGCTAAAATCGTATGTAAATTAAAGCAGTTTTAGTTTAACGGGAACTCTAGCCGATATCGGTACAAGAATATTAGAAATCGATGAGCGAAGAGGTAGAAGGCTCAACCTCATTTTCTTCTACGAGGGAGTTATGTAATTTTATACGAAATCTAATTTCGCTTGAGAGATACAGGAGCAAACTTTTAACTAGAATGTTCAGTTTGATGACCTAACAGCGACCAAGGCAATTTAAAACAGATGTTTATTTGCACGAATTAAAATAAATTTATAATAATTGGAAAGTATTTGTAACAATCTAGGTTTCTTAAAAATATTTCTTTAGTATCTAGCTCAAGCCAGGTGGCAATTTGTTCAGCGTATATATTTTTGTAATATTCATCTCAAAGTAATTTTTTTCACAAAAAGTTTAAACAGTTTTTATGAAATACATATAATAACTATTATCAATCAGGATTTTTTATTTAAAATTTTGCTTAATGTCATAGGAAAATATGCATATTCAATTGCGACCAATTGAGTAATAATTTGACCTGTATTATTTTTCATGAGACTGATTACCATAGGAGCACAAATACAACAAACGTGCAAAATATCATGCCTCTAAAAAAATCACGGCAAATTGGTCAGTAGAAACTCTCACTTCAAAACGATAGCAGTTTACAAACTTTAATGTCTATACTTCGCGATATGATAGTAGTGCCAATATTCATAAAACTATTACACAGCCAACATGAGTTTTGGTGCCGGAGATTGGGAGATGATTTCATATGAATTTGATGGCCAGAATTCAAATATGACATTAGTTTTTGCCTAGGAGCTCAAATTTCTAGTGAACTATTTTAGTCAAAATATACGTTACACTATTTTAAGTTAAATCCATGGAACAAGTAATAAAACTAAACACAGAATTTTTATAATTATATTATATACAAAGATAGAGGAATAAGTCATAGATGAAACCAGCTAGTCACTGAACACTTCGGAAGCTTCTTATCCGAGACATTCTTGAATGCATTTTGGAACAGAGACTTTTTAAACTTCGGCAGTAATCTGCCATCACGTACGTAACCCATCTTCTTGGTTAGCGGGCCTCCATAGTTTTAATATCCTGGTGAAATCTTTAACTTTGTTCATCATTGGTGTCTCCTGAATTTGCAGGAAAACGGTCTAAGTGGCTGTGTTAATAGTGCACCTTAATACTCATGTTACACCCAAGGGTTTTGAAACTGTTAAGCATCTCGTTTACCAGTTCAACACAGTTTTCTGCTCTTCGTTTGCCGAGAAAATTTCCAACAAATGAAGTCAAAGCTTTTTTCTCAGCCTCATTCATCGAATTTATAAAGGCAGGATCCCTAACAAGTTATTCTATTTGCTGGCCGTCAAATATTCCTGCTTTGATTTTTATCATATCCAACTATGTCATTTTTCCCCCTATTTATGCAAAGCATGATCCGTTCTTATCAAGAGCTTTTACAAACAGCTTCATATGGTGGTATATTCTTCTTTCATTTTCGTTGAGTAAGGAATTGGTATTGAGCAATATTTATTCCCATTGTGTAGAAGGACACTTCAAACTTCGTTTTCAATCTGGAAAATAAGTCGCAAAGAAGGTGCAAATCATTTGGAAAATAGTCAGGAAGACCTATCTTTTCCAGGAGTCCTCTGGTTTCGTGACAAAAGATTGTCTTCTTGAGAGAAGAAGAATCGCAGACCCGGTATGGTAAAAGGTAATTTTAGTTCCTTTTTCCAGCAAATTGTTGTCCTTCAATCTGGAAGCTAGTTTATCAGAAGCTTCTTCTGACAGGTGAGATCTTTGATGAGGTATTCCTGGTTGAAACTGACTATAGGGCAAATATACAAGAACCAACCCTTGTATATGTGTTTTAGAACTGCACAAAATGGAGTTAGAACTGCACTTTAATAAAGAACTATGATCTAAAAACGTAGAGCCGATACAGAAAAACTGATTTCCATATTTAGATTAAACGCAAATCCTAGGCACCAAACATTTTTTTTTTTCTTGTAGGCCTTTGTTATGCAATGAATAATTCAATGAATAAATCCAAATAGAATAATTATCGGCTCTTAAACGCTCGAGTTGTCAATGAATAGCAGATGTATCTTACATGAGTCACTGACAGTGTACACGGCAGGTACGCCTTTAATTAATATTCAATGAATTGTTGACCACATGCAACAACCGATAGCTCCTGAATTCATTATGATTCAGTGAAGTTGTTTTATTCAATATACATGGACATCCTTCGTAACAATGAATAACTAATAAAATTTCATATTATCTTATCTACCCATCAATACTTCTACTCAGCTCTTTGAAAGACATGTTAACTGTCAGGTATAAATGCACAATTGCGTAGAATATGCACGTGAATACATATCATTGTATATTTATTTATCCAGAGGCGTACACAGGTTCTAGATATTGGTTTGTAGGAAAACAGGATTCATGACGTTGTTGAGAATCGAATGTGTGTAAATTCGTTTTTAAGTAAACATTTGATGAACACTTTCTACAATTTGATTGGGCTAAAGATTTTTTTCTTAAAGGGAAATGAGTAGCAAAGAAATATCAAATCACTAAGACTGAAAATCATAATAACCGTATAATTGGTATAAGAAAACAAATGATTTGAGATAATAATTATTTTGATTTAGTATTACTGAGGGGCTATGACTCGATATTTAAAAATTGACAAGGGCTTCTCTATTTTTTACCATAAGCTAAAACGAAATATCTTCTCAAAGAAACTAGTGAATTATAAAACATTCCTATATCAAATATTTTCAATACATTCAGAACTTCGTTAACCTTCTTTGTACAAAGATTTTGACGATACAACATAGGGCTGAATTAATTTCTATTTATGCATGCCCCAACATACAGGTAGTAAAAACATTTCCCTCGTGACTTGCAGATATACTAATTGCATTGATTGAACAACTTCTCGTGGTTTTGCAACACGTACACTCTAGTAGTTATGAGCTTCACCCCCAATTTAATTCAATATTTTCTTATTTATTTAAAGATAATTATAGGTAAGGGTACCATTATGAGACAACTGAAGTTTATGAGTTATGCATAGCTTGGTACAGTTAATAACCTCTAACTCGAATCTGACATCAAGGTGAAAATGAAAAAACTATTGGGGCTCTGAAAGATTCCTTACTAAATTAAATTTATTAAAAGTGACTTGAATTTCAAAAGGGCAACAGCTATACCATTCAACAAAGAGCAAGAAGTTAAATAAATAATCACACATCGGTGCAATTTTTATTTCTTTAATTATAACACGCAAATACATAATTCTAATAGTATTAAATTAATGTTGGATAAATACTGAAATGAATAATACTGAACACTTATAAAATAAAATCATTTAAAATAAGCGTGTTATATATAACAAAGCGAAAGAAATAAAATTAACAACCACGACTTATGAAATATTTTTGTATTATTATTATAAAACGCAATATAAACTTTAAATGCCACCGTGTTACATTCAAGTTAAATAAATTCTCAAAATAATACTGCCAACAATGCAGGTAGTGAATGCATTTAAAGTGAATGGGCATATATTCTCGTTGGCATATAACAGGGGTAACATGTCAACATATCAGTTTAACATATAAATTATTATTATTATTTACAAACAATTTACTAATAAGTTTCTTAATTTCTGCAGGGACGGGACTAACGCAACTGGATTTGTCTCAGAACATACTTAACTCTGTCCCTTCACCGGCGTTCAGGAACTTGCACCACCTGATCATCTTGAACCTGAACCACAACAAAGTAACTACCCTCCACTCGAGGGCTTTCGAGGGACTGGACACACTGGAGATCCTTACCCTCTACGAGAACAAGATCACATCAATCGAGCAGGACGCTTTCAAGGGACTTGACAAGTAAGTGAAAATGTTCAAAGTCAAAATGTTCGGTTTTTAATTACAACTTCTAAGCAGGAGTTCCACAGGGAAGTGTCCTGGGTCCCATCCTCTAATACTTATACACCGCCGATGTCCCCTCTACCCCCAAAACCTTCTTGGCCATATTTGCAGACGACACTGCAGTCTTGTCATGCCACTCAGACTCCGGTATAGCATCCCATAACCTTCAAAAACGCCTTGATGAGATCAAGCATTGGTATGACCAATGGCGGATTAAAGTTAATGAATCAAAATGTTCCCACATTACCTTCATCCTCTGCCGCAAGTCTTGAACACTAGTTTCTTTTAATTCCATTCCTCTCCCTGTATCCGAGTTAGTACGGTACTTAGGCTTCCATCTAGACAAACGGCTGACCTGGAACCCACATACGAGGCTAAAAATACAAGAACTAAACAGACGCTTTGAACAACTGTGTCGACTACTTCAAAGGACATCCCATCTCTCAATAGAAAATAAATTACTAATCTACAAAGTTATACTTAAGCCAATCTAGATAAACGGAATAGAGCTATCGGGGACAGCAAAAAATTCGGACATCAAGGGTATCCAATCCTTTCAATCAGAAGTCCTGAAAACAATAGTAAAGGCCCCTTATTATGTCAGCAACAAAACCTTTCATAACGATCTTAATATACCTTACATTATCGAACTCATCCCTTCCAAGTTCATGAAATTCCATAGTATCCAACCGCCCCACTCCCCTAGCACAGTCATTGTACTGCACCACTCATCCCTATAATCCTCCTCGGAGACTAAAACGGCAGTGGCTTTGTGACCTGCTATAAATGCGTAACAGTGGGAGTCCTGGCAATGGCCTGTTTCTCCAATCATGTCCTGAGCGTATGTGGCTCGCGCGCTCATGATCAGCCTCCGCTGGCTCGTATCCGGTGACGTGGCTGACGGAGGAGCGTGGGGGATTTCCCAAGACTCCGCTTCCTCTTTCGCATGCGAGGGAGGTGACCACCATGTGGGTTTGGGAGATCTCTGTGCTGTTTGTAAATACTGTATTAATGACCAAGTGAACGAAAATTGTAAATATGGTATGAATGAAAACATTTATCACAATTACTTATTGCCCAATGAGGCAGATTGCAATTTTATCATAATAAAGCTAAATTCATAAATTACAACCTATAAATTCTAAATGTTTAAACGGAATGATAATTAAATAATGATTCGCATCATATGAAGAAGGTTCGTCTTGCTAGTGTAAGGTCTGATAAAAAGAAAAACTGGGACAATTCTATAAATAAATTATAATAAAATATTAAATATAAACAGCCATATCCATGGTTCAGAAATATATACTGAAAACTTCATCTCACACTTTGTATGCATCACAGTTTGTAATATGAGCCCATTGTCAATCATGAATAAATAAATGAGTTTAAGTGTTTGCTGGGGAATTGGCTTGGTTTGCTGGATGTTAGGTTTTCATCAACTATGATTAAAAACATCAGGTCAGAACGAAAATAATATACACTGTTAGTAGAAAAGAATTTGTATAAAATGGACCCCGGCTACAGGAAATATAATGAAGCAATTGTAAATAGATTCGTTTGTAGAATCCATATTTTGTATCATACATAAATTTTGTAAAAAGGGGATATGAAACAAAAATAAAATAATATTGTAAAGAAAATAATGTGGGAGTTAAACACGATTGGTGATAATTATAATATCCGGCAACAGATAGTTAATATAGAAACAAAACAAAAAGGAGGTTTACGTAAGAGTAGGTGGCAGATATTAATACTGAACGGTTGATATATTTGACTTATAATATATATATATTTATTTATATTGTATATTATATATACAAATATAGAAAGAGAGAGAGATGAAGTAAAATACACGCTTACTACAAAATATGAAATATACTTAAATTTGAAAATCTTAACAGATAACAGCAATAAAACATAGTTAGTTATATAACACCAACATTTATGTTGTAAATAGTAGGGAAGGTACGAGAGTTTATTTTATATAATAAAAATTTGAAGAATTGATGAAGAGGATATATAATTTGAGGAATGTAGCAGCGCTAATAAATTTTCAACGTGATAGTGTGTTAGATAGTTGATATATGTGGAAATACGTCAAATTACATACCTTGTGAGAAGCATGGTTTCGCCTAATTAAGATATATGAATGAACTGAACAGAAAAAACAGTCAATAAGCAATCTTTAGTAAAACCCCCTTTAGGTAAAATTGCTAAGTAAGGGGTGAGGTATGGAGTGTATTGAAAAGAAAATATTTTCTTTATGTGTGTGGAAAGATATTAACATTTGTTTCTAAGTTCCATCAATTACAGTAACGACAAGCAACACTAATTCACTAATAATTAGCAATCATTTTTAACCCCTATTTCATTTTATTGAAATCAGGCCCTGATTCAGAAATACATATTACGACGAAACCTTGTCCATAAAAACTTCTCTTTTTCATCAACCCTACAGCTAATCACCCAACAAGCACTTCAGTTCATTTAATGACTTTATACTTTACTCAAATTCTAAACAGGGAGTAAACAGACGTACTGGCAGTATTTTCTTAATAGGTCCTTACACGATCAGTGTTAACGTCATTACCTTCATAAGTTTTTCATCATTACTTCTCGTTACTTTCCTTTTCATCATTAGGTTGAAAAAATTAGGGAGTAATGATGAAAGATTATATATAATTAATTATATAATTATATATAATTATCTGTAAATTTAAAGGGGCTATGAAGAAAAAAAAAAAAAAAAAAAAAAAAAAAAAAAAAAAAAAAAAAAAAAAAAAAAAAAAAAAAAAAAAAAAAAAAAAAAAAATGAAAGATTTATTCAAAGCAGCATAGTTATTTTTTATTAAAGACGTAGGAGCGAAATTAGCTCTACAAAATTCCTTTAGTCTTACATGTATCCATCATATATTATATTATATATATATATAATATCATCAACATATATATATGTAAGCCAAATAACAAAGAGCTTCATAGGGTTTGGACGAATTGAGCCACCTTATTAAAATTTTGCCAAGAGGATAAGCGCCAGTGCTTGGACTATCTGCGACAAAGATCCTCATCAGGAATATTCATGAGTCGTAAGTCCCACCACCTCGTCTCTTATATAAACTGCTACCCTCCTTGCGCAACTTACTTTAATAAACTCGTTCCGTGTTAATTTATCTTTAAAGGAAACATTGTCTCTACTGTATTACATTAGCTATAAGCCTTTGGTGGCAGTTGGAATAATACATTTTACTACGTATTATATTGTCTAGTTTTATTATTGGACACTGCGAAATTGTGACAAAATACTACAATCAGTGAATGTCCTGTGATTGTGACAAATCAAATTACAAGTAACTTACCCTTACTACTAGTACAGGTTTTCTAGTAGGTTAAAATTTGTCATGTGATAAGTATTTAAATATTTAAATAAAATTTACGAATAATGTAGTTAAAAAATATAGGAGTTTCCAAATTTTATATTAGTTATGGGCCGAAACCCGGGATAATAAAAGCAGAGACCCGTGTCCTGGCATTTTGTCTTTAAGGGATGGGTCTAGCCGGGGTTGATTCAGTCTCGTAGGGGCAATAAAAAGAGTAGTGAATCCGATTAAGGAAACCGAATTTAAAGTTATCACGAGAAGTAACGTCTACTGCTGTTCCGGTCTAGTACTTCATTCAGTACAACATACCGACTACAGTGACAACATTCGCTATCGGCTCCGACTCTTCATGAGCTGTTACATCATGAGTCATATAATGCTAAGAATATTATAATACTAATATTATATATAATGCTAAGAACAAGTAGAAGGGGCTTGAGGAGAACTGTATACCTGCCTTATGACTTCATGGAAGTCAATGATATTTTTAAGTAAACAACCTCATTCCTTTCAAGACCTCCACCCCAATTCCCAGAACTACCCTTCTCTTATACACATATGTCTCAGCTTTAGCCCCTTGTTCACCGGCACTCGTTCCCCAACACCCGACCCAGTATGTAGTAACATAACTCTTAATATTTGTATATTAAGTGTTTTGCTTTTACTTCATAATAAAGCTTTTCTTTCATTTCTTTTAAAATACTCACCTCTACAAAGATTATTTAACTATGGATATTCTGTTTTCCAATAGTTCATTTCTTTAAACACTCTACTTCACCATGGGTGTCTCATCTGGTAGCTCGTAGGAGTGAAACAATTTTATAAAATATATTTCATATTTTTACTTTTTAGGTAATTGAGGAATCATTATGAAATTACATACGTTAACTATTTGAACCAACAACCAGTTTATAATACGTCAGGCTGGAGTAGCTAGTTATGTTTTAGTGACGTAGGATGATTTACTTTTAGAGAAAAAAATTCAGATTGATCATTAAATTTAATAAAATGATTAGAATTAAAAATAAATGTATTTATAATCCATAAAAACATATTAAATAATATATCTTTCGTCTCTCCACAACATAGTATTTACCAATAACGTTTTCGACAACTCTGAGCTGTCATCTTCAGTTGCCAATTGATGGAGGGAAAAACCTATTGCACTAGAAATAATTTATTTTAATGTCTATATTTCTATAAATTATTTCTAATTTAATAGGTTTTTCCCGCCATCAATTGGCAGCTGAAGATGACAGCTTAGAGCTGTCAGAAACGTTATTGGTAAATAAATACTTTATTGTGGAGAGGCGGAAGATTTATTATTTAATCATACCATTCCACAATCGGTATTATTCGTATATAATATAGAAGCATCTACTTAATTGAGTTCCATCCTTTGAAAACATTTTCGAGATCCCACAAAGGCGTCAAACAAACCCGCAGTACCGTGTAGACTTGCGGTAGGTTAAAAGGTATTACAAGCATATTAAGGCTCAGTCAAGTAGCGACAGACAAGTCAGTGACTTGTTGACCGAATTCGTCAATATTTGTGTCTTTTTCACAAAGAACAATTAGAAACGCCAACAAACACAAATACACTTATAGATAACATATTTTCGGAATTTAATGGGATAGTTTCGTCTCAGTCTTCCAAAACATGTTCGTTAATGACATTGAAACAACGATCTTCCGACCACTGGGACCATACATTTAAGCAGATATGTTTTCTGTCGAGCTAACCGTCTTTATTTTGTGTGCCTGAGCAAATTTAAATACAAATTAAACAAAAGTCTGTATTCCATTGCATACGTCACGAAAAACAGGCAATAACGGAAACTAAATGAATAAAATTTATTGTTTTAAAAATCAATCCTGTTTCTTGTTGCTAGGTTTACACGATTTCAAGCCGCAGCGCAGAAATCCTGATTGTTTTACAAGAAATATTAAAGGCTCTAATGAAAAAATTAATTGAGATATAATTTTATAATTTATATATAATAAGTGAAGTTTTGAGATTCTGGACAATTTATTGCTAGTATGTTTCTCTAGTGGTCAAAATGGTTTTTTTATCCCAAGAAAAAGCGATTTTCAATTACTGAGATGGTCTAAAGACATGAAGTTTTTTTTATTGATAATATCAAGTAGCTTTAATATAACAATCGCTTGATTAATATTTTAAAGGCACTAACCGGCACTCCGTTACATTTCCCTTGATATTGTTTTTCTTTATGTTATTGTATTATTTACTATCATTAATAATTAACAGCCACCGAAGAAATATACAGTCAACAGCAGGCTGGTAATTAGCAGGGACTTAAGGAATCTTAGAAGTAATTGTTTCACATTCCCTTTCGTTTTCCATATTGTGGGTTAACTAATCGGCTTCTTTCTTAGGTGTTATGGAGTACACCTGTGTGAATATCTATTCAAAATCGGCGACATACCAAAAGTATAAAAAGGGAAAAATTAAATAAATTATGAGTTTCCTATTTGGCTGAGATAAGGATTGCAATTGGACGTAAGCAATAAGTCTTACATTGATGAATATAGTGAGGAAGGTGGTTGAAGTAGCTAGTTATGTTTTAGTGACGCAGGATGGTTTGCTTTTAGAAAACAAAATTCCGATTAATCATTAAATTTAATAAAATGATTAGAACTAAAAATAAATGTATTTATAATCTATAAAAACAGATTAAATAACAAATCTTCCGTCTCTCGACAACATAGTATTCATTTACCAATAACGGGGCTTATTATTAGTAAGCTGCATACAAACCGCTATTGTAAACTGTTGGCATAACTCAATAACAGACCTGTTTCCACTCAAACGATAAAGGAGAACTAGGCCAGCCTAACTTCGAGAGCACGATTATACATTATATTATGAAGACTTCTTGACTGCCGGCGTAAAACAGTCAAACAATAATAAATATCTACATTACTTTACACATACATTTGGATATAATAGACCGATCAAAAGTTATTGTCACCTCCCTCCCATGCGAAAGAGGAAATAAGGCTCGGGAGATCCCACACGCATCTATATTGAGTTATGATCAGAATCGAGTAAGGAGATGCTGAGTAAAAGCATGAAAACCATAGATTCTCAGGATATGTTTGCAAGTTCTGAGCGTTGCCATGACTCCAACGTAAATACTGTAATTTGTTTACAGTAGATCACGAGCCCATTGAGCTTTATTATATATATATGGATATTGCTGAGTCAAAAATTAATTTTTAACAACACTATAATTTCAGTTAATAAGCATTACCTTGAATGTTTTTCTTATTTAACTTACCTACCCGAATACTGATTTCATGTTATTAAACTCCCTCCCTCCCTCTATTTAATTATAAGCCAATCGAGTCAGCGTTAAAAAATAATTGATTAATTATCTCGGTTTTTTATGCAATCGAACATAGTTCATTTTACAGGAAGAGTGATGCCTAACAGAATGGCCGTTGCAGCCCACTGTGCACCGTTTGCGATTGTATTGACAAACACAATTATTACATATTCAATTGAAAGATCATATATCCAAAATTCACAACATGTAATTTTAATTTTGATTAATGTATAATTCCGAACACGTGACTTCTTTGGCCAATGAAAGTGAGCCAGGTGGTATTGAAGGTCGTACTCCCGTTAATTGTGATCGGTTATTTTAAAATTATTGAAGAGCAATTATACAAGAGCATAAAGAATATTTCCACTTTAGTAGAGTGGTGGGGGGTGGGCGTGCTTCAAGAAAAAGCACTGTAGATGAAGAATCATTGGACAACCTATGACCAGAAAATAAAAATAGGAAACCAGGTATGAAATTAACTCCCTTGGGTAATTAGTGATTAGTGATTTTTTTTTTCTTAGCTCTCTAATTATTAGATTAAGGATAAGGAAAAAATAAAGGAATATTTGGGTTGAGTGGATCCTTTTACTAGGAGTACCTGCTTAAAGGTGGTGTGAGGGAATTAAGAAGTGTGGGAAGCCTCGGTAGAGGTTGATTGTTGCAGTACAGTGGTGAAAGTCCACTGGTGGCTGGGCCTAGAGTTAGAGGCTTGTTGTTGGTGGGCCAAGCACCGTGATGTCCACCATTTGGTCTGCTTTACCAGATCTTGAGAGTTGCCATCTAGCCGGTAGCGGCGGGGGTGTCATATCTCGGAATAGAGAGTTTTGGCTATGTTTCATCGAGTCAAAGACCTTGATGGGTCTTCTTTGTATGGCTTCGGTGATGGTGGGGACCTCGAACTTTTCGTGGATGTCGGGAGCCTTCATATCACGAAAAGGGGTATCCCATAGTGCCGTGCGCAGGATTTTGTTCTGAAAGCTCTAGAGTCGAGTTATTGTGCTAGGGTGTAGGAATCGGAAGAGTGGTGTCCCAAACAGTAGAGCTGGCCTCAGGACGCTCTTATATATTAATAATTTCAGCCTCAGGGATATAGCCGGGCTTGTGATGAGATGCTGGAGAGAGTAGTAAGTCCTACGTACTCTTTTCAACTTCTTCTGCAGGTGTGTGTAGAACGTCATGTGTCTGCCTAGGTTGATGCCCAGGTAGCAGATGCTGTTGGCAAGTTTGCATTCAGTCCCGTCTATGGTGAAGCTGGGTGGACGCTTACGTTTTCCATGCCGGAAGGAGAAGAAGTGATAAGTTTTGATGAACATTTGTGTACTTGGAAGGGATGGGATCTAGGGGGATGAGAGATTGTTTTGAAGGGTTCTTTAGGACCCTATAGTTCTCCGGACTTTTATTGTCAGTTGTCCAAAGCGTCTGTTCATTTTTCTTCTCTTAACCCTTGTACACATTTGTGAAGATGGGAACCTATCAGTATTGGATAGTTTACTTACAACGGTTTATATTCAATCCTCAAAAACATGGTGCCCCTCCTAAAATGAAGAAATATTGTTCTGATTATTGATCCCACAAATCGGTTTTCATACCAATGATCCTGGAACAAGTTCAGCTAGTCTACATAGGGAAGGAAGAAATCTGTTACCGTTGCAAAGATTTCTTCAAAGAAACGTTTCAGTGCTCATACCACTCTTTATATGAACTTCAGGGGTTAATATTATCATTTATTATTGATAATGATTTCCGTCACATGTTTGATAATATAATTATATTACTGTAGTTATTTTAAAATATTTTTAAAGCACCCCATGTTTGATCATTTGCACATACATTTATTCGAGTCATTTATTATTAATTTTTAATGAGCATTCAAGTAAATTCAGTAATTTTGAATAACCTTCAATCAACAATCATTAGCGGTCGTTATGGTTCATCATTATTAGCTTACTATTCCATTTAATCCGATCGAATTGTCTGATATAACAACTGAAAAAATACTTCAGAACGTCCTGAGGCCAGCTCGACTGTTTGGGACACCACTCTTCCGATTCCCTCACACTAGCACAATAACTCGACTCCAGAGCATCCAGAAAAAAATCCTGCGCACGGCACTATGGCATACCCCTTTTCGTGATATGAAGGCTCCCGACATCCACGAAAAGTTCGAGGTCCCCACCATCACCGAAGCCACCCAAAAAAGAAGACCCATCAAGTTCTTTGACTCGATGAAGCATAGCCAAAACCCTCTGTTCCAAGACATGACACCCCCACCACTACCGGCAAGATGGCAACTCTCAAGATCTGGTAAAGCAGACCAAATTGTGGACATCACGGCACTTGGCCCACCAACATCAAGCCTCTAACGGGCACCCGTCACTGCTATCCAACTAAATAAGACTGCACTACATGCCTAGAGGGACTCTAGGCCCAGCCACCAGTGGACTCTCACCACTGTACCGCAACAATCAACTTCTACCGAAGCTTCCCACACTCCTTAATTCCCTCACACCAAATGAAAGTGAAGTTTTAATTGCCATTAACATTCTTTATTAAGAATTTACTACCAGCTTTCTCAATGCACTATTTGGGTATAAAAATGGATAGGCATCTCCATTTCTCTACTCATTTTAGTAATAAAATAGAAAAAGTACGACAAAGGTCTTACCGGCTATCGCACTTGCTAACTTCACCTAACCTGTCACTTCGTCTTAAATTGATGATATATAAATGTGTCCTCCGGCCAGCTCTGCTGTACGGTGCCCCGCTATTTACCCACTTGACTGACAATACAGCCAAATGTCTCCAACACTTCCAGAATGGAATCATGCGAAAAGTGGTCCGACATACCTCTTTCGAGAGGTTGAAGAACGCTGACCTGCACCCGTTGCTTGGTGTGCCGTCGGTGGGTGAGTTCATCTGCCGGAGACACATTAAGTTTTTTGACTCGTTGCAGCACCTGACAAATCCAGTGTTTAACACTATGACCCCACCACCCCTCCCGCATCGATGGCAACAGACTGTCGGGGAAAAATTAGGATAAGAATTAGTATGTAAGTTAGTTTTAAGGTTGATCAAAAAGGTGAGCCCCATCACCTTATTAGTCAGTTCAGTCAAGTCATGTAGAATGTATATCATTATACTTGTTTATTCATTATATAATTTCTATAAAATAACAAAACCTGTATATAATGTAGTGATGCTACAGGAAATACAAAATAATTTGTAAATAGATTCGCCAGAGGATCTATAATTATATATAATTATCTGTAAATTAAAAGGGGCTATGAAGAAAAAAAAAAAAAAAAAAAAAAAAAAAACCATTAACATTCAATACGTAAGTCTGATTAGCAATTTATATAGAATTTTGATGGAATGAACTAATACTCAAATTGCTAAAAAGATTTCTTGCATCAAGTTTGAATGAAATAAAAATTTCAACCAATTTTGGTTTCACGCTATTACGTTTAAAAGAACTGAATACAAATGTACGAGCTTACATTTGATGACACAAATAGCTACAAATTTATCCTCACGAAATATTTGTATATTTTATTTTAATTAAAAAAAGTGTATATGGATTGATGAAATATATAAATGGATCTGTATGTATGATGAATGAACGATCGGGACACGACAACGGACGCCAACAGGTAGTTTTGAAACGACTATTTGCCGCATCTAGGTTCTGGATCTCATTATTGACGGCTTTCCGATATGCCCGGTCATAGTGATGAATGCACCCACTGCCTTTAATAAAGCGGACAATGGACTCACGTGAGAGAGCACAAGCCACCCTCGATTTCTGTATCAGGACGAAAGGGCGAAGCGATAGAGGCAGGACAACTCATTATTCACCCGGTGGATGAATTGTGTAGTCGGGAGGAGACCGTCCATCTCCCAGCCATTCTCTGTCTGTCCTTTCACCGCACCTACTCACCGCGGGTCCCACTCATCAATTACCCGCTTAACCGAGGTCCTTACCGATGGCCACTATTTCCACGGAAGTTCGTCCCTTGACTAATTGCTTAAAAAACAGGATCTTATCTGCGGTAAGGATTAAAAATAAATATATACAATGCCTTCCTACAATTTCACTAACTAACTTTTAACGAAGGAAATTAATCAGCTGGCTGAAACAACATGATGATAGCTTTTTTACTTGTTTTTGAAATTGTTTACAGTAACCAGACCCATTAGCCTAGTGCAACTTATAACCGGTGAGACCCGGATTCCCGGCTAGCCGTAGGATTTGTTTATTTGGAGGCTGGGTCTGGCCGGGTGCAATAAGCCTCTTGAGGATAAATGAGTAGCTATTTGTCCCATAAATTTAACCTCGTACATTTGTATTCAGCTCTTTTAAACGTAGCGAAACCCCAAAATCGTTGAAATTTTTATTTCAAACAAACTTGAAGCAAGGAATTTTTTTAGCGAGTATTCGACTGATTGATTTAGTTCATTCCATCAAAATTCTACATAAATTGCTATCAGACTTAAGTATTGAATTTTAATGGCAATTAAAACTTTACTTTTATTCAATAAAAGCCGGTAATTCGTTTCACTGTTGTTTTTCCAGTTGTTATATCAGATCGGATTAAATAGAATGATAAGCTAATATTGATGAACCATAACGACCGCTAATGATTGTTGATTGAAGGCTAATCAAAACTACTGAATCATTTGAATGTTCATTAAAAAATCAACGATTGAACTTACATTGATTAGCAGAGTAAATTAGCAAATTACAATTAACTTAACAATCCTATCGTCAATCGATTGAAAATAAAATGAGGAACACTTAACTCTGCTAAACATGATGCAAGCATACATTGCATACCGAAATATTTCCCATGAATAAATTAGATGAGAATATAAAATATTCTTCAAAAATAATTAAAAAAATGTCCACAAATAAAATGTTTCTCATTATTGACACTCCAAATGTAAATTCTCCAGGTTTTGAAAATTAAAAACAATGTCAAAGCTGGAAAGTGAAAAGTGGGAATCCTACAAAAAAAAATCTCTCGTTTTTATAACAAGCCATTTATAAACTACCTTGAAGTCGGTCAAGTAAAAAATTGTCATCAAACAAAAAATATATATATATAATAATAAATATATAACAATAATATATGTATATATATACTTGCAAAAGTCCAGTGTCCACAAACCCTTGAATGTTTTACAATGTCAGGTTACCGACATATCGAAATGTACCTCCATGTTTTTTTTTTTATGCATTTAACCAATCAAAACTCCACTTCCTGTTTTAATTCACGTGGATTTCGTGGAGTATTTTTGTATCGAAACTGATTAGTCTTTTTATTTTTGAAAACAACGGCAGGATATGTTACGGAAACATAACAGTTTTCATTTTATTTTTTTGGCGCGTTTGATGTTAAATGATACAATTAGAGTAAGTTTGAAGATTTATTTTAGCCAATTTTGAAGGATTTGTTTACAGAGGCAGATTTCTATATTAAAGGACAATAATAATTGTCGTGTAGTAGTTCGGTAGTTCGGTATGTAGTTCGGAAACTATCGGAAATGGCTTTACATTAGCTCAGTATTCACTCATGAAGGCCCGAAAATACAAAGGGCATTTCAAATAATCTATACATTTATTTAAGTACTAAATTAACAGGTCTTTGCTAAATATTATTTGTACCATAATTCCTTAGCTTTTAAATGGCACTACTTTCGCATTCAGCAATCCGAACTTACAATGACCAAAACTTGCTGGGACCAGTAAAATTACTACCATGGCGGAACCTCCCCCCTTCAGCCTTGTAAACATAGATAAACTAGAAAAAATATTGATATTACGAGTTTCCGACCTAACAAAGCTTTTATTTTAGCTTTTATTTCACTAGCTTTTATTTATTTTATTATCATCTTTATATTGAGGTCGGAAACTTTTCAGCCCACCTGTGTATAATCCAATTTTTGCACTTCTTTACGTTTACCCACTCAGGTGTCGTTTTAGCAAAGAAAAGAACTAAACAGACGCTTTGGACAACAGTACATACTACTTTGAAGGACATCCCATCTCTCAAGAGAAACTAAATTACTAATCTACAAAGTTAAACTAAAGCCAATCTGGACATACGGAATGTTATGGGGGACAGCAAGAAAGTCGAACACCAAGCGCATCCAATCCTTTCAAGTCCTGAGAACAATAGTAAATGCCTCTTATTACGTCAGCAACAAACCCTTCATAATGATATTAATATACCTTACATTCTTGAACTCATCCCTTCCAAGTTCATGAAATTCCATAGTAACTTATCCAACCACCCTAATCCCGTAGCACAGACACCACTCATCCTTACACATATATATGTGTACATACACATGTTTTTGTTTAGGTTTTTATTTTATAGATTATCTTAAGAATAGTTTACGTAAAATATAGAATTTCGGTCACAATAATAGTAAAGTTATATCATTTACGTCCGGTACCATTGAGTATTGATACAGAAACCCTTTAAACTTGCACATAGAAATGTTCTACTGATCATTTTATGAATGAAGGTAAGAAAATAGTACATGCACCCAAAAATGGTTTAGGAATTATTAGCGAGCCGAGCCAGGTCCAAAAATAATAGAAATCGATAGGGCAAAAGGTAAAAGGTTCAACCCCGTCCAACTTCCAGGGGGTGGTTAGGTAAGTAGCGGATAGGGTTACCGCATAACTCCTCCGCTTCGTCCAATCAATGTTTTTTTAATTAACAATATACCAAGTATACCATGGACTAAGGTTAGTACTCTAAATTCCTAAGATGAATATTATGAATCGGTATTATTTTTTGGAGCATCAGTACTCAATAGCGACATTTTACCAATGTATATTTATACTATGTCAGATAATAAGCTTCAAGAAGAAACGATTAATCTTTATATTGATTTGTCATTCTTTCAAGAAACATAAATTTACATGTTCAAAAGTAGCAATATACATTGTATATTGTGTATACAACCCAACAAGACTTCATTTAATAAATAATAGTATTGTAAAACAATAAAAAGAATATAACAACAAACCTGTGAAAGATATATTAAACATATCTATTTAAATTATCATTTATGAATTCTTGCAATTGGTTCACAACATAAAAATTTTAATTTGTTATACAGTACAGTTGCCAAGTCGGTATACGCAACAACGTATAATTACAAATTAAAATAGATAATATTCACAGATATGTTAGTTTTCTGGTCTTATTATTTATCAAATTAAGACTTACACCATTGTATATCGTTGCTTCTAAAGATGTAAATTTATGTATCCCGTTCTAAATGTACCACTGATGATGCCGTTGACTGAGAGAATGTTATATCAATAAAAACATTAATATGAGAGTAGTTTATTATCTTGCGTATAAAGTGGGTAATAAGATTAATACTCCCTCTCTCTCCCTCTCTCTCTCTCTCTCTCCCTCTCTCTCTCTCTCTCTCTCCCTCTCCCTCTCCCTCTCCTTCTCTCTCTGCCGGCCCTGCTAGCTGGTGGTATTCCTTTCGAAGTGGAGAGATCCTGGACAGAATGTGTACGCACGTGTTGCATGAAAGTCGGTACCACTAAAAATTGTACACAACTATGAATAAATTCTCATATCCCTAACAATAGTACTGTACAACAAGCAAATCGTAATTCTTCAAATAATGCTATGCTGAAAATTTACAAATTAAATTTGTTTCTTGAGAAGATTAAGATCTGAATTTCGAGAATATTTTGTAAGCTCATTGTCTGTTCGTTGTCTCACAATTCAATTTCATCTGGACTAATATTTAAGGTGATACCGAGTGTAATCGTTTTTTGAAGGCACGGGAATGAAATTCGGCTTATTCTGTATATGACTGCCGCGTGGAGTTTATAAAGTAGGTGATGATTAGAAGAAAGAAATACTAATATTGACGAGTTACAAAAGAGTATCATCAAGAAGGCGCTGTATAGGTTTTGCAAACGGGTCTCTACCGTACTCGACCTCAGGGTGTACTATGCTACAATCGAGATTTGATATCACATCCAAATCTCTATGATTACTGAGTATTTATTTCGTGCCACCGACCAGCAACTCCGGAACGGAACGACCGAGTGGTATATGACGGTTCAGATAACGAGCATATAACACAATAGCAACTTTGGTTCGTACACTAGAATTACCGCATTTGCGTGACCTGTTTCCTAAAGGCCAATCAAATATGAGTATACTGACCGATATCCGTTGGTTCGAAAACGTTGTGCCAACCAATGCACGCGCATATTATAATACAATCCAAATATCAGCATGCTCTATTTTTTATTGATAGAAATATTGCAAACCAACTTATTTTATAGAGTAGTTTTTCGACAAAATTAAGGAGGAAAAGGTGATAAAATGAAATGCCGAGACCCTCAAGGGACAAAAAAGTCCCCCATAAAAAATAAATGGAAATAGTTAAAATATAGGGATAAAAAAACTTAATTATTTGTAATATTTTTGAAGTTATATAACATATATGAGCCTCAGCTTCTATGCTGTAGCCTTGCCCGATTGGAAAAAAAAAATTTAAACGTATATAGCTTCTTTTTTTTTGTATAACTCAAGAAATCCCTACAGTATTCGGGTGCATATATTTTTGTTTTATAATACTTTATGTTATTGTAATTTAAGCAGAAAAGAAATCAGCATATTTTGTGATATTTTGGATTACGCCATTAAAATTTCTGATTCACTAAATCATTTTTACGATCGCAACCATGACACATACTAAATCGAATACCATTGCTGAATTGATAGGACTATTCATTTCGGTGAACAGTCATTTGTAGAAAAAAAAATCAATTGCTGATCGTATATGTTATCAAAAATATCAAAAAATCGTAGTGTTTCATTTCATCAAATTAATCGGGTCCACTTTTTTATTCCGAAGAATGAAAAATATCTCCAGGTTTATGAAAATAGCTTTTTTTTTAATGTTTCAAAACCAATAAACGCTACGGCTTTTAACTTGATGAGAGATTCATTGCTTCCGCGCAGTGTTTTTTGTTTTTTTTTTATGTTTCATGCCTTTTCGTGGAGAGCTCTGGTGTTCAAAAAGGAAAAGAAAAATAGAAAAAAGTTGCTAAATGTATTCTATACCATTGGTTGTTTGAAAAAAATAATTGTACAGACCAATCGATTAACCGTTTGTTACAATCGACAATTGGTCACTCCCTATAGGCGAGGATTATTTCATCGGCGTCGCCTGTCTTGAGTTCCTAACTGTCAAGCATACGTATATTGCTTGACTGCAGAAAGTTTGACATTACAGACACAAATGTATTTTCTTTTTTTTTCCTTAGCTCACTAATTATAAGATTAAGGATGAGGGAAAAATAAAGGAATATTTGGGTTGAGCAGATCCTTGTACTAGGAGTACCTGCTTGAAGGTGGTGTGAGGGAATTAAGGAGTGTGGGAAGCTTCGGTAGAAGTTGATTGTTGCAGTACAGTGGTGAGAGTCCACTGGTGGCTGGGCCTAGAGTCCCTCTAGGCATGTAGTGCAGTCTTATTTAGTTGGATAGCAGTGACGGGTGCCCGTTAGAGGCTTGATGTTGGTGGGCCAAGCGCCGTGATGTCCACCATTTGGTCTGCTTTACCAGATCTGGAGAGTTGCCATCTTGCCGGTAGCGGTGGACACAAATGTCAATTATCTGATGAAGTTTTAAGGAATGTTGTACAGGAAAATTGAGTGAGAATAAAAAAAGAAAATAGTGCTGAAATTACCATTCACCAATACTAGCTTAACAGAATGTAGTTTGTAGTCAATTGTAAGGTCCCAGCAATGACAAGCATAGACCATCACGTACAGAAGGGAAGCAGTTTTCACTAACAGATTTATTAAACCTTATCGTATAGGAGAAAATGAAAAACGAAAGATTTAAGAACGGCAGGGATAAAGGAAACCCCAAAGAAAAAGGGCTACAGGAAATAAATGGAAAACGGAAGAAGAAACACCGAATGATAGGATCACGTTGAAGCGGAAGAAAACTGTTTGAGGTAACCTTGATCCAGGTAAAAAGGTAAAGAGCATCATTGCAAATAAATTAATAAGAAAGTCGAAAAAACGGCCATCGCTCGATAGGTATAAGGTAAAACTTTCAAACACAGCGTCATCGATGTACACTGAGTTCATCCTCGATAATTGACAGTCACAAGATGACAAGCTTTCGAACGAGCCGTATATGAGTTATGGATGACAGCGATTAGTGAAGTTTGCCGTAACGATCCGTGCGTTTACTAATAACGACTGCAGCCAACTGTGAGGCGAAATAACGCAAACAGGCGCGTGTTCACAATGTGAAAGACTGGTCTATTCAGGGAAAGTTTGACAGTTGGATAATTTATGTCATACCGTAATTGCAAGAGGTAGCCTAGGACCATACACTTTGGAAGGCCATTCCTTCTACTGTGTACCCCTTCATATCTTTCTATCATACTCTTTCACTTAACCTGGATGACCCGGTTTTATGTTATTTTATTATTATTGGTTGTCCTAATGTAATCAAGGAAACCAGTTCATATAAGATAGAAAATAATTGAACGGTTTGCTTTTTTAATTTTATGTGATTTGAACGATGCCTCTTGTTTCTACAATTATAAATACAGTGCATTAAAATGATGAACATGTACGTACATTTTACATTGCGATTGCTCACTAATATGTTATCCGTAGTTACGTTCGTAAGTTTGTTTACCTTCGTAGTATCTTTAAAGTTATCTATTAAGTTCGGCGCTGTCGTGGCTTCATTTAACATATTGTAGCTAGAAAGAGCTTGATCTCATCAAGAGGTTGTACCGGGTTATAGCACTGCCATCAAAGAGTGCTCGGTTCGAAATTGACTTTTAGTCAAGCAATCATTAAGGTTAATTTCTAAATAAAAACTGTTTTACTAAATAACTAGCTTACGCATAGTTACGCGCGCTTTGCACTTGGAGGATATCGGGCATGCATCACGATTCTCACATACATCGGAACTCACGTAGCTCATGTTTAGACACGACCCCAAACCACACGACTCGGTGTTCGCATTATAGGGGTATTATAGAATTGATCAGTTTGCTTAAATTGTTGTATTGTATTGGGGACTCTCATATTATATACGCGTATGTTGTCGATTATTAATAGTGACAATTTATTTTCTGCTATCCAACTGAATGAGCTTGCACTACATGCCTAGAGAGACTCAAGGCTCAGCCTTCAGTGGACTCTCACCTCTGCACCGCAACATTTCCACCTCAACCGAGGCTTCCCACACTCCTTAATTCCCTCACACCACCTTCAAGCAGGTGCTCCTAGTACAAGGATCCGCTCACCCCAAATAAATTCCTTTATTTTTCACTTATCCATAATCTTAAAAATTTGAGAGCTACGGGGAAAAAAAATTAATAAAAAATAAAAATAATAATGAAATTGAGTAATCATTAAAAAAACACATAAAAGTTTAGCATTACGTGACAAAAACATTTTACAGTACAAAATAAATAAACAGGGATTATTTGGATTGTTCTCAAATTCTAAAATATACAATCTTAGTTTATTTTTTTTTTTTTTTCATTTACGTTACTTTTATTACAAAAGGATATATATAATATTCTTTACTGTGCTAAAATTACAATCTGCCTTATTAGGCAATAAGTAATTGAGATAAATGTTCTCATTCATACCATATTTACAATTCATCATTCACTCGCTCATTCATACAATATTTACAAAAAGCCCAGAGGCCTCCCAAATCCACATGTTTGTCACCTCCCTTGCATGCGAAAGAGGAAGCGGAGTCAACAAAATCACTGTTTATTTTATAATTATTATACAAAAAAATTTGTACAGCAATCGCCTGAGAAACTTAATAAGCACAGAAACGACTAATATTTAAGATACAAAAAAAATACCAACGCCTCATTCACCATTACATGATAGCTTAAACATTGAAGAAATGACTAATCGAACATTGGTTAAGGACGAAATAGTATGGGCTCCCTTGATAATTACTTCGAGGTAGGGGAGGTGCTGAGAAAAGGTGGCACACACAGGCGAGGACAGAGGAAACGGCCGACCGTTGAGCTGAAGAAAGCGAAATCGGTCCATTGAGTGCAGCAACAGCGTGGTGTAATGGAGACGGCGACCCGACCACAGCCTCTCTTTAACCCTTATTCCCACCTTCTTTCTCCCTTCAGTTCTTTCCCCCGATGCCCTTTAGTAGAGCACTTGGATTTGTAAGGGCCACCAAACCCTTAGTGTGGCTAATATGGAACCACCTAGCACCGTTAGTCTTCGCCACAAATGACACACTCAGTGTGGCCTGCGTAAAGGTGTCGTTAGGGCAGTGGTGAAGTACTTTCGTTTATTTGTGTTTAAATCTGCGCTACCGTTACAGAAAAAAAAAATATAACCTTTTATTTCATTAACTGGCCATGGTATTTTCACGCCTGTTTGCGTACAGACAAACACAAACGGTGTTTTGCCCATTGGACACCAACCTGAAATATAGGAATTGGATTAAGGCCCACGATTCTCCTACATTCTTTGTGTTATTTCTTTAATAGGGAACACTCCCTCATGTGTTTTTTCCATCCACTTACCAGATAATAAAACACCAACACCGGTGCAACATAAAAAAATAAAAATTATATAAATTTACTATTATAGGATATAATCTCCATATGAAAAAAGAAAGGAATAATATAAAAATTGGAGATATATAATAAATAATAAAATTTTAAATATAAGGAACAGTAGGTTCCTTAAAAAATTATGTCTGTAAAAGACCTGTATAACCTACCTTATTAGGACCTTTACGAAGTTCAATGTAACCTAAAATTTTACGTTCCAATAAAGTAACAAAAGCAACACCAACCAATATTCTAACCAAAATCAGAATATAAAACATAATAATTACTACTTGTATTATAAAATCACATAAATAAATTCTAAATTTATTACATTAAATTCTGCTCAAATAGTATTAATAATAATCAATATTAATATTATCAATACCACATTTGATCCTTTCGAACTAAAATGTGAAATTAATTTAAAGATAGAAAACAACCTGGCTCACGTCGGTCTGAACTCAGATCATGTAAAATATGATGCCAAGTATTTTACTTTTAGAGCCATCTTTTAGAATAATTTTATATCAATACATTCAAGAGACAATTATGAAATTGGCTCTACTTCTGCTCTGTTTAAGGTGTTTTGTAAACTCTTTAGATTCTTTCGAAAGAATAAATGTGTCTTATTCTAAAATGTTCAATCAATATTCCTTCAAAGAATGCCGTAAATAAACATCGAAGTTTTATCAGCGGAAGTCCAATGAGCCGAGGAGGAAAGGGACATCAAATAAATTGAAAATCAACAAATTATTTTGATCGGATATTTGCGCAATGTACAATTTTGAGTTCAGCAAACATTGGTGTTTTTTTTGATCTGTGGCAGAAATTGAGTAGATACTCTAACGAAATTAGTTTTCAGCGCCATCTATACAACTACGGCGTCGTCCTATTCCAGAAATGTGCCACGGATTTTCCTTTAGCCAAAAAGGGAGAAGCGCTACTTTTAAACACACTGTGGATGTCCTCTGATTTTTTTCCAAACGGCTTCAATCGAAAACCTTAAGCTACAAAAAAAATACGCCTCTTTCACCATTACATAATAGCTTATACATTGAAGAAATCACTAATCGAAAATTGATTAAAGGCGAACTAGTTGTGGGATCCCTTGATAATTACTTCGAAGACTAACTACTAACTACTACATTCATTGAGTTTATCTGTTATGCCGTTCGTGTTTTTGTTTTTTTATTTATGAATGAAATGGCGTGTCTACCATCAGACTATCAATTATAAAACGGTTTTATTGTCTTTCCATAACTTATAAGTTCTTCTTTAATGCAATAGAGCTTTCGATAGCTCAAAACTGCCATCTTTAGTTATCTCTACAATAAAATAAAAATTCAAATGATAAAAACTTTTACCCGTTTTCGAAGAAAAACTAATTACTATTATATAACGCAACAATGGTTACTTATTTTGAAATTGTCCTATTCTACTAAAATTAAAAATTCGTAAAATTCAAACATACAACTCGTATATAGTAAATAATTAAAATCAAAAAATAAAATTAAAAACTATCAAGTAACCATTAAAACCATAAAAAATTATTAAAAATTGTCAACAAGTCACAAAATTATAAAAACACACTTAAGACACTACCATATACCAATCCTAGGCTACTCATATAAAACAAGAGTATATTTTATCTATTTAACTAAGATTGCTACATCCACGCTCCTCACTTTATTCTTGTAAATGGTAACAAAACAACTGTACTATAATTATACCATTCCCCAATCCGGCAGTAATTGTTATTTTAGACTATCGATATTTTTTTATCTTCATCGCATTCAATATAAACCTCATTCTTAAGTGCAGGAGTTATGTCTGCTGAAATAGGCAAGACGGTCTCCCAGCCACCCTCCGTCCAGATAGTGGGCACTCACCAGTCTTTGAGAATGACACTTATAAGTTAAAAGTGATCAGCTATTACCCTAATGAATGATCCTAAAACTCATGTCTTTTAGTTATTAGTAAGAGAAAGAATAATGTGTTGAAGTCATTTATCAATTATCTAATAATTTAAAACAACAATATTGAGTAGGGTGTACAATTAAAGGCAATGACTTTTTATATTGAATACAGTCGAACATCACCGATTTGTGACTTCAAAGACCGTGGTTTAGTTTATTCGCTGTACAGATATGTAACGTGCTTACTAGGTCACGTTAAGAGCCTTTGATTACTCAGGATAGCCGAGGAAAGATGAATTGTATTTTCATCGGTAAGTATTGTTCAGCCTCTCGCGCTCTACGTCAGCCTCCATTGGCTCTCCACGGAGGAGCGTTGGGGATTTCCCAAGACTCCGCTTCCTCTTTCGCATACGAGGGAGGTGACAACCATGTGGATTTGGGAGACCTCTGGGCTGTTTGTAAATATTGTATGAATTATGAATGGTAAATATGGTATAAATGAGAACATTTATCTCAATTACTTATTGGCCAATAAGGCAGATTGTAATTTTAGCACAATAAAGAAGTTAAGTTCTATCAAGTATTGTTCGATTTAAGATGTAATGTAATCTCAAAAAGCGCTTTGATTCCAGGAGACTACATATTTTTTTATTCAATGAAGATAAAACCTACTGCACCGTCATTTATTTTTAAGTTTGTACGATCCAAATTTTCAAAAATTAGCAATGTGTCAGTTTTTTTTTTTTATTTCCATTAAGCCATGCCACATTGTAAGTCGAATTAAAGTCCATTCTATCGTTTTTAAAGTAAGCCTCAACGGCATCTAACACAATACTGACAGAAGGTTCACCATTTTTTTTATTTCATCTGGAAGGCACAGCTATAGATGGATAGATGGCTGTATATGCATAATATAAAAAAACGAGAAAAATTAATGAAATTTAGAGCAGGCCTTAGGTCCATTTGGCATGGATCGTATTGCTTCCTGTACAAAATTAAATTAATCACCTGAAAGGGATGTTTTTACTCAATTTGTTTTGTTTTTTGGGTTTTTTTTTGGGGGGGGGGGGTTACCTCCAATTAGCGCTGAAAGGTAGGCTAACCTATCGAGAGAGCTACCCGGAAATGAAATAAATTGACTTTCCACTGAGTGTTTTGAACCTATCACCTCAAATATCATGAAGCAGTAACATTGAGCAATTTCAATAAAGTCAAAATAACATAAGCTCCAGTAACGTCAAATCGCCAATCAAATGGTCAGGACTAATTATTTATAATGTGCTCAACCTTTTGACTAGGCACACCTCATCGACTACTCAACGCAACTTACATTTGTTTAAAAAATATATATATACTCTTATTTTTCAATAGGGCAGCTAAAACAATAAGTTAATGTTTCAATTTATTAAATCAAATATTTATTTTGAAAAATGCTATGATGTAATTGAAAGGAAGAAAATGATTTGAAAAGTTCTCATTTAACAGTCTATCGGTAGATTTCTTTCAGTAAATGAACAAAACGTTCTTAATAACCGTTAAATTAATTAGCCCAGTATTAAGGTGCTCCATTGTAATTTCCTTCCCCCTCTCTCTAATGTGATTAGATATTAATGGCGTCTCCTTTTAAGAAGATTATTGAACATTTCTTTCCAGGAGGCTTCGAAAGAATATTATAGATGGATTGTCAATTTTTTTATTTTTCAAATGTGCTAACAATTTTTTTTTTCAATTGTTGGCATAGGAAAAGAATAAAATAGGGTACTTTATTCAGTTTTAGAACTTGCAAGTAGAAAGCTCGTTACAACGAGCTGAATAATCTGAAATTGTAAATAAGGCTTAAAAATGATTTAAAAATATATTTCATAAAGACACGTAATCTTGACTCTCATCTCTAATAATTAATTTCTTAACTATCTCAAGACAACATGCAATAAAATAAAACTACTAAGCAAGGAAAAAAAATTGATTGACCGGCATGAGAGACTATTATTATTTAACTTTTATTTGACAGACATTTAATTTATTCTATCATTAGAAGAATGAAATTTATCAGACTTTTTTGATTACGGGGAAACCCTGGTTTATCTATAATTTGCATATTCTTATTACATTGCCTCAATGAACTGTTTGCGTGTTTCGAATGGAATTACCTTAAGATATTAATTATTTTTATCTACGGTAATTTGTCGGTTATCAAGAGAAGCTCAGTAAAAGATTAGCAATTTCAAAGCCAAAATATTTTTAACAAAATAAATGATAAATTTTATAGGCAAAATGAACCCTAGGCTGATTTACATAATGACCGTGAAATCCGGCACAGGCAAGATGAAAACAAAATCTTGTATTAGTAGCGAGTCGAACACATTAATTACTTTTTATATTTTATAACTATTAACCTTTTTTTTTATGTTTATGAATGTCCCTAATAAATTTTTTTATAAATTTGTTTCTATTAAGATTTTATGGATTTCATTCTTATTGCAATACGTTGTAATAAATGATATTATTATCTAATGCTTATTGTCGGGTCGTCACGAGGGGGGTGCCTTATAAAAGTTACCCTAGCCCCGGTGACGAAGTGAGGGTTGAATAAGTTTATAACCCGAACAATCATTCATGACAGTCTTAGTATCTGACTCCATTTTTGATAGGTATGTGCCCCTACAATGCAATATGTTCAGGAGAAGAGGTATAGGGTAGGTGGAGTAGGTAGTTTGTGTGGTCTTTGAATGACCACGAATTCACACTCGGTATCTGAGGGTAGGCGAAATCCGTCCGGATCCCAAAGGCGAGTGTGAACCGGAGAGAGGAAGACTGAATTGCCGTGGGGAACACTGCTTGGTAAGCTTGCAGGGCCACGACAACCGTTGTACACTAGGGAGAGGTCTCTCCCAAGGAGGTACTAGATTTAGCGAGACGAAGGCAGACATTCCCACTAGGAAGGTATGGGGTCTAAGGCCGGATTAAAACGTAGCAAGGTGAGGAGAGAGAGATGCAGAGGTTTTCATAATGAAAAAGCTAAGTTTCAGAGTTTACATCCAGGAGCAGCCACGAGCCAGTTATTTGTCAGGAGAATATGCAGGCCCCAAACCGCCGGTCTTAAATACCCAGCTGGCTTCGTCAGTAGCCAATCAGCTCCGGTTTCGTAGTACCCAATGCCAGTTGAGTATGTGGTTTTCTTTGTTATCTGACAAAGAGATATGTCACCGATACGTGACCTGGATAAGGGTCCCTCGGCGGTTGGGTCGCTTAGTACCTGCTACTGACAGATGGTGCCCCAGCTCATATAACTGATTGGCTTAAAGCTGCATGTTTATTGTTTACCACATTTACAATGATTTATATTTTGGTAATGTTATTTACATCTGTTTACAATATATATACAATAGACTATAGGCTCATTTATCTTATGTAGTTAGCGGTCACTACACTTATTATTAGAACATTTAGTTATTGACTAAAGTTCAAGCCCATTTATTTGTGATAAAATGTCATTAATGGGTACTTTATTATTATACTTCTAGTTACATGAAAAATGTGATTTCTTCTCTTTTTACCTCATTTTCATAGTGGATAGAGTCTACCACTGAATGCGCTTTTAAGAACTGTAGATAGACGGGTTAATTACATCCCAAAGCTATCACTTCAAAAATAAAATTAATTAATCACTCATTGCATAACCGGGAAAATTAAAACAAGTCCTCTGTAGCCCATTTGTCTGCTAGGATAGAACAACACCGCCTTTATGACTTGGAGTAATTAATTAAACCTAATAAGATATCGGGTAAGTGAGCACGCGAGATGGCCATAAAATGAAAGGTAATAAAGCTATGTGGAGTACTGCAGGTGTCAATGCAGTGACTCTTAGGGGCATTTATATAATTGTATTAAATATCTTTCGATTATTTATGATGTAAGAACAGTAATATTGGGGCTGCTGCCGTTTCGACTTGCAGTACAAGCCACTCCACATAAACCAGAAAACATATACAATATTTATTTAAAATATAAAAATATCCGATTTCAATTGTCAGCTCGAAAAACTATTTTTTGGGGTTTTTTTTTCTGCATTAGGTGGAAAAATTGATAAAATTACGATCCTGTTTTATTGTCTATATTTTATTACAACTAAAACCTAAACAGCATATTTCTATGATTTTCGGAATATACCTTTAATATTTCTGATTGCTATAAACACTATCTTATAACATACATGCAAACACCTGTACTGAAGGAAGAAGATTATCATCATCAGAGATTAAAGTAGACCTTCTCCTTTAATAGTATGCAATAATACAAAGTCTCGATTTAAGAATAAAATACTATTAAAAAAAAAAAGCTTAATATTAGGGAATAAAAACAGCAAATAAATAAGTTAAAATAAATATGGGCAAATTTAACATGTCTGCACAATAAATAAAGGAACTGGCAAGCACATATTTCATTTTAAAATTTTACAATCTTTCGCGTAGATGGTAATTGACGACCCTAGATGCAACATATCGTCAACAAATAGGCTGACTGAAATTTGTATTTACTTTTTTTTTTTTTAATAGAAAGTTCTTTGTTGTGATAAAATTGCAATCTGCCTCTCTCGATTCTAAAGAAGCTGTGATTAAAGAAGTATTACTTATTAGCAATAGCCGCATACCTCGTTTTAATCGGTTTAATTTTAATTGAAGAGTGATCTATTTTTAATGAACAGCGTTTAAGAATAATAAAAATAAAACAGTAAGGTGACTCCCAAAATTATACGTACACATTATGTCCGATAATGGCGAAATGTATACAATATGATCATGTTTACTTAAGGAGTAGTCCGATATTTATATTTCGAAAATCTTCTAAACGATAAAATATCGAATAACGAATATGGTCTTGTAAAGCAGATTGGTCTTGTCCTACATAAAGAAGTTGAGGCATACAATAAAAGTTATAATAACGAAATAGTTTATTGTGCCGCATCAATAAACTTTATAAACCGAAGTATTGGACATTTTAACTTGAGCGGTGTTTCATAAGAGCTATAAACTCAAGAGAGAGAGAAAAAAAACATCCTATTAAACTTCAAAAGTTAACACCGCATTTCACAGACTATTGGTCAAAGCGTTTAGATGAAATTTCTCATTTTCTTTTTCTCCTTACCAATTAAAGAGATACTCAAACAGCACTGATCGTGACGTAATGCAAATTAACTCTAAATGAACAGATTATAGTTGAATTAATTCGACCTTTCGTGGTTCCACGTGGTACCATAGCAACAACCACCGTAGAGGACCACTGTAGCTATCATCCTTTTATTTTGTAATGCAATACCTAGAGACATGATAGCCAGAGTCGAAGATGATATCATTTCTTGATATTTAATTAATTAATTTTAAGAGGAGAGGTTTTATAACAACATCAGGTTAGCGGTGATACCGTCTGTATGTCCTAAAATAGTGGTCGTATACATGAATGAATCAAACTGATATTTGAAAACGATTTTGATCATTTTTTTATGATTATCTTTGTTCATTAAACTACAATGACAGAAATTATGAAGAAGAAAAAGAGATCAAACATTCCTTGAATGTCTATTCCACACTGTCTACCGCCGATAATCCACTAACTATCCAACACGGTACAAGGTACCCTACCCAAAAGAGATACTCAAACACTGAGCGTGGAATGAACAAATTACAGTTGAATTGGCCTTTCGTGGTTCCACATGGTACCATAATAGTAACAACCGCCGTAGAGGACCGATTCAGCGGGCATTATGGCGAGTATTCTCCTTCTCGGCTATTTAATTGGCGTGACAGACAAATATATGGATATGATTATTGTAGGACTATGTCACTATGTCCCGAACCAGAAAGGAGCGGTCAAATTCTTCAGTTCAGTGAGAAGGTGTGTAAAGATCAGAAGCTGGATATTGCAAATATGAGGGTGGTTATAAGAGTGAATAGGTTGAAAAAGATATGAACCATTGAGGTATTGTCTATGAGATGGGCATAACCGCTACATTGCCCACAGAAACGAAACAGCATGCTACTAGTATCTAATCAGTGTCCTGGGAGGCAGTGGGTGGCTATCTAACAAAAGGACTGGTTCATGAGGACTACGATGCTCATTACCGGATATTCGAATGTCCGATCTGCCACCTCATCAGCTCTCATTGCCACTGCTCAATGGTAATAGATCTCATCATCAATGGCCAACAGGACCTCCATTTGCAGGTGTCATGTGTAAAGTCGATATATGCATTTTTACATATTTTACTTTAGTTCCATCATCTATATTCTGAATCATTAAAACTGTGTTGTTGTTTTTTTTACTTACTTTCTAAAATATGTAATGCTATATGAACAAATTACAGTTGCATTGGCCTATATGCTATATATTATAAATTATATCAATGATGGAGTTTAATTAGACAAATTCAATTAAAGTGTCACGCCTTATTACTCATTAAAGGGTTTCGTAATGGATTGATCGAAATTTTTAAAAATATTCATGTACATTGTATTTGATACAAACAAATTAATTAAGTGTGAAATGTTACACAATTAAAAGTTTCGATGAGCTCACTAATAATTTCATCTTAATTGATCTAAATTTCATTGAATAATTTTAATTATCATTCACGTCAGGAGGCAGGTTCTCTAACAAGCCCAGTTTAGTTCATTGATATTTCACATGAGTCTGTCATCAATTCCACAGCTCTTTTATAAAATTATTATATTTCACGTCGAGTTAAAGCTGTGAACACGATGTTATTGACAGTTTTATTGACATTTTGTAATTGTGTACAACAGCACCAACATATAATACATATCGAATTACCCAGTATTTATTTAATTATGACACGTTATGATTTATAAAGGTGTTCTAGTCTACTATAATCCGTTACACGTATAACATACGATTAATTTTTGACATTTATTTCATACATAATTCAATATAATCGGATTTTTTTGTTTTTGGTTGTATTTGCAGTAACATCAGAGTATAATATAAAACTAATAAAAACGTCCTGCAATTAGGGTTTAAAAAGACAAAACATAAATTAAATACTATATATTAATCAGGAAGTAAAACCTTCAATTTAATATCCTGCTCAAAATTGCAGAAAAATGTGTTTTTATTACAATGACATTGATAGCACATAGTTATGTTATTTAGAGATGTCAGCTTCTCAAATTCGTTTTTTTTTTTTTTAATAACTGTTTCAAGGTCTCTAAACAAACCCAATAATTACAAACAAAGCGATATAGCCACCCATAGAATACATTTATTGATTTTAATCTTAGATTGTTCGACTTGAAAATGATTGGATGTGTTTATATCTTTTCAGCCCGATAACAAGAAACGTAGAATTTATGCATGGAAAGGAACAACGCTGGATTGTCGCAGATGAAAAAAAACGGCCTGACCCACCCACGTTGTCTATTCCTCCTCAAACATAAACTTGGCATATACTTTTTTTTCTAAACTTAGCCAATCTCTATCTTTTCTGTTTTCTTTGCCTCTCTTTGCTAACTTTTCTTTTCGTTCCCTGTCAATGTCGTGTGAAGAATACGAAACGCTGAATAAAACTTTGTATCAATATTCTCTTGTGTTTGCTATTTTTATTTTTTTTTTCTCGAGAGAGGGTTGTTTTTCTTATATACTTTATATTCTGTCACAGGAATCAATGTTGTCTTAAACAAATTTTTCTTAGTAATGACATCAAAAACAACAAAACAACATCTACCTATTATTTACCGAAAACAAAAACGTGTAGGCGTACATAACACTGTAAAATAGCACTTGTCTTTGATTTCATATGAACAAATTCTAGTTGCGTTACGTTACACATACTTGAGGATTTCGTTATGAAATATTGAACGTTATGATGATATGAAAAGTTTATTAATAATTATGGTCCTCTAATGAATAATTTGTCATGACAGTGGATCTTCAATTTTGTTTGACACCCTTCTCCAAATGATAAAACAAAATTTTTGTTTTATTCAAGAAATGTGTAAGTAATGTCTCGTTATCGTTATATTATAACCGGTTGATTGTATTTTCAATTTAGGTAATGCCATTTGGCACAACAAAATTAATCATATTTTTTGATACTAATACTATAAAACGTTAAAAAAATATATTAAAATAAGAATAATGCAATAACAATAGCACCAAATTATAAAAACACGCAAACCATTTGTTACTGCTGGTGATATGTTGTGATTACATAAATTGATGGTTAATCAGTGTAATAACAAAGAAATGTATTTAATTAACTCTCAAGAGCTTGTATTTCCCTTTGTCTTTAAATGAGCAGGGTCTATTACCTATTGCTCATATATACATTAGGAGAGGTTTGTTTTTTTTTGGTTTTTTTCCTAAGCTCTCTAGTTAGAATTTTAGGATGAGGGAGAAATATAAAATATTTAGGGTGATCGGATCCTTGTACTAGGAGGACCTGCATTAGGAGAGTTACAGGTCAAATATCGCTAATATAAGCAGTATCTTAAGCACTTCGTGTGAGAATCAAGTTCATAGACTCACTTTCATGTATAAATCACACAACCGGAGAATTCGTCTATATTTTTACTTTGCCCACTTAACAATGAAATTCTAAGTTTAATAGCCAGAAATAAACTACTTGTTTTTTAGTTAAGCCCATACTATTTAACAACTGCTTTACATACGCACCACCTAGTTGGAGCTTAGCCAGTCATACCGATATCACCAAACTTCAAATAATCTAAAATAATCTTAAGAATAATTTCACAAAATCATTCGCAGTGCAGTAGATAATTTGCAAGTAACCGAACCTGATTATATTCTAGATATTTTATAAGTGATATTTGGAACTTCTTTATTGTGATAAAATTACAATCTGCCTTATTAGGCAATAAGTAATTGTGATAAATGTTCTCGAAAGCGTTAGTGGCTTTCGCGTTCTTCGTCATCCTCTACTGTCTCGTATTTCGTAACGCGCCTGACGGAGGAGCGTGGAGGACATCCCAATGACTCCGCTTCCTCTTTCGCAAGCGAGGTAGGTGACAACCATGAGGATTTGGGAGATCTCTGGGCTGTTTGAAAATGCTTTATGAATGAGCGAGTGAATGGAAATTGTAAATATGGTATGAATGAAAACATTTATCACAATTACTTATTGCCTAATAAGGCAGATTGTAATTTTATCGCAATAAAGAAGTTTTATAATAATAATTATCTATTAGCATCTATTTTTTTTGTTTTGTCGCTACATTTTTTCCTAAATTAAAATTTGTGTGTACTTTAATGAACAATTCATTTATCATCAAGAGCAATGATGTTTTTTAAGGCTAGATGCAACGTAAATTACCATAAGAATATTTGTATTATGTAAATATTGGAATAAATTGATCTTATATACGCAGTTTATGCCAAACATGCTTGTCTGTTAAATAATAATTTATTTTCAATATGAAACAACTGGCTTAATCATCATTTCCACACAAAAAACTTTTAAAATAGAGGGAAAAAATTCTGAAATAATGATCAATAATTAATTTTTCAAGGTTTGCATCTCATTTATATACCTCTGTGTCTTCAAACGGACCCTGCGTGTAAAATTGTATGTCTCTCCACATCGTAGTAAAACCAACGAAGATGGAAACTCCAAGTAGTAACTCCTAGTAGTAATATGAACTCCATAGTTAGGATATAGCACCTCTTTAATTTACATAGGAGCCCTGTGATTTAGGCTAGGCACTTTCCCTTTGTCTCGCCGAGTCAAGAACACGACCTATTACTTCCTCGCAAGTTAAGGAATCCTCCTATGAATTTATATAAACTCGCCTCTAACAGGCGGCAAGCTAACTAACTTTCCTCACATTAATTATGAGGTCAGGGCACGAATGCTGAGTGGGCCAAAAGCGCGTTTGAGACACAGACGCCCCGTTACTTACAAGTTTCCAGCTCGTGGCTGAAGATAATACGAAAACAATTGTCTTTAATGGATAAAATGGCCGTTGGGGAGGGGGGAAATGGCAATTTTAACTTTCAGTGATATCCCTGTAAAGTTAACTTGGAACGTATCAGAATAGACGTTTCACATCAGGTAATAGACGACCATGGCACAATTAATTTGAGTAACTCAACCTTTGGGATGAGTGCCCGATTCATAGCTAAGTTACTAACCGGATACATTTTAAATGTCACTGGTCAGTTAAAGATAAATAAATAACAGCAAATTTATATTTAAAGAAAGATATCATGAATTTTTAGCGAATCGCAGAAACAATATTTAATCTACGTGGAATTTTCCTCCATTTTCACGTAATTGGAAAATATTGAATATATTCTAAAGTACCTGTTCTTTTTTTGTTTTCTTATTTCGTGAATTTCGAGCTTCTCGTACACTTGAACATTAATAAAAAAAAGCTTCCACCGCAACAAATCTAAACGTTAACCAACATTTTAGAGAATATATTGCAAGAAAAGAAAGACACTCTTATCCAAGTACACAGACAAATCGAAGGCCTTTGTCTAAAGAGGAATGAATGGAAATATCTTTTTTAAAATAATGTTAAACCACAGTTTAAATCAAAACTAAAAACAAAAAAATTAGCCAGAAAATAATTTTATAGTGTTTTTTTTTGTGCTCCATTATTTCGCAAAAAAACATAAATATACTCTTGAAGTAAACCCATATGTCAAGTATCAACTGTGCGTACCACTATTATGAAATGATGTACGTTTATTCTTATTGCAGTTTAATTCAAAATAATTATTATACATAATTATCATCACAATTGATTAAAATAACTCTTGTCTGGCCACAGATTTTAATCAATTGTAAACGCTCAGCCCACGCTTGCGAATACTCTAAATAATTATCATCGTATAGAATAGAATTATTATAACGAACGACTCTTCACATACATTTTTATTACTGTTTATAATAATACATATCTTAGCACTTAGTATAATGAGAACGCAATGAATGTGACTTTAAGAGGCAATTCGAGAGAGATGTCTACCTAACTACGTACGAATCCGGGAAAATGTTACATATCTTATTTATTACTAGTTACATGCCCCAACTCCAGGTTATGATCACCTCCCACAGTTCCTCAGCCTAATCTACAAACTACATTGGCAACCTCAGAAGTCTGTTTCTGACAAGGGATGTCATGACTTTTTCCTTTACCGATGACGGAGATTGTCTTAGTTCTAATGCAAACCCAATATAATAACCAATTCGGTATTAATAATAATAATAATTTGTATAACGATACAAAGATAATTTGTACAATTCGAGATCAGTTTACATCTAGTTTGACAATGGCTCCGGTAACGAAATCCTTTAAAAACTTAAGTGAGCCACCTCATCATGACCAAACAGAAGAGTCAATTGACAAAGGCACGTCACAACTAAACTAGTACAGTTTAACAGTGTAAACTAATTGCAAGACTATTAAATGACAAATCAAAACATTCCTCGCAAAACTGGCCAACATATATCACGTGGTCATTAAACACGGAATAAGAGCTAATGTTGAACTAATACTACTGAAGACAAGTCGGAGTCATCTAAACTGGCCAACATATATCACGTGGTCATTAAACACGGAATAAGAGCTAATGTTGAACTAATACTACTGAAGACAAGTCGGAGTCATCTAAACTGGCCAACATATATCACGTGGTCATTAAACACGGAATAAGAGCTAATGTTGAACTAATACTACTGAAGACAAGTCGGAGTCATCTAAACTGGCCAACATATATCACGTGGTCATTAAACACGGAATAAGAGCTAATGTTGAACTAATACTACTGAAGACAAGTCGGAGTCATCTAAACTGGCCAACATATATCACGTGGTCATTAAACACGGAATAAGAGCTAATGTTGAACTAATACTACTGAAGACAAGTCGGAGTCATCTAAACTGGCCAACATATATCACGTGGTCATTAAACACGGAATAAGAGCTAATGTTGAACTAATACTACTGAAGACAAGTCGGAGTCATCTAAACTGGCCAACATATATCACGTGGTCATTAAACACGGAATAAGAGCTAATGTTGAACTAATACTACTGAAGACAAGTCGGAGTCATCTAAACTGGCCAACATATATCACGTGGTCATTAAACACGGAATAAGAGCTAATGTTGAACTAATACTACTGAAGACAAGTCGGAGTCATCTAAACTGGCCAACATATATCACGTGGTCATTAAACACGGAATAAGAGCTAATGTTGAACTAATACTACTGAAGACAAGTCGGAGTCATCTAAACTGGCCAACATATATCACGTGGTCATTAAACACGGAATAAGAGCTAATGTTGAACTAATACTACTGAAGACAAGTCGGAGTCATCTAAACTGGCCAACATATATCACGTGGTCATTAAACACGGAATAAGAGCTAATGTTGAACTAATACTACTGAAGACAAGTCGGAGTCATCTAAACTGGCCAACATATATCACGTGGTCATTAAACACGGAATAAGAGCTAATGTTGAACTAATACTACTGAAGACAAGTCGGAGTCATCTAAACTGGCCAACATATATCACGTGGTCATTAAACACGGAATAAGAGCTAATGTTGAACTAATACTACTGAAGACAAGTCGGAGTCATCTAAACTGGCCAACATATACCACGTGGTCATTAAACTTGGAATAAGAGCTAATGTTGAACTAATACTACTGAAGACAAGTCGGAGTCATCTAAACTGGCCAACATATACCACGTGGTCATTAAACTTGGAATAAGAGCTAATGTTGAACTAATACTACTGAAGACAAGTCGGAGTCATCTAAACTGGCCAACATATATCACGTGGTCATTAAACACGGAATAAGAGCTAATGTTGAACTAATACTACTGAAGACAAGTCGGAGTCATCTAAACTGGCCAACATATATCACGTGGTCATTAAACTCGGAATAAGAGCTAATGTTGAACTAATACTACTGAAGACAAGTCGGAGTCATCTAAACTGGCCAACATATATCACGTGGTCATTAAACACGGAATAAGAGCTAATGTTGAACTAATACTACTGAAGACAAGTCGGAGTCATCTAAACTGGCCAACATATATCACGTGGTCATTAAACACGGAATAAGAGCTAATGTTGAACTAATACTACTGAAGACAAGTCGGAGTCATCTAAACTGGCCAACATATATCACGTGGTCATTAAACACGGAATAAGAGCTAATGTTGAACTAATACTACTGAAGACAAGTCGGAGTCATCTAAACTGGCCAACATATATCACGTGGTCATTAAACATGGAATAAGAGCTAATGTTGAACTAATACTACTGAAGACAAGTCGGAGTCATCTAAACTGGCCAACATATATCACGTGGTCATTAAACACGGAATAAGAGCTAATGTTGAACTAATACTACTGAAGACAAGTCGGAGTCATCTAAACTGGCCAACATATATCACGTGGTCATTAAACACGGAATAAGAGCTAATGTTGAACTAATACTACTGAAGACAAGTCGGAGTCATCTAAACTGGCCAACATATATCACGTGGTCATTAAACACGGAATAAGAGCTAATGTTGAACTAATACTACTGAAGACAAGTCGGAGTCATCTAAACTGGCCAACATATATCACGTGGTCATTAAACACGGAATAAGAGCTAATGTTGAACTAATACTACTGAAGACAAGTCGGAGTCATCTAAACTGGCCAACATATATCACGTGGTCATTAAACACGGAATAAGAGCTAATGTTGAACTAATACTACTGAAGACAAGTCGGAGTCATCTAAACTGGCCAACATATATCACGTGGTCATTAAACACGGAATAAGAGCTAATGTTGAACTAATACTACTGAAGACAAGTCGGAGTCATCTAAACTGGCCAACATATATCACGTGGTCATTAAACACGGAATAAGAGCTAATGTTGAACTAATACTACTGAAGACAAGTCGGAGTCATCTAAACTGGCCAACATATATCACGTGGTCATTAAACACGGAATAAGAGCTAATGTTGAACTAATACTACTGAAGACAAGTCGGAGTCATCTAAACTGGCCAACATATATCACGTGGTCATTAAACACGGAATAAGAGCTAATGTTGAACTAATACTACTGAAGACAAGTCGGAGTCATCTAAACTGGCCAACATATATCACGTGGTCATTAAACACGGAATAAGAGCTAATGTTGAACTAATACTACTGAAGACAAGTCGGAGTCATCTAAACTGGCCAACATATATCACGTGGTCATTAAACACGGAATAAGAGCTAATGTTGAACTAATACTACTGAAGACAAGTCGGAGTCATCTAAACTGGCCAACATATATCACGTGGTCATTAAACACGGAATAAGAGCTAATGTTGAACTAATACTACTGAAGACAAGTCGGAGTCATCTAAACTGGCCAACATATATCACGTGGTCATTAAACACGGAATAAGAGCTAATGTTGAACTAATACTACTGAAGACAAGTCGGAGTCATCTAAACTGGCCAACATATATCACGTGGTCATTAAACACGGAATAAGAGCTAATGTTGAACTAATACTACTGAAGACAAGTCGGAGTCATCTAAACTGGCCAACATATATCACGTGGTCATTAAACACGGAATAAGAGCTAATGTTGAACTAATACTACTGAAGACAAGTCGGAGTCATCTAAACTGGCCAACATATATCACGTGGTCATTAAACACGGAATAAGAGCTAATGTTGAACTAATACTACTGAAGACAAGTCGGAGTCATCTAAACTGGCCAACATATACCACGTGGTCATTAAACTTGGAATAAGAGCTAATGTTGAACTAATACTACTGAAGACAAGTCGGAGTCATCTAAACTGGCCAACATATATCACGTGGTCATTAAACACGGAATAAGAGCTAATGTTGAACTAATACTACTGAAGACAAGTCGGAGTCATCTGAACTGGCCAACATATATCATGTGGTCATTAAACACGGAATAAGAGCTAATGTTGAACTAATACTACTGAAGACAAGTCGGAGTCATCTAAACTGGCCAACATATATCACGTGGTCATTAAACACGGAATAAGAGCTAATGTTGAACTAATACTACTGAAGACAAGTCGGAGTCATCTAAACTGGCCAACATATATCACGTGGTCATTAAACTTGGAATAAGAGCTAATGTTGAACTAATACTACTGAAGACAAGTCGGAGTCATCTAAACTGGCCAACATTTGAAACTTATCTCTACTCTTTTGTAATTCTTAGGGGACAATATTCCCAAAGGATAAAGTGATTTTTCATTCGTTCATTCATCATTCATCAACGGATATAAATTAATGCAGCAATGGAGGTGCAGAAAGTTGCTTCATTTCATGATTTAACACATTCCACGCCATAAACAGTCCGTCTTTCAAAAAAGTCGCAATTAAAGTGGTGAATAATAAAGTGACACCGACTTTGCCTATGTAGCGACCGCTAACTATATATGTAAATTACCCTACACTCTGGTTCATAATGTATTATAATAGAAATGCATATCTCTGTAACTTCTAGTAATAAATCATAGAGGGATCGGCAGAGATAAAAACAAGTAACAGAGGATCGAGGGTACGGCAATAAACCTAAGAGAATTAACCACCTGACTGCCATAAAACCTAGGGCAAGGACACTTACCCCTATTAGAATAGACCTTCAGTCACTTCTAGCAGCCATAAAAAACACACCCTTTTACCCCAACGGTCATAAAACTAAAAGGAAATGACCACCTGTGTATCGTAAAACATACCCCTGCAGACAGACTCCGCCTTCCACGAGGGAGGGGGTTACCATATTTATATCAGTAAATTTCGCCCTGAAAAGACACTCTGTTTCCTTGTCTCCTGAGCCACACTACTTGTAACTTGACACCAGGGCCACTTGGCCCCTGGTAGGTTCACTCTTCACTCTTTTCTAGTCTCTACATTCAGATAGCCGCTATCACTCGTCACGATACGCCTACTCAGCCTTCCGCTAATCTACTCTCGCTAGGCCACACCTCTACGACGGCACGTTGCCACACAGCCTCTAGCAGACCTCTGACGACTTGTACTTATTGCGCTGCCGATCTCTCGCCCGAACTCTGAAAACTGGTCTTATTCTTTATAAACCTCTGAACCTCATCCTGAACACAGTGTCTTGTCGGGACACATTCCTATCAAAAAATGGAGTCAGATATTAACGCCTACATGGGACATGGTCCATGTTATTAACTACAACAATCCGACAATTGTTGACCTCCGACAATTGTTCACCTTTTCCAACAATTGTTCACCCCCGACAATTGTTCAACCTTTCCCGACAGCCTACATTAGTCTGTCTGCTTAAAACATCATTCTCCACTCCCACCTGGGGTAGCAGAAAAAACCTCTAAAGCGTCTCCCAATATGGACTTTCAAACTTTGACAGTTGATAGTGGCCATATTGTTGAAGCGCGTCAAATTGGCTGTCATTTATTCAGTCTGTTTTTCCAAATCACCATAGACGGATATATTGTTCAACAACACGAGCAAATGATAAAATTATTTTATCAATATGGGTGTTCTGTTCGGGCAACGTTCCGCGCACTTCGCCCATTTTACGGTCGCCATAACCGTCCTACCGAGAGGACTATTCGCAGTGTGGCGGATAAATTTGAGTCTACTGGTTCAGTAAACAATCAACCAACTCCCGTACGTCGACGAAACGCAAGATCTGACAGGCCAGGACATCACCGTCAACGTTGAGTGCTATAGGTCGATGATTGCCAATTTCTTTTGGCCTGAATTGGATGATATGGACGCCAAAGACATGTGGTTTCAACAGGACGGCGCTAAAAGCCACACAGCTCATGTCACATTGGGCATTCTGCACGAGCGATTTGAGGGCATGGTCATCTCACGTGGAGGTGATGAGAACTGGCCACCGAGATCGTGCGATTTGACCACGTTACACTTTTTCTTAAGTCGCAGGTCTATGCAAATAAGCCACAAATCACAGTGGACCTCAAAGTCAACATAACCCAGACCATCGGTCAAATTCAGCCTGATTTATGCTACAGAGTCATGCGAAATTAAAAATTTCGGATGCGCGCCCAACCAGCGAAATTGTTACAGACATTTGCACGATGTTATATTTTATACATAATGGCATCAATAGGCCTTTCAAACGAATAAAAAATTTTGATGATATCTCACACACACTTTGTTTTATTTAAATTTAAAGATAGAAAGTGCTTAATGAAAGACCCTATGGATACATTTAGACTGCTTTGGTATTTCTCAACTTAATCATTAATGATGGATGCTCATGATAATGAATAATTATTACATCTTACGGTATGTTTACGACTAATAAACAATACAACTAATATACTTCTAAAAACAAATTGCGGTATGTGTGCCTAAATATTCCTAATATCATTTGCTACTAAGATGCCTGATTGGCCTACTCAAATGGCTATAAGAGAGGCCCTTGGAAGGAGAAAAGTACACAGCCGTATATCGGCCGTAGGGACACTTTAAGGACCCTAGGCCCTATCAGATCGATGGGGCGAACCTCCCTTGCGAAGGATCGATGGCTCCTTAAATAAATTAGATGGATCAAAACAAGGGCGAACCCGCTCTCCCCCGTGTCCTCTGTGATTGGTCTATATCCGTCGGCGGATCAGGCTTCAGTCAAATCTAGCCTATTAGTTAAATGATTAATGCCGGTTTTGAAAGGGTACAATAAAGCTTTCATCTTTCCAAAACTGATGTTTATTTCTCAAATAGCCCTTTCGAATGCTCTAAGCTCCCATCTTCAGTTTTCTGAAATGAAATTTAACAAGATAAAAATATTGACTGCGCATATGAAGTCAAATCTCATTCTATTATTGCACGCTACAGTGGTAAAAGTATGTAAAATATATTCAAATTATTAATAGTGCTGAGAATAGTTCAGTATTTTTTCTCCGGTTACGTGACTCTTAAGGATTTATGTACCTCGTATTGGATTGATTAATTTTCTTATTTTATTGACGTGTAGTAAAGTTTTATAACAAAATACAATTTACTGGCATTTCAATCAAATGCTGCAACTACGTTTTTATTAAGCATATCCAACAAATATTTGTCCCTTGCCAAGAATCTTTATAGCGGTATCTTATTTTTGTGGAAGGAATTTAAGATTAGTGGACTCTGCAGGAATGTCCCTTATAAGACGGGAAAACATTAAAAATCAGTACTTTACTTTGTTATTTCATTGAAAAAATTATTTTGTTGTGTAGTGCCAAACACTCCCCGGTGAATTTACTGCGTGATTTTGCACATGGACTGTATAAAATCCTAACTCATCCTCTCTTAAATTATGCGTCTTTAATATTAAATATTTTCAAATAAATTCAAAATTAATGTACACTGAGAATCTCGTGGATACTCGCCTAATTGTATGCGTGGATTTATTTATTTATTTACTTTATTTAGGAGGTATGGAGGGGGGGGGGGGGGTTTCTTAGCATATGTGTGCATACCAACCCTCAAACGATCAACTAACCACAATCAAGTATCTAAATTACCGAAATCCAGATTTTTTTTGTAAACTATTCACAACCAAAACTTATTCATTCCCACCGACACTTATTAACCGTACTAATGAAACGAATGAACAATTAAGTTAGGACAGTTCCGTATTACTTGGACTGTGAAATAGAACTGGGTCTGCGGTCGCCCGGACTTAGACTCTCAACTCAAGCCCTCAACTCCTTAATAATAATATATGTGGTTGTTCCTATGTGCATGTTAAATTAAATAAATCAATTAATCCACAAGATACTAATAAAAAATACATATTATTAAAAAAAATAGTGACCTACAATCAATATGAAATAATCCATGTGATGAGTTTTACGTTTATTACAGATAGGACATAAAAAATCTATGTTAATTGATAGATATAACATATTAAAAAGTATACATACAAAAAGTTTATTTTTGTTACACTAATATGAAACAATAAACCGTTAATGTCGAATAATTTACATATTGGAATATAACTTTCCATGAGCTTTATTATTTTAAATTGCCAATTTTTGTGGTGGTATATCCAACTATTATTAATATTTATTAGCCAAAGATAATAATTCTTACAGGATCAGGACTCAAGCCCGGGACCACCGTAACACCAGGTAGGTGCTCTCCCAACTAGGCTTCTCTAGCGCGAGTAAGAAACCCCCAGTCGATACGTATTTTCTTCGTCCAAAACTCCCGGAAAAAGTGTCGAAAAAAAGCAACGCCACACGACGGGAGTGGAGGCTGACAGTTTCTTAATTTAAGTTAACCGCGATGGTAAGTTCTAAAGAATCTACGGAATATTATCGCTGCTATGTAATACGGACAAAAATTGTTGATAAGACGAAAACAAAAATAAGATCAAGGCCTCTCGTCGTTTCATCCAGGAAAAGAGAAATGGGCTCATGTATGTATGGCAGCAGCCGTAAAAAATATTTAATCCATCTCAACATTTAAAGGTATGCTCCACAATACCTCGAAATATGGGATATCTTCAAAATATTATTGTCGGGTTAAACTATAATCAATGGAGAAAAAAGTAAATAAGAAAAAAATCCGGCTCAGAAACTATTCAAGATTTTGAGCTCTGATATTTTTCGAACCAATTATTAAGCATATCCAACAAATATTTGTCCCTTGCCAAGAATCTTTATAGCGGTATCTTATTTTTGTGGAAGGAATTTAAGATTAGTGGACTCTGCAGGAATGTCCCTTATAAGACGGGAAAACATTATTAGCAAGCGAGGGAGATCCATGTGGATTTGATGCCATGGTAAATCGACACATTAAAATTAATTAATATTTAATGAAAGGGTAACATGCGCCAGATCCCACTAATGGAATCGAGGGCAGGAACTAAACTCACTGCTAGGACAGTTCACTAATTAACAGTTGACAGGTTGTTTCAAAACCCTCATCCCGAATCCCAAAACTAAGGTACACATATCATTGTATATTGTATCATGTAAGCAGTAAAATAGTCAATATATGTATACAGCTCTGCCTTAAACCTAAGCATAAACTAAATCAACTAATAATCAGTAACTAAACGAATCTACATTGAAACTAAATGCTAAATGTTTTAATTAAAAACAACAAGTGAATTACAGTAGATGCTCTTTTTTCATATAACCTAGATAAACTATGTACTTAACCAATAAACTCTATCATTATTATTAAAAAAACAATTCTTGAACTCATCCCTTCCAAGTTCACGAAATTCTATAGTAACGTATCCAACCACCCTAATCCCATCATTGCATTGCACCACTCATCCCTATAATCCTCCTCGGAGACTAAAATGACAGTGAAATCGTGACCTGCTATAAATCCGTGACTGGCAATGCCCAGTTTCTCCTATCATATCCTGAGCGTATGTGGCTCTCGCGCTCTTCTTCAGCGTCCACTGGCTCGTATCCGGTGACGCAGCAGACGGAGCAGAGTGGGGACTTACGGAGTCTTGGTCTTTCGCAAGCGAGGGAGATCCATGTGGATTTGAGAGGTCTCTAGGCTGTTTGTAAATACTGTAAGAATGAGCGAGTGAATTAAAATTGTAAATATGGTATGAATGAGAAAATTTATCACAATTACTTATTGCCTAGTAAGGCAAATAGCAATTTATCACAATAAAGAAGATTCAAATAAAATTATTAAAAAAAACTCATCAGCAACAAATGAATCCTTACATCACATCCTTTCTCAATCGCTTCCAAATTCTATATCTCATGTGCCTAGTTTTGAGCTAATACCAGTCGTTTTCTTCAAACACCGATAGATGGTCAAGCTGGAGTTCCAAAAGTATCAACCCCCCCCCCCTCCCGGATTGTTCCAGCTGATTTCAATTGCTTTTTTTATGTTTTTGTAATTAACAGTTTTTTTTTTCTTATAAAAGCAATAAATGATCTATCATTCCTTAGATCAACTACCTTCAACTTTTAACGTTAAATAAAACTTTCCTTTAAAAGCAGTGATGGGGTAAATATACCAAAATTCAATTTGGTTCACTTCAGTAAAAACTGGTTGAATATATTTCATTTTTGATTTAGATTTTTTTCATTTATTTATATCGTATATTTAAAGTTATGTTGTAACTTTCTTTAACAAGTTTGAGGCAGGCACCTCCGAATAATGGCCGACAGACCAAGTTTTGTTTGTATATTCAATTTGTAGTTATGGAATATAAAGAAAAGGGCACCATTATTATATTATTGTTTAAGATACCGTGGTAGGCATAAATGAAATTAAAGAACCAATACTTTTAGACGACCTTCCTACTTAAAACTAGCTGTAATTATAAATCCATCCCTTCACCGCGATCTCAATCCAACAATCCTTGTCCATATGCCCTCAGGATTTTCTAACTTTCATCCCGATCCTCTCAGCAACTCCTTATCTGTAACACTCAGCCTTACAATTCTGCTCGTCGTATAAAACGGCAGTATTTTTTTTTTTATAATGGCAACAAAAATCTGGTGACACAACACCACAATAATGAAATTCTCAATTATTTACAGAAGGGCCAGGAATACCGCGCTATAAATAAAGCACAGAATTAAGTGAGGGTGTATACAATTTTTCACGGCTCAGTTTTTTCACCAACTTTGGTCGTTTATTTCCTGTCGAGGGGGTGGGCTAATGAGCCCCAAATTTAAGGGGATTTGCTAGGGCGGAGCAGGGCAGGGGTGCTAAAATAAATAAATAGTGGCTTTAAGAGTACCAGGGCCGGCTCTGTTGGACAAATCTCCAGGCTTTTCCCGTCAGCAAACAGAGAGTTAGCGCTTTTGTCCTCTGTCGTAGATAAGCATCAACCTGTCCTCATAATAGCATTTGTAATTCAAGTGGTGAAAATACCCAATCTAAAAAATTGTGTGAGTGCTGTACTACATAGTTATTACTCTCTATCAATTCATATCCTAAGTTATATTTAATTACTTTTACTAATATACTAATTCAAATTCAGTTTCATTTTTCCCAACCTTTACATGACATCCATCGTTATTTTTAAATTGCACATAAATTATAATTTTAAAAAGTCGTGCTTGTTAAATTTGCTGCTTTAAACGGCGCTTGTACAGTTTTTCCGATAATTGCTAACTATAAGGAATATAACCAAAATACAATGAAAATCATAAGAACGTAAAATGTAAGGATATCGTTATGTACACTTACAAAGAAAATTCAAATATTTCTGATAATTGCCAGAAGCTTTTCCTAACAGAAGTTGTGATTTTATAACTATATGTTAGATTTCTATATTATATAATTAATTTTTATGTTTGGGTACTAAAAGAAAAATGAGAAATAAAACGTTATTAGTTGTCAAAACGTTCCTTAGAAAATTTCAATAAGATATATAATCAGCTCTTAAGATTTTTTTTTTTTTAATAAAAAACAATCAGTTTATTTCATAATAAAATCTACCCCCCCCCACCCCGTGGGTGCAAAATGAAGAATACTTAAATGAATGTTAATTAGGAAAACATGTTAAAAAAAAGTTCAGGTTTTTTAATTATAACTTTTTAACTAAGTCTTTCCAGTCATACGTAGATGAACTTTCAGCCTATGACTAAAACGATACTAAAATAATAAACGTACTGATATTATGCACTTTATTTGCACTTAAAAATCTTATGTTTTCCCTAGTTTTGGAAATATTTTTAACGGTATGAGATAATGTTCCCTTAAGTTTCAAAACGATGTGTCACTCAGAAAGTCGATTTCCAAAAACTCAAATTTGGGTGGTCCAGAGTATTTTTTTTTTTTTAAAGCTATTCAGATCTAAGGTTCAGTTACTTGTATTGTTCCTAGCTGAAATTGCCTGAATTTGGTTTGGATCGGATTAAAACTTTAATCGCAAATTATTAAGATCAGGTTTTTCTAATTTATGGCCACTATATTCGATTCTACCTGAAGTACAGAGGGAAGTATCAAAGCAGGTTGTTGTTTGTGTAGGTATTCGAGATAAGCATTCAACTCAGGCTGTAGTACCTGATCCATAGAATAAGGTGGCCAAAGTCCCGTTAGATCTGAGATCTGTTCGAGCAGCACTCAATATTTGTCCTATAGATTAACTCAGGGTACACAAATGGCCACAGCGCATGGCAACCATGTACGCGGCATTGCTGGCGAGGTGCTAACTGTCCAATGTTTACTTCTCATTTTGTACAGCTTATGCCAAGCCGACTGTCGGGCTCAGATAACTGAGTATCCCCAAAGTGAGGAGGAGACGCACGCCGTGGGCTAGGGTCACTACAACCTCTTGACCTCCGTCCGGCGAGCGCCAAGAAACAGATAAGGCGGGCGGACCTGTGGTCTTTCACCCTGCCTGCGGGCCTAGTCGGCGGGCAGCCTAATTCACTTTGATCTGACTCCATAAGATCTTTAGAAGGTGTGTGCCCCGACAAAGCACTATGTTCAGGAGAAGAGGAACAGGGTAGGTTTATAGGTAGTTTATGTGGTGTTGGAATGACCACGAATTCACACTCGGTGTCTAAGGGTAGGCGAAACCCGTCCGGATCCCAAAGGCGAGTGTGAACCGGAGAGAAGCAGACTGGATTGCCGTGGGAAACGCTACGAGGTAAGTTTGTAGGGCCACGGCAACCGTCGTCCGCGAGGGAGAGGTCTCTCCCAAGGAGATGCTAGTTTTAGCGAGACGAAGGCAGAGATTCCCACTAGGAAGGTGTGGGTGTCTGACAACGCCGGACTAAAACATAACGAGAGGGAGATGCAGAGGTAGTTGAATGAGAAGACCATGGTTCGATTAGAGCAGCAAGCGCCAGTGCAGAGAGGAGAGAGTGGTGTTCCAAGAGCCGGTCCGGTTCGTTATGCTAATTCTCTCTAATGCCGGGGCTTATATAGGAGGCCAGCCAGTAGTGGTGGGATGGGCCCCTACCTACGGCTGTTTCCCCCACTCGTTCAGTTAGGTTTTTCTAATTTATGGCCACTATATTCGATTCTACCTGAAGTACAGAGGGAAGTATCAAAGCAGGTTGTTGTTTGTGTAGGTATTCGAGATAAGCATTCAACTCAGGCTGTAGTACCTGATCCATAGAATAAGGTGGCCAAAGTCCCGTTAGATCTGAGATCTGTTCGAGCAGCACTCAATATTTGTCCTATAGATTAACTCAGGGTACACAAATGGCCACAGCGCATGGCAACCATGTACGCGGCATTGCTGGCGAGGTGCTAACTGTCCAATGTTTACTTCTCATTTTGTACAGCTTATGCCAAGCCGACTGTCGGGCTCAGATAACTGAGTAACTCTCAATAACTGCCCCCCACTCTCACTGACGTCATAACTTTTATTAAACAAAATGAAACATAGATGCATATTTTCTGATATTCATTTGATGATATAGATACGAGGTCTGATACGAGAAGAGGGGAACTTATAATTATTCATAATTAAGAGGTGGCCACAACACCGACCTTTGCCATTGTCGTCACATCGCGAATGTTTCATTTCTTTACAACAGATATATTTACATTCACTCATCCCACGTAATCTGCCTGACCACTCTGAGCAGGCACGCAGACACCTCGGAGGGGATACGACAGCCCCAGGGAAATCCTGCTGCGGTGGATCCCTTGACTAAGGCTAAACACTGGCATTATCTAATTAAGGCCATGCGACCCCTTTCCAGGGTAGCCATATTTCACAGCCAGCCTCTGGAATTACTTTCTCTCCGTTTCTCAAGGTTTAGTATATGATTTATGATAAAGATTTACCGCCTTGATACTCCGCACAGGGGGGTGAGCATAAAGGGCGAGATTGAACCATTCCCGCCGTCGTAGAGCCCCCACCTGCTGCTCAGGCCTGTCAAAGATTAATTTTAGTCTGGGAACGCATGGGCTAATGTGGTCTTGCTTGCCTATTTCCTATAACAAATACTGTACCTTATTTTGACATGATATAAAAGTTGGGAGGAGCCAAATTTTACGAGTGACTTTTTTTTATTAAATAAAAAATCATTAATCATAATTTACCTTAGAGCTAAACATATATCTTGTCAATACGACTAGTTGATTCGCATATCAGTTACCTACCCGTTTAACCCCATAGATCGAGGATTTATTTTCCAAACAAAACTTATTCACGTAGCAATATTCCCATTTTGTAAAATGAAGGAGAGCCCCATCACCTAGCATTATATTCATTTAATTGTATTTTTAACCACAACCTGTATTGTTGAGTAACCCCACCTCCTTCAAATTCATCTGTGCATCGCAGAAAGAGGAGGAAATATTGTAAATGAAGAATTTGTAATTTCTTAAAAATGTGTAATTAAAGGGGTTAAGAAAAAAAAAAAAAAACACGTAGCATTAAAATCGAGAAATGTCAGTAATTTTTTATTGAAAACTTATGAACTGATTGTGTACCACTGAAAATCACAACAAATAATTTTTATTTATTTTTTCTCGAGGGGGGAGATTACAATCTGCCTTAATAAGTCAATGGGTAATTATTTTAACGAGCTCATTCATGTTATATTTACAAATTTGCAAGTATCCTCTCATTCATAACGTATTTATAATATACACATGTACAGCAGGGATCAGGGAGGATCCCCCACGCTGCGAGCTGCATCACTGCTAGATAGTAGCTAGTAAGCTAAATGTCAACTCTCGCCGTTCCTTATCAATCACCTGTAATTTATCTAGTAAGCAATGGTACAGCTGCTGTCTCTAAGTACAGAATAATTATGGTTATGTGTAACTTGTCAGTGCTTATTAAGTATAATCTCTGGACTAATGCAACCTATTCACAGATATAACCCAACACCACCGAACAAATAGCCGAAATATTAATATATAAAACAATACTCATTAGATCCGAATTGTAATGTGTAAAATACATCATTATTTTTATTACTTGTGATACAAGTCATTTAAAGTCGTTATCTACACTTTCATGATTAAAATCGCACTACCAAAACATGATGGCACGCATATAAGTACTCTCCTCGAATGATTTACAATCGATAAGCATTTATCAGAAATGCATTGACAATTATAACTTTGCTACGCAAGACTTCAAAAAAAACTTTATTTGGTATAAAACACAATATGTACAATTACAACTGAGAGCTTACTAGCCACTTGAATGCCTGAAGGGAATCGACACTCTGGCTTATGCCTAGAGGTATTTATGTGTGTATGAAAATGATAACAGTAATGATAACAGTACAGATAATACTGGAAGGTCCTGGAAGACAGATATTCAGAATGGGGGTTTGGGAAAGGAAAATAACTTATTGATAATTACAATAGAGCTGATTATAAGTTAAGAGATACAGTTCTTAGGATGAAAATTTAGGATGAAAAATATGAAAGAAAGAAAAAAAAAAAAAAGTTCTTAGGATGTTATTGATAAACATACCATTTGTTGATACATTATATATATTACATAACTGGCGACTGACAGAAGAAACCTGTCAAGTCAATTACAGCTGAACAACCTCGATTTGTCCATTTCCGTGACTGTTAGGACCTCCGTTTAACAATCGAATAGAATTCCTGCAATTTTATAAATACCAATTTGTGAATCCCGTAAAATTCTAAACATTCAACAAAAAATAGTTAAAGTTTACTGATTTACCCTCTGCCGCAAGTCCTGTCCGCCAGTCTTTTTAAATTCAATTCCTCTACCTGTGTCTGAGACAGTACGGTATTTAGGCTTCCATCTCGACAAAAGACTGACATGAAACCCACACACGAGGCTAAAAAGACAAGAACTGAACAGACGCTTTGGACAACTGTACAGACTACTTCGAAGGACATTCCACCTCTCAATAGAAAACAAACTACTTATTTACAAGGTTATACTTAAGCCAATCTGGACATACGGAATAGAGCTATGGGGGACAGCAAAAAAGTCGAACATCAAGCGCATCCAATCCTTTCAATCAAAAGTCCTAAGAACAATAGTAAATGCCCCTTATTACGTCAGCAACAAAACCCTTCACAATGATCTGAATATACCCTATATTCTTGAACTCATCCCTTCCAAGTTCATAAAATTCCATAGTAACCTATCCAACCACCCTAATTCCCTAGCACAGTCATTGCACTGCACCACTCATTCCTATAATCCTCTTCGGAGATTAAAACAGTGGCCTCGTGACCTGCTATAACTAAGTGATAGTGGGAGTTCTGGCAATGGCCAATTGCTCTAATCATGTCCTGAGCGTCTGTGGCTCTCGCGCTCTTGGTCAGCCTCCGCTGGCTCTTATCCAGTGACGCGGCTGACGAAGGAGCGTGGGGGACTCCCCAAGACCCCGCTTCCTCCTTCGCATGCGAGGGAGGTGACAACCTTGTGGACTTTGGGGGCCTCTGGGCTGTTTGTAAATATTGTATGAATGAGCGAGTGAATGATGAATTGTAAATATGGTATGAATGATGACATTTATCTCAATTACTCATTGCCTAATAAAAGGCAGATTGTAATTTTATCTTATTAAAAGTGATTGAAACCGGAAAAAAAAAGTTTACTGATGGATTTTCGAACGGTACTCTGTTAAAAAAAACAAAAATCGATACCTCCTTTTATATATATGAGACAGGGCGTAGTATAGTATTACACATGGTGCAATACTACGTAGTTCTGAGTCACAGGGCGGTTATGGTATGAAATTTTGTTTTAGGCCTAACCGTCCATCAGTCGGCCAACATTGAGTTTGAAGTATTTGTATTCCTATTTTTCACCTGACTCTGCCATGTGCCTTGTTGATCACTTACAGGGAAAACCCCCTTGATTCGCCAAACTGATAGATTCCCACTACCAAATTTAATCGTTCATAAAGATACAGAAACAAAACTCAATAATAATAATGAGACGGACATGGATTGGAACTCCTGGACATTTCAACTGTATGCCACCTAAGTCAAGCACGTAAGAAGTAGCATTAACTTATTAGATTTGGATTGTTTACGGTCAAACGGTTCCGATGCAATAAAGATAATGGACATTGTGTACACAACGACGTAGCACTACTCCTGATAATGTCGCCAGTGGTTGCTTACAGACGCTTATTATTCAATGGTGAGAATAAAGTACGGTAAAATGGATTGCTTTCGTCAGAGCAAACAGTTCCGACTTGGTCAGACTGATGATGACAAGCAATGGAAACTGCCGAGGCTTGTTTCCAATGCTGGAATCTTACAAAGGCGTATGACTTTCCTATGCGGAGTCGTCCGGATTTAAGCATTATCCAATCCATCTGAAATTTTTAAAAGTAACAACAGGAAGGCTTCATACATAATCATTGCATTTGTCTTTGTGTTCATTAATTGAGACACGTCTACGAAATGGAATCACTACAAGCGTATTTGAACGGCACAAATAATATATAAATGAATATAGGAGGGACAGTGAATGATACCTCCGCATGATTGTATTTAGTAATGGCCGATCATATTAACAGATCTCTACTCCATCTTCTATTAAGTCGTCACGGAGTGTTGAAAGTTAAGCGTGGACAGTTCCTGAATCGGTTCAAATGACCAGATGGTTTGTCATGAAAATTTCTGTACAATGTCTTCGTGATAGTCTGTGCATTGGTTGCTTCAGTATAGAGGTTAATAATTTGGATTTGAATCAATCTATTGTCAAGATATGCACAAATAAGTTTCAGTTAGTAAGTGTACATCTTCAAGTTATTTGTTAATAGCAGTTTTGATGAGTTTATATTAAGTAAATGATCCTGTAATTTTGTAACATTTTATAAGGTAAAAGTTTATATAAAATTAGTCATTTTAATTACCATAATTAAATTATATGGAATTACACTCGAGTGATGAAAGGCAAAGGAACGTTTCTCTAACTTTTATAATTTCTCGATTTACAGACCAGACTTTATTGGGAATGACAAAGAAACTAACGAAAAATACTTATTGGGATCTATAAAAATATTACCTATAGAAATATTATGGAATCCCTATTATTATTCTGTTATAAATAATAAGATAATGGCTGAACTTTAAGTATTAAACGCATCTTTTATTATATTATATTTATTATATTATATTATATTTATTTATATTATATTATATTTATTTATATTATTTATTATAGATTATATATTCAAAACTTCTTATCGATTGGATCAAAGTTTAAACACCACAAAACAAAAGCACAAATATAAAGACAAAAAAACATTTTTCAACTTCGGGCTTGACAATAAATTAATACGTCAAAAAAAACAATTACGAAATTATCATAACACCTTAAGAACTAATCTTTTAAGGGTTGAAAACTTAGCCGTTGCTGTAATGAACTCTTCAACGAAGTAAGAAAGAATGTTACGTCAGGGACTTATGGGACCCTGGGGGGTTAAGGGCTGATATTAGAAACTGTCCAAGCGGGAAATATGAAACAACCCACGGCCCTCCTTAATCTTCCGTTTCATCACATTTTTAAATACTTCTCTCACTCGACTAAACTACTTCAAAAGTGTACTTATTATAACATTTCATGATATAAAGTTTCATTACAGCTTATGTAAAATATTTTTAATTTTCCTAGATTAATAAAATAATCTATAACTTAAAAAACGTATTTGAAACATTATTTTAGTGAATAATATTACTGGTCTATGTATATTGCAGACAAAGAAATTATCAGGAAAAAAAAAATGTTATCCGTAGCTAGTAGAGGAGACATAGTCAGTTAAGTCGCAAACTTATGGGGTAGTTTTTGAATTCACTATTTCAGTTCGTGAATCAAACACAAATCTTGATTTCCAGTCTGTTTAAGCTAAGGTTGGCAAGATGGCTGGTTTGAGGGATAGAATCGTTTTGACTCTGATCTAGCAGAATCTGCGCAAAAAGGAATGGAATACGAAGGGTTACGACTTAAAATTTAGTAAAATAGTTGTTAAATTAGTTACTAAGGCCTGTCGGTTCAATTTTGGTAACGAAAATTTTAATGAGGTTGAAATATCCGCATTCTATTAATAAAACTGCAGCTTCGGGGGGTTTAGTGGATAGGTCAGCATAACCTCAAAAATAGATAAGTGTAAATAAACCGCTTTGTTCAACCCGTTGAAAAAATGGGTGCTATTGATTTTGAGTTCGTTTGGTTCTTAACGGCACAAAAAGAAACTCAATAAAAAGAATTAATTTGCAGGAATGTTACAATAATTATATCCAAAATTTTGTCAGACACAGGAAGACCAAGAATAAAAATCATAGTAAAATAAAAGTCTGTTTCGTTGCGAATCAGTAAAGTACGATGAAAAAACTAGTATCTTTTTATCAAGCCGATTATTTAAAACGATTGAAGTACTACTTAAATCACGGAGACACACCAAGTTTTTTGACTTGTTGCAGCACCTAACCAACCCAGTGTTTAACACTATGACCCCACCCTTATCGATGGCAACAGACTGTCGGGGTAAAAATAGGTTAAGAATTAGTATGTAAGTTAGTTTTAAGTTTGATCAAAAAGGTGAGCCCCATCACCTTTATTAGGCAGTATAGTCCAGTCACGTATAATGTGTATCATTATACTTGTTTATTCATTATATAATTTTTATAAAAGAACAAAACCTGTAAATAATGTAGCGATGCTACAGGAAATACAAAAATAATTTGTAAGTAGATTCGCCTGAGGATCTATAATTATCTGTAAATTTAAAGGGGCTATGAATAAAAAAAAAAAAAGCAGTCTTAAATATACTAGTTATTAAGAAACTGGGAAAATCACTTAATAAGTCAAGGGTGATGCTGCGCTAATAAACTGGGTTGTCATAATACACTGAGTACACTTCATCGATCCATATAAACATTCCTGACATTGTTTATTTCAGAAATAATTCTCCGGTTTAAAATATACATAAGAATGCAAATAACAAGGGCTGTATGTCATGTGATGATCTCACCATTGATTTCCCTAAAGACCAGGGCTCATTCCGGTTGAGTTTTTAATAAAGCCCGTCAGGTTCATATTTAATAAAGGTCTCTTGTATTCTGCGCAGAAGTGTAGTCTTAGTCTGTCATAACGATGCCCCATTTTTTCTACATGGCTAAAACATGCTTTGGGATCAAGTCTCTAGGGGGACAGTAAATTTAATTTTACTCCCATAATTAGAAGTGATGCTGACAGGGTAGCCCGTTTTTTCTCCTCTAGGCGGGAGTGCATAATGATGTAATAAACAGACAGACATACTACAGGTAAAGTCGGTGTCATTTTAATATTCGTGACTATGATTACGACTAATCATAATGACACCCAAGCCTAATGATCCAAGACTGTTCATACATGACTAGTAGAGACTTTAGAGTAAATATTATCTAAATTAATAATCATATGAAAGCTTCAAACGTAGCTTCGATGGGTAAGGAATAGGCTGATTCAGCACATTTGGTCATGTACACAACACATACCCTGCCATTAGCCACAGTTGTGAACAAGTATATAAAAGCGTTCATTCTAACAAGACCCGTTGGCTTACAGGAGGTTTATCTTGAAACAGAATAGAAAAAATCATTTTTCTAAGACAATGTTCCCTATGAATAATAATAAAGTACAAACAAATAATTTGATTCAGGGTCAAAAAACAAATAGGAAAAAAAAATATCGTGTATACTTCAAATTAAAAAAATATTTATAAGCATTCAGGATAAATGCATTAGTATGCACCTTTGTGAAAGTACGAAAAAAAAGATAATTGCATCATAAAACAAATAAAAATTATTTGCGCGTACTCCATATATTTGGTTTATAACATATATTTGCTAAGAAAGATGTCAAGTTTAAAAATTCAGTTTATCATTTGATGAGATAAGTGCAAAATGTTGTAGAAAAAGACATATTTAATCCATTATTGGGATAGGAGAGTTTTGAAAGTACGTAAGGATGAGGCATGTCGGATATTAGAAGGGAGAGAAGAATCAACAGTTCTTTGAAAGGAAGGATCTTGTGACTGAGAATTTTAACTGTAGGCTATTGTAAATATAGGCTGTTAATCTTCGGAGTGCTTATGGGTCCCATTTGCATCACTTGTTTAGCACGAAGGCTAGAAAGTAGGTGTTAAATAAAAAATGAACCACTTATATTGTAGCCATACCTCTTTGAAATGTATTTAAACAGGAATAAAATACTGTTAAATTTAGGCTTTTAATTGATCATTTAGCCAAAAGCTAGAAATTATAATTAAATCAAATAACAGGGGTGCATTCATGAAAACTCAACTCGATTCAACTCGAGTGAGAAAACACAAGAAACAAAATTATCTTGTTCAGAAAGTAAATATTCATAAATTAATTTTTAATCTGTACTTGTGATTTTTTTTATTCTTTTTCATTTAGCACCAGCCAGGAGCTGGATCGTTACTCAAAGTGAAACATTGAGGGTGGTCATACAGTCCCCTGGGGAGGGGTTTATTACGAACTTTAATAAAAACCTTGTCTGAATATACTAAAAGCCAGATGAGGAAAAAAGCACAATACCTTTTGAGATATTTCGGTCGTAATTAGTTAATATTAATTCTGGCCCGTATCCGGTGTATTTTATGAAAACCTTCCTTTTTTTTTGGAGTTTGTGTTTCCCTCAGAACAAAATTATTAAAATTGAAATCCCACATTGAATGAATAAGGGAATTTCACATATAGAATTTATTTGACAATTACACCTCTTTTTTTTTGTGGCGTATCTATATATCAAACCGCACCATCGCCTTCTGAAAACGTCAAAGCGCTAAGTAAATCTAAGATAAGGTGTTTACTTCAATAAGCTAACAATTTATTTTCGTTTCCAGAAAACTGAAGAGGTTAAACATTGGAGGAAACGACCTCAACAGGGTTCCGAGAGAGGCGCTGTCCATCCTCGATACTTTGAAGAAGTTGGAAATGCAGGAAAATTCCATCTCGCAGATCTCCGAAGGAGACTTCGCTGGTAAGTATATTTTAGATTTTATTCAAAATAAATATCAATTAAGAATATAACGTTAATCCTCGAATTTGAGAGTAATAGAATGATCAGTTACACTTGCCTTTAATATGTATGATAGATAATCTTATTTGTCATAATGAAAGGGTGTTTATCGCAGGAAATTGTGGTTGGATAACTTCAATTGTATGACTTTTTTTTTTCGGGTGGAGTTGGCGTGTATTTTCAATCGATCGAATTGGAATTCATTTGTCCTTTATCCAGGTTTTTTTTTAGATTAATCAACTGGAGAAAACTTTAACTATATTGTGTCAAGCAAGAATATAAATACGGCTTAGTAATTAGTAATATTAATTAATTAGGAATGACGATCGTTTATTGCACGCACTATCTAAATTATATATGTAAACCTGTACTATTTATTTTAGCTGGAGGTAAATAATAAAAAATGTTATTAAATAATTTTCTATAAAAAATAAGTTTATACATAATCTTCCTGAGGAACTAGTTATAGTAATTAGTCTTATGCTAATTGATTGAACACAGTGCAAACTTCACTAAATATATAGTAAATGAATGAGTTAAATGATAAAATGTTTGATAGGTAGAACATGTTTTAATTAGCTCGTGATCATAGCTTCTTCGAAGGCTAGTTAGGACTTGAGAAGTTAAGAGAGAAACTCCTTAGGTCTGGAGTAGACTGACACGAGCTAGCCTAAGCTTGTTCTAGTTAGTAACTCACCTGGGACTCTGATCAACTATAAGTTTTTCTGGTGATTTTTTTTTTTCTGATGAATTAGATTGGCAAAATTTTCACGTTACCTTCTAATTTATAGGGGGTGTAGCATTTTTTTTCTGTGGCACCTGTAAAGTGGTCGTATGTCCTAATTTTATTGAAGTGTTTTCTAGTGGACACAGATGATGAGACCGCCGATGGTTGTGTCAGCAAATCCCATTAATCCCTGACAGCAGGGCGATATATTGCCTGTCCTATTTTCTGAATAATAAAAATTGGTCCTGGATGCTATTCCTGGTTTTACTTCTGTTAATTCTGGAACGTTCTTGTTAATGGCCGCCCTAAGGGAATTATTCACGCAGGTATTAAAAAGATATAAAACAAGTTGTCAATTTACTACATTTATACAACTCACTGAATCTAAAAAGTAATCTTCTAGTAGTTCTTCGATTCAGTGATTTCCTGCTTAAATTGAAACTTCCGTTAAGTGTAGTGTATGATTTAATTATAAGGTCGCTATATTTTATTGAAATTGTAGTTTTCTATGCGTATTTTCAATAGAATTCCTGGGGCTTTTAAATTGCTGGACATTAATTGCATGAGAAGTGCACTATAACATCGTGCATTTTTTATTATTACTACGTTGTTTTGACATCCATCAGCTGATTGTTGTAAAATAATTGAACTTCATCTGACATGAATGTAGAAAATTAAGCTATAATCATTTTCAGAATTGAATTGGAGTTGTCCTTTGGATAGTAAATTAATTTTTATCAGCACTTGAGATGGAGAACAGAACATTCTGCACACAGATAAAAACTTTTTTTTATTTAACGGATAAACTCAGAGGCAGTCTAGTCCGGTGAGTTAAAATTGAATAAATCTTTTTTATTGGAACCCGAACAAACACATAATTTCCAACCCTCGACCAATCAGATGCAGTCAAAACGCATAGGCTATTTAATGCACTTCTGATTTGTTTTCGATTTGTGAAAAAAAAAAAAAGTTATCGATAGATACTGGACATTTTGAAAATCTTCCATGAGTTAAAACGTTACCTGTATTTTTTTAAATATCTTAACAAAATCTTTGGTGGTAGTAATAATATTTTTATAATTGCCTGAGTAACTTAAGCCAATCTGGATATACAGAATAGAGCTGTGGGGGACAGCGAAAACAACAAGCGTATCCAATCCTTTCAATCAAAAGTTCTGAGAACAATAGTAAATGCCCCTTATTACAAAATCAGCAACGAAACCCTTCATAATGATCTTAATGTACCCTATATTCTTGAACTCATCCCTTCCAAGTTCATGAAATTCTATAGTAGCCTTTCCAACCACCCTAATCACGTAGCACAGTCATTGCACTGCACCACTCATCCCTATAATCCACCTCGGAGACTAAAACGGCAGTGGCCTCGTGACCTGCTACAAATGCGTGACAATGGGAGTCCTGGCAATGGCCAGTTTCTCTAATCATGTCCTGAGCGTCTGTGGCTCTCGCGCTCTTGGTCAGCCTACACTGGCTCGTATCCGGTGACGCGGCTGACCGAGGAGCATGGGGGACTTCCTAAGACTCTGCTTCCTCTTTCGTATGCGAGGGAGGTGACAAACATGTGGATTTGGGAGGCCTCTGGGCTGTCTGTAAATATTGTATGAATGAACGAGTGAATGATGAATTGTAAATATGGTATGAATGAGAGCATTTTTCTTAATTACTTATTGCCTAATAAGGCAGATTGTAATTTTAGCAAAATAAAGGAATAATTGCCTGAAATGATGATTTCAAATTATTGAACTTTTTTTATTGAAGGAATGACGAATCTTGACTCCCTTGGTCTGGCACACAATCATCTTAAGTCAATCCCGGCTAAGGCCTTCTCCCACCTCAAGTATCTCAACTCACTGGAGCTGGAAGGGAACGGCATAATACACATCGACGCAGACGCCTTTGTCGGTCTTGAAGGTAAGCTAAATTACTTTATTATATGAATATATAACAAATATATGTATATTTATATATATTGTTGTGATATTTGAATGTTGTTTTTGTGATGTTGTCTTTGATTTGAATTCAAATAATCAAAAAATCAAGGATTGGAATTAGAAATTATCGGGCATAAAAGGGCGGTAAACGACCTATGGATCAAGAAGGCGAGACAAAGGACAAGTACTTGAAAAACAATGTGTCGTTAGTGTTGTTCTTTTTCTCATGAGACAAGGTGTTAAATTAAGATAGTGAATGTTGTAAAACTTTAAATTTTTTTTATTAAATGGTGATTAGGCATAGGAGAACAGTTGACGAAAGAAAAGTTTTCTCAAAGAAGGATATATCCCATAGGGTACGAGGGTGGTCTGAAAAGTTTCCGACCTAACAAAGATACAAGACGTTTTTTCAGAAATTTTTTTTTACTTTTCAACATAGTCTCCTTGTAACTCTACACACTTCTCCCAGGGATGCTCCCATCTCTGTAACCCGTCCAAATAGTACTCGGCGTTTTTCTCTGCAAAATAATCGTTCACGAAGGTGATTGCCTCTTCATTTGACGAAAATCTCTGTCCTCTGAGCGCAATTTTTAGATGAGGTAACAAAAAGAAGTCGCTTGGGGCTAGATCTGGTGACTAAGGCGGATGGTCAAGCAGTTCAAACCGTAATTCATGGATTATCGCCATGGCAACCGCTGAGGTGTAAGACGGTGCGTTGTCTTGGTGAAACAGGATTTTCTTTTCTGCAAATGTGGCCGTTTTCCGCAAGCTCTGCCTTCAGCTTGACAAGGAATGTTGCGTAGTATGCTCCTGTAATGTTTTTTTCTTTTTGAAGATAATCGATTAAAATAACTCCATGACTCCCAAACAACAGTCGCCATCACTTTTCCAGCCGAAAAAACAGTTTTTGCTTTTTTTGGAGCCGGTTCCCCCTTTGCAGTCCACTGTTTGGACTGTATTTTTGTTTCGGGCGTATAATGGTGTATCCAAGTTTCATCCACAGTAATTAATCGGCGCCAAAACTCGGATTTATTACGCCAACAGAGCGTTGGAAATGTTCATTCGAACACGTTTTTGGTCTAACGTAAGCAAACGCGGCACCCAACGCGCGGACAGCTTTCTCATCTCTAAATAATGATTTAATATGTGACAAACACGTTCTTTTGACATGTTCATAACCTCTGCTATCTCTCTCACTTTAATTCGGCGGTCGTCTAGCACCATTTGGTGAACTTTGGCGATGTTTTCGTCGGTAGTTGCAGTTTTTGGACGTCCCGAACGTTCATCGTCTCCTGAGCTCTTACGACCACGTTTCAATTCAGCTGCGTAGGCGTATTGCCTTTCAAAAACAAATATTTAATGACAGCTCGATACTCGATTTTGTCCATTTTCATAAAAACACTCACATCGACTCACTCAAACGACTGTTACACAACAACTGCGCGTCCAAAATGGCTTAAACTTTGGTGAGTAACTGTCAACAGATGAACAACGAAATTCACTAGCTTTTATTTACGACTGCTGCTATCTTCATGTTGAGGTCGGAAACTTTCCAGACCACCCTCGTATATCCTGATAGCAGGGGATTTTCACTGATCGCGTGGCAGAAGAATAAAAGAAAATTCACCGAAGGACAAAGAAAATAGATGAAACAATAAAAAATGGACATGAAAAGTAGTAAATCTGGCCTAATAAGGTATAATAAAAAAAAAAATTGTTTTGTAAACCATTGTAGTTTTGTCACAGACATACTTTTTGAAAAATTAAGGAAAAGTTTTGTAATTGAACAGTTTCCTTTTTGCCAAAATTCTTTTTTATATTTGCAGAACCATTAACCCTCAGGTAAAATTGAATAGTAGCAATAAAGATAAAAATCATAACAATATATATATAGGTTTTCGAGCGGTCATATCTCCAGTGAAATTTTATGTTTCTACTCTACAAAAAAATGATTATGTAGTCGAAAACGATTGTGGTCAAATAGCAATTAATGGGGAAAAAATTATCTATTCATTTAATTATTGCACCACAGTCTGTGCCTAGTAAAATTTAAAGTTATTAAACTAAAATTCGCACGCAGGAATTCATCAAGCTACAGGGGTACTTAGAAGAAGTCCTGCTGTTGGTTTTTTGTTGTTTTTTTTAAGCAGATGAGATTCAAATACTGGCGTAAGTTATAAGCATTAAATTATTATTTAAAACTAGCATTTTGCCAGGGATCCCCTCATCTGGGACTATTTCCACACACACATATTTGATTTAATTGACCACAGTCCGAAAATCAATACAAGCACTATCTTGCACATAGATACTCTACATCTGAACTTCTCAAAACGAGAATCCCGACAATATCTGGCAAAGGATTCTACATCCTTCTAATCGCCTCAAGGTAGCTAATCATCAAGGATCAAGGATCATAAACCTAACACCTAACGTATTTTCTCCGTTTTTCTGATCCGCAACTCAAAACGTCCTGAAGTATATAATCTCACCTCACAACGACGGGTATGGGCTGCGTCAAAAGGAGAAAAGTCTGGGAAATTCAGAAGTTGCGGCACCTCTCCCACATCTTCAAAATCACATCCTGACCCGGAACCATCCCACATCCTTCCGATACGTCACTGCTTCCTCTCTTATGGGTGCTTTCCGTGCAAAAACCGCTCTTTCATGATTTGATTATAGTAATTGATCTCACCAAAGTTAACGTCTCTTCTACGTCCGCCACAATATCCACTTCATTTTATACGTTTACGATTATTTCATCACATCTTATCATTTTCAAATATTATATACACGTCAATACATAAATGATATGATAACCCACACCCCAGAAAAATGTCAAGCAACTTTTGGAGCAATATTAATATTACATCGTTAATCTATTAATTAAAAAAAATCGATGATTTACTATATTTTCCATTGTGGCTTATTTTAGATCCTCGAAAAGATGGCCCGAGATCTCGACATTTGTTTTAGACTTTATGCAATCTAGTGACGTTGGCTAATACAATCCAGTTGTCCAACCTGGGCGATTCAACGTAATGATTTGAAATTTATGATTTTTTTACATAGTTGTTAATTAGTGTAAGTCGTAATCATAATGTAACGAAGTGTAACCACTATCTTACGCACATAACGGAAGCCCTCTTGTTAAATGGCTCAGCGGACAATATATATGAAAAGTCCAAGAGAGGATGAGAAATCGCTGGTTGGCCCCAGGATAGACAAGGGACAAAAATGAATAATAAAACCGTTTAAACTGAAAGCTCACCCCCCCCCCACCAGTCGTCAACGGAAAACTCCGTGATGTTAATGGCCGTTAATAAAATAGTAACCGAAGCCGTAATCTAGAAAGCGGCTTTGAATTAATGATAAAGGCCCTTACCAGAAATCCAGTGTCATCCGAAATTAAATAAAAAATTCATTGCCGAGAATCGGGAGTAAATTTCTCTCTTCCTGCCTGTCCATAATATACCCATATTGATCCCTCAGGTTTATTAGAATATCACCCATGCTAATCAACGAGTTTCCCAACAAACCTCTTAGTAATTTAGAGCCTCCTCCCCTAGCAACTTTTGTCATTTCCTTGTCTTTTGCTGTCTGTGAGTAGATTCCAGGCCTTATTCGCTATCATTCATCCATAGTTTTGACCTTCCAATGCTTATCAATCCATAGAACTAATCCGACCACATCTTTCATCCTAGGAAACCACATCCTCTTACCCTGGACACACGTCTGGCCCACTTTTCCGGCTAAGATTTATCACATATTTGGTTCCTTAGCGCAAAGTAATCAAGTTTATTTAGTTGTACGTAGATTCTTCCTAGAATTTTCCTATCAAATACCAGTGGTTCTTTCTTTACTGAGAGGTGGTCAATTTTTTATAATAGACATTATCAATGCATTTCATATATTATGTTAACAGAAATTAGATAAAAGAGAAGTGTTCATTCATTGATAAAAATGCACCATTTTATTATAAATTATATATAAAATTCATTAACCAATTATGTTAATATGAAACATTTCAACTAACTAAAACCTTTAAATACTCTGAGATCTTATTGAATGAATCGTTACAAAATAAACTATTATTCGTCATGAACATTTTTCGAATGCCCTTTTACTCCTTATGAATACGAAAGTGACACTTTTAACAAATACTGTTATTTACAATCTTATCACAGTCAATATATATCTCTTATCACCCTTTGATTTTTCAAGCAAACAGTTCGGACTTAACTCAAGGCTAACGATACATTATTCTACTAAGCTTATTTGAACTGGTGCAAGCGTTGATTTCTAAAATAAAATATTAAACTTAAAAGAAAGCTGATCACTCTAAGACAGTTTGCTCATTAAATAAGTTACTTCACCCCCCCCCCTGCACCCTTCACGACAGCAGAAGATGGTAAATTCGAAGTGCTTATGTATTCTTGTGCCATATCGTATAATCCGGCGAGTCAGAGATTAAGCCGAAGGTTCACGGGCTGCATATTAAAGTCGATTGCTCGAGGCCAGGACTCTAATACAATGGAATGGGGGAGGTCCGTATAAACTGCTCACTGTATTTGATTAGGCCTGCGTGCACAGCCGTGCGAACGCGGCTCGTCTATTGCGCAACTTAATTCTTAACTCCCTAACCTTTGTGTCTTGTTCAAGTGATACTTTCAATGGTAAGTAACGAATAATTGCGATTCTAAACGAGTTGATGCGATTCTCTAAAACTATCTTTCTGTGTAAAGTTTCATTATTGTTGGGGGAAATCAGAATTTCAAATTTTAAGCGCCTATGGGCTTCCATTTTGAGGATTTAGCACCACTGAATCCAGTATTTGTATATGAGCATCTCTCCCGCCTTATAAAGGGTGTCCCAGAATTAACGCAAGATTTGATTTAAATAGAAAACACAGGTTTTAGTATTTTTGTTGTTATTTTTTTATTGAATTATAAAGTAAATAGAATAGGATTATTTATGGAATGACACATCGGGCAAATGGCCTCTACGACTTTGCTGGCACATACGCACTCTTTTGTCAAAATTTTCAATGACCATTTGGCATAAATGTGGTTGAATTTCGTTGATGCAGCGTTGAATTTCCTCTTTTAATGCATGAGTGGATGTGGGCTTGTTGACATACACCTTTGACTTCAAATAACCCCATAAAAAGAAATCTAAAGGTGTTAAATCACACGATCTAGGGGGCAAATTCTGATCACCAAAACGAGAGAGTGCACGACCTGTAAATGTCTCATGCAGTATTTGAATTGTTTCATGGGCTGTATGGCATGTGGCACCATCTGGTTGAAAGCACATATTACCCACACCAATATCATCCAATTTTGGCACAAAGAACTGTGTTATGGATTTTCAACAACACTCTCACGCACTGCTTCGATATTGACATTTGAACGGCTTGTTTTTGGACGACCGGTGTGTTTAGTGTCTCCAACTGATCCAGTCTCCCTAAATTATTCAATTATCTCTTCACAGTTGATGCAGTCAAAACATTATTCCGACCATATTTCTTTCAATGATTTAAATGTAGAAATGGATGAAAAAATACATATTTTAGAAACGGATTTAAAACCGGAACTGGAAAATCAGAAAAATGATTTTAAAGAAGTTAACTTAGAAACCGAAAATAAACTCCTAGATCATGAACAAAAATTAATATAAAATGATTTAGGTACTTATAAAAAAGAAAATAGCGATAAAGGTAATAAAAAGGAGAAGGAAATGGAGGATATAAAAAGTATAAAGGAACAAAATACAATTAAAATAACTAGTAATTCTAGTGAAACTAAATCGGTAATTAATCGTGATATAATACGAGTAATTAATAATCATGATAAGTTAGAGATTCAACAATTTAAAAAATCTGACCCAGTAAAAAACTTAAGTAAATTTAAAAATACAATAGGTAAAGTTTTGGATTGGGATCAATTCGAATTTAAAATTTCATATCATTTTAGTGAAATCCCCTTTTACGAGTTTAGTGGAAATAACATGAAAATAAATAAAAGGAAAGACTTTAATCTGTCTTTAAAGACTTTAGTCTGGAATTCTCTACCTAATATCCACCATGATTCGTTCCTACAAACCGTTAAAGCTCTTCTATTCCGACACCATCTCATCATCCAAAGGGACGCTCGTTAGCCTGGGAGCGATTCATTCATTATATTATATTTTCTGACTTTTATTTTTGTAGTTAATATTTTTATTTAATTGTTTACTATGCACTTGAATTGTAAATTCTCCTGCATATTGTATTTTTTTTTATTTCTTATAGGTAGGTCCATCTATCACATTATTTACTTAATGCATTTAAACAATCTTTTCTTATTACGATGTAACAGTTCTTTTATTTATTATTACCAGTGAATTTGTCATCTGAACATTAATGTTATTCATAGGGGACTTTGTCATGGAATATTATTTTTTTTCTATTCTATACTATATTCTATTATAGTTTCAATTACCAGAATAAAAATACTGATATTTAATTCTAGCCAGGACTGATTATTATTTATAATAATTAAAAAATTATTCAACGAAACCATACATTTACTGCGTATAATAACCTATAACTACTGCATAAGACAGATTAGACAATAAAATGTCCAGAAAGTAAGATCTGTCAGTTCGATGATCCAATTGGAGTGACCGAACTTAAGAGGACTTGTCCTGTGGTTGTTTTTCAAAAACTTTGGCGAGTTTTCATTCTCTATGGGGTATTATCATAGACTAAAATTGGTGTTTAAATTACTAGGGTGAAATATTCGTATAAAAAAAAAAATTTATAGGGCATCATGAAACCACCAAAATGTCTTGCCTCTGTGCAAACACGGAGTGAGATAAGATTCCTATCACTGTTCTAATGACTAATTAGAAAAAACGTAAACTCAGGTATAACTATTATTTAATTATTGTATGTGTAAATATTGTAAGGTTATTTAAATAGATGATTTTATTTGTTGTATTTAAAACATTCAAATAACACTAATAATAAAAAATGAATTAGCAATTTACAATTTTCGGCTTGAACGAGACATGCCCTTAAAAAAAAATCTGTTACGGCTCTCTCTGCACGTAAGTACCCGAAATAGACCAAAGGAATCTTTTTGATTCCTTTTGAAGGAAAATTTTAATCTAGAGTTTGTCCCCATAAATTTTTTTTTAAATAAAAAAACTGATGCTAATTTATAGGGCTAATTAAATGCTAATTCTTAATTTTAATTGAAGTAAATATTATCTGGGAGACCATAGATATCTGTTCATCAAGCCATATTAATGGAAATTAAAATATATTAATAATTTAACTTATTTCGTCCATAGAAAATAAGCCAATATCACAACAAATACATCTGTGTGCATGTAAATATTACGACGCATATGTATTGCAACGATTGTCCCCAGGGGGATTGTATTAAACATAAAATAGTGAGATTTCATTGCCATAATTGGGAGCTAGGACCTATAAAAGGATACACAATTAATGCAAAATATAAATATAGTTATGGCTCCAAGTAAATATTGAGCTGTTGTGCATTGCATTTATTTATTTATTGATTCATTTTTTGATCACTAAAAAATTTAAAACATAAAAAGCACATAAAGAAACATGACTAGTTTATAACCATAATCAGTTTCTTATGTTGTTTGTAATGATCAATATCATCAGACCTGTGGATTAATTTATCTCCCGCTCGGTTTAAATTTTAGCAAAGAAACCCACTTTTTCATTAACCTTCAACATTGCGCCAATTAATCATTTTATTCAAAATTATGTTTAGAAAGCCCCCCTAAAGCGGGGAGGCTGTTGGGCAAGGAGAGTTGTTTAAATAGAGTTAACGTATTTACCCGCTAATGAATTTTCCTCACCCCCCCCTCAACCATTCCATTTTCCTCGTTATCCCATTCCAGCCCACGACGGAATGTAAGAGTCTTCAGTTTTCTTTAAGAGATCATCGATTCGGGTCCAAGACAGCTCCAGACCAGCCTCCACCTTATCCATTCTAATTTTTTTTTCTACATAACATCCACAGGACTGGCCAGTATAAACTGCGCATACCTTCACCCAACCCAATTCAAAAATCAATGTAGGAGCTATAATGTGCAGGTATAGAAGCGGCTATCTACAGGTTGTTGCCCTCTACATTGATGGTTATTATTTTATCCCTAAATAAGATCTCATGGTCAAACAGTTTAATAATGCCTTAATAAACATTAAATTAAAACCAATAAAAAAATGCGAATACAAATGGAAGAATAAAGATCGGCATACTATAATAAAGGCATATATAATGTATTCAGAAAAATCAACCTACTCAAAATAATAAATATCGGTTATTCAAACCTACTTGAAAGCTAAAAGCACTCACCTTTTGAACTCTCAAAAAAAATTTTAATACACATTTAAAATATCCTATCTCTTGGTCTGTATTAACGCAGTCACTCACCTCGAAACGGTGTCAAGGCGAAAGTGAACAGCTAACTTAAATTAAAAGGCAAAGATATCATCTTTCAGAGGCTCGACAAAACTTACTCGACTTGAGTAAGTACTAATAACGGAACTTTTAAGTATGCACTTAATAAAACATGTACAAAGATGATTCGTACAGTCCCTTCAGTAAATTTATTCCGAACAATCCTCTAAATTATAAGCATATAGTCAGCCTTAATTCTCATTATTACAAATTTGACAGAAACACTTTTATGGATATTACGAAAAATACTTTGCTAATTTTTATTATTTTCTTAAAGATTCTATAACAGTCTTAATCTTTTATCAGACCTATGATGAATGATTCATAAATTTAATCGAAACTTATGGGAAATAAATTGTGATCTCTATCTAATAATGAAATTAATATATTTGACTAAGGGAAATAATGCTTTAAAAACTATATATGACTTAAGGGTGGAAAAATATGCCAAAACCAATCTCATTGAATACATTTTTAAATATAAACAATCGAAGATATATTCAGTTCAACTGGAACAAAGAACAGAACTTTGGAAGCCTCATCTTAGGTTTTATAACTCTTTTCCTAACTCTTAAATTCTTTAGTGGCTTGGTAACTCGAAATTCGGCTAAAATACTGCAGTGTAGCGTTTATAAAATTTTAGGACTGCAAATCACGAATTGGTGTTTTCTGATCCTGGAGCTGGTTAGGATACTACAAACTTGTACTGCATACAGTTATACCAATCGCTGTAAACGAAACTTCTTTGTTTATGCAAAGTTAGTTATTAGTTAGGAAATATAACCAAAAAAGAAAAGCTCTATCAGGTAAACAGGAGCACACCACATTACTTTTTTTTTTTTTATAAATGGCAGATGAATTATGCCTTTTCCAACTTTTCTTGTCCTTTATAATATTTTCTGGTTTGATAGCGAACGAGTAATAACTGGTTCAAATAACTTCCCAATCCTCGGTCCGAAGATAGATCTCGTCCAGACGGAAAGAAGGCTTTGGAAGTTGTCCATGATTTGAAATTAGCTGATCTCAACAAACCTCCGAGTTGGATTGTTAATCTCAAAATGATTCAAGTCGTAAAGTCCGAACTGTAAGTTGACAAGGGATGTCTGATAGCCGACCGTACAAGTAAAAACGATGCTGATTGAACTTAAAGATGTTTTGCATTAGATTCTAGAAGCCAACTCCCTTCAAAAAAAGAAGTGTTTCTTGTCCACTAATCAATTAAACTGACAACTCTTAAAATTCCTAAGAAACTAATAAATATGAATCCGATTAAATAATAAAATTCAAGTCAAGTGTGATACATCACACAGATCGCTACATCTTCTAAAACGATTTAACTGTTTGTAATTACAGTTCTCTGAACATCATTTACATATTACACAGCTTTTGACACCTTACTTAAAATAGTAGAAAGCTATTTATTTTTATTGTCTAATTATTTCATTGTTTTTTTAAAGGGAGTGAAGCGACCGCTAACTACATACGTTAAATCACCCTATACTCTGATGCATATATAATGTAAATCACTGTAAAAGTTTTAAGCAATAAAAAATGCGCTGAAGACGCCAGTCATAAACAAGTCACAAAACTAAAAAAGGGTCGGCAGAGGGCAGCCATAAACAGCAGGTACCACCGGTCTAAAAGCCAGGCCCTAAACAGTCATTACCAGTCCTTTACGGGACGAGGGGTCACGTACATCGTCGCAGGTGTGCGCATTTCCTCACGCCGGCCTAGGCTTCCCCCCCCCCCCCCCCCCAAGCAGGAACAATATTTAAACCAGGGCTCCTGGCCCTGCTAGTCCAGTCTAGTCTCCTCATCAGCCTCTGAGTATCCTCATCCCCTTTTACTCGGTGACGCTTTACGCCAGGGCCACTGGCCCTGGAAGTCAGTCTCTTAGGCTCTCCGTCAGTCTCCAGTCTCTCCTCATCGCCTCTGAGTCTGTCACCCCGTATGTTAGTCTCCTTGCAGACCCTCTGACGACTTGTACCTGTGACGCTGCAGGGCTTCCTTGCGAACTCTGAAAACTCGCCTTATTCTTTATGAAACATCTGTACCTCTTCTCTTGAACATAGTGCATTGTCGGGGCACATACCTATCATAAATGGAGTCAGATATTAACGGCATCCTGGAACGATTGTCTAGGTTATTAACTCGAACAATCCGCACTTGTTACCAGGGCTAGGTTATCAGGGACCTCCTAGTGACAACCCGACAGGGTGTTTTTATTTTCAACACCGGTGGGATATCGAAAGGAACTAACACATAAGAAATTGTCCATATAACATAATATATATAACATATTTTCATGAAAAGTCTCACGATATAATATATATATATATATTATCAATAATTAAAATCTCAAGTTATTTATTTATACCTTTCTTGGTATAGAAGGAAAATTATTTTTTTAATTAGCAGTAACTTTTTGTTGGCCATCTCTTCAATTTTCATGGGGTTGCTGTTATTTTTAGCGACATGGATCGAGTTGACAATTAAAATCTCTTAAGCCTTGAAAACGGTTTTAATTGTAAATATCTTTAGTTTGATGTGCTCCTCATAATTACAAAATAATATTTGAATATCGGTTCTTGAAAAATCCGGCGAAGCTCTAAAATGAAAACTCTCCTATGCAACTTATTTATTTTCCAATAGAAATGATTGATCGTATCGTACTTGTATGGGCACTAACTTCTTCTACCGTTTTCAGGTTTGAGGTAACTTCGGGATAAAAAAGAGCGGCCGACCGTAGCTTGATTACCGACGACCCCTGCTCCGGCCAAGTGAAATCCAATAATCTCGTATGCAAATGCACATATACGCGGGCGCCCAATCAAAAAATCGCTGTGCAGGAGGGGGTGAGTCCGCGCTGGCCCTTGTGCAATTACCCTAATAGTACCCTCAGGGCTCACCCCACCTCTCCTACCTAATGGTGGCTAATTCCTATAATTTCCTCTCCGCTTCCTCCGTCCTTCCTAATTCCCCCTAATATTGTAATTTATAATAGTCATTCGGGGTGAGGGTGGGGGGTACCAAAGAAGTTTTAATTTGTCCTAGGGGAAAAAAATAGAGAGAATCTGATAGAGGGGGGGGGGAGAATCTAAAAAAGTTTATAACGGCGTGAGAGAGATATCAATCAAAATGAATCATTCATCACTGGATTAAATGGGCCACCCCGCTCCGGTTGAAAGTTGTTAATCATCGTTTGTAAACTTGCCGCGGCTATTTAGAAATCTTAATAAACACGCTTATTTATATCAGCTTCGGAGCTAACCAATTATCCAGGGGTAAACATTGACGAAGCTCTCGCTATAAACTCAACCGACTCGGAAGAATTGATAATGGCTTAAGGAATGAGGTGTCAGTTCCATTTTAAGCAGTAAGTCATAAGCGACTTGTTGTGAACCGCTGTTTTTATTACTACAGGACGAAACAACATAATCTACATGACTGATCTTATCAATGTAGAGGCTACATACATATGGACCCGTCACATATTCATAATTCATTTTTCAAATACACGACATGAACCAACTATTTAACATATCACATCCTTTGTGAAACACAGACTTTTCTAAGGTGAAATTCACACCCTACAATATTAATACCTGGACCTTGTCACAGGAACATAAATTACCTACGTTAATGTCCATTTGTTTAAAATAATTTTAGCACTTTTTATTTAGGAACAATTTGTTTGAGTAATGTTAATCTGTAATATGTTCTTTGAATTAATTTTTAACTTCATAAAGTTTGTATTAAATGTTAAAAAACTAATTTCGCACTACCATCAACAGAAAGGTGGCACAGGATAAAAAAAAACCAAACAATGAAGAAAGAACGAAACACAGAACTTAAGAATTTACTCCGAGCGATTGGGAAGAACAGTTTTCTGTTCTCGAATGCAAAAGCATCCAAAACAGTGTTCTCTCAGCAGAAATGCTTCTTCAGTGCCTAAAAAAATACAATTTGGAGAACCACTTCACGAAGAATCAGTCTAATTTTGATCCCAAGTATCCGGTTGGTTTTTAAAAAATTCTTTTACGAGCGGAAATTAATATTTAAAAAAAAAGTAATCAGCTTTCTTCAATGGTAACAGACAAATGATCCGAAAATTTCTAAACTAGTGGACGAAAAAGCCCCCTCTCAAAATAAGGTGATGCGGCGGAGGTGGCAGAAGACGTAAGTTCGCAGGTCATTTATAAGCTTTTGATTTGCAAATATTTTTCTGTGGCTAGGTGAAACTAGCAGACAACAAATTATCTTTTTTTATGAGTGTTTTCAATCGGTCAACGAGAGTCTTGAAACATCTAAAAAACTCTTGAGCCGTCAACTGCAAACAACTACAACAGAAGAAGCTGTCTGAAGAACTAAAAATCGCTCTTGAAGTAAAAACTTAAACACTGAGAGGACTCCTGCCATGGTCGGAAAAAATAAGGGCTGTATTGTACTATTGGAAAACTATTTGAAAAGACCTACTCTAAAATATCACTGGATCATTCGCCTGGAAGTGCTTTGTGCCAAGGAGCAGGAATTACTGGCCCACCCGAGTTTGTGGAACCGCAAATTAGCTCCCCCCCCCCCCTGTTCTACAATATTATTACCTAGACCTAGTCACAGGGACATGAACAACCAACAAAGGCGGCTAGAAGGGTTCTTGACAAACGGTTCGGGTTTCCTATTTTTGACCTAAAACCGTCGTCAATCAGACAGAGAAAGGAGATCGAGAAACCGCTCGAGGATAATGGAGTGGGGTAACACCTGAATATATATTTTCCCACTTCTGGGAAACGAGGTCTCTTTGGTCTCAAGCCTCCCTTATGTCACATTCATCGTTCGTGCCTGACTTGCCATGTATCAGGATTACTGGTTCAAAGAGCGAGTCAAGCAAACCAACCTCAGCAGGAGGTTCAACATATGCAGAATATAGAAAGCGACCCCTACGTCCTTCTTAGGTAAATAACACGTTGAGCTCGCATCATTGTTAAATCATTACTACAGTTTCTCAAAGGTATACTTAAGCCAATCTGGACATACGGAATAGAGCTATGGGGGACAGCAAAAAAGTCGAAAATCAAGCGTATCTAATCCTTCTAATCAAACATCCTGAGAACAATAGTAAATGCCCCTTATTACGTCAGCAACAAAGCCCTTTATAACGATCTTAATATACATTACATTCTCGAGCTCATCCCTTCCAAGTTCATGAAATTCCATAGTAACCTATTCAACCACCCTAATCCCCTACCACAGTCATTGCACTGGGCCACTCATCCCTATAATCCTCCTCGCAGACTAAAACGGCTGTGGCCTCGTGACCTGCTATAAATGCGTAACAGTGGGAGTCCTGGCAATGGCCAGTTTCTCTAATCATGACCTGAGCGTCTGTGGCTCTCGCGCTCTTGGTTAGCCTCCGCTGGCTCTTATCCAGTGACGCGGCTGACGTAGGAGCGTGGGGGACTTCCCAATACTCCGCTTCTTCCTTCGCACGCGAGGGAGGAGGTGACAACCATGTGGACTTGGGGGCCTCTGGGCTGTTTGTAAATATTGTATGAATGAGCGAGTGAATGATGAATTGTAAATATGGTATGAATGAGAACATTTATCTCAATTAGTTATTGCCTAATAAAGCAGATTGTAATTTTATCTTAATAAAAATTGTTGTTATTACAGTTTCTCATTATACAGTACCATTTATTATTTGTATACTTCTTTAAATTATAGAGTCCTTAAATAAACCTTTACATGAAAAGATTTGAACCCATTGAGAAAAGAGAAGTTAAAGCAATCTTGTAGTTTGTAAAATTTTCGATATTTTAAAATAAATAGAGTTTCTGAAAAACCAAGTACTAAATCATATATATATATTAGTTTCAGCTGTTTAAAATAGAATTAACAGGTTGATCTGAAGGAGATTGCGGCCCCTAAAACCTCCCAGAGACTACTTACCCTTTCCAACTCCATAACACTATCTAAGACTATGAGGCCATCCCCCAAAGATAGGACTAGTTAGCTCTCAATTTGACCAATCTACACAAACAGACTCTGTAAGCTTACCTGACCCCCCCCCCTCATGACCACACAGGAGTTTCACTGCTACCTAAAAAATAATTACCAGGCAAAACAAAACCAGGAAAAAAATACAACTTACCGCACTGCAACTCTAGTTCTCACCTAAAAAATAAAATAATTAATTTGATAAATTTTTCTGTAAATATTTAGCACAAATACAATTACATTTCAATAACACTAATAATGATATAGGATTAATTCATATTAGCCCGTAATACTTTATATATTTTATTTTGTATATTAACTGAAATCTAGTGACGCAGATTCATTTGGTATATCGGGGGCCAAGTTAGATCTCAGTGTAACAATAGCTTCCGCGTTGCCTTTATCAACCAATCTGAAAACCAGGATCTCTTCGCATGACCATTGGAGATCCCTCTCCTTTCCTTTACTTAATTAAAACAATTTGTATTGAGAAATGGTCATTGTCTGTAATCATTGCTATATTAGAAGAATTTACTGCCCTGATTTGATAACTAATAATAAGATCTAATTGAACTGATTTATTTATTAAAATTGTATTAACAAAAACAAATTTAATGAATCATGGAGACAACTGTTGAAATAATGAGGGTATTCACGCAGAAGCCCTAATGTTTTTACATAACAAAAAAAAATTTTAAATTAACTTACCAAGTTTTTCCATTGCAGACATCATCCGACAGCACTTGTGTTTCACCACTCGAACCACTCACACTCCCGACATTAAACGCACTTCATTAACTCCGAGTATATATAAACGCACTTTACCTCTAGCAGAATTGACTCAAAATATTAGTATGTTTGTTAAGGAAGGATATCAGGAAACATGCTAAGAGCAGATGAAATCAATATTTGAGTGCAAGTGAACAAGAACAGGAATAGTTTGGAGTAGGGTTTGTAATTAACATAATCTTGTAGGTGAAGACAAAAAATACATTATCACATTTGAAATTACATTTGAAAAGCTTTTGAATAATACTATGTACAATACGATGCGTTATTGCTATGTACATATGAGATTACTACCAAAAACCAACAGCATAAAATAGAACCAGAAATGAAATGAATTGAAATAAAAAAAATAAATAAAACATAGAAATTATGATAAGGGAACCTGGAAGGTGACAAATGACAAATAAAAAACAGAATAATAATAAGAATTATAAATTGTTAGATTGGAGAGAGATATGAAACTGGTAAAGTCTAGATTTAAAGATTTGGAAATTATAAAAAGAACTTATGAAGGAAGCAGATTTTTGTGAAGGGAAACACAAGTCAGAAAGGTGGGAATGTGGTTACATATGTGTGCATCTTATCAAGAAAGAAGCATTATGTTATTTATGACATGAAACAACAACAAATTCATGGCTCAACAGTTCATGAATAGTTAAGACTGACCGAGATGATAAGTGGTGCGGAGAAGTTAGTGGTGTTGCCAGGAATCAATCTCATGTTTCTGCAGTTAGGAGTCAGCAAGCTAACTAGGGACAGTCAGACAAGAAACTAGAAGAGACATTTTTTCCCTCTCCGATTTGGCCGGGATATGAAAATGTACATTTACATTACAGAAAAAGAATATCTTTTATTTCTGTAAAAAAAACAACTCAATTTTGTCATTTTATAGCTTTCGGAAAGTAATGGCAAAGCCATTAAATAGCATGTCCATAAATAGCTCATAGTTTATCAAATTTATTTGACTTCTAACAGAATTATAATTTGTAATAGCAGAGCTTGTAAGTATTCTACCAGAATTTTAATATTTTTCCAATACTAAGACAAATACAACTAGAAGGTTTGTTTGTTCTATGCTCAGGTTATTTATATTTGCCATATTATTTAAGCTATCCAATCGAGGTATAAAAGTCACATTATTTCTGAAAACAGAGCAATGTAGGATTGAAGCAAATGATAAAGGATATGAAGCTGCAAGGCTTCTTTTTTTTAAAGCTGAATGTTTGTATCTAAATAATATGAAGGCAAAAATGTACGGAATTGTGAGTAAATCCATTTATAAACACTACTGAAAAGTTACATTGGATATATTAAACTAACTTCAGGGAGAAATCAAGAAGAGAATATCTAACAATCAAGAAATAGATTATTATTCAGAAACTTCTGATTAATTTAACGTAACTAATATTGGTTTATGAACGTTTAGTTATCAACTGAATGGTACTATTTCAGTTAGAAACCAACATAAAACTTAAAATGCATAAACACTAATAATATATTTATAAAATGTCAATATCTATGAATTCATTACAAAGGATACTATGTCTCTAGCTACGTTTAGCAATAAAAAAGATAAGAATATTATTGTGTAGTGAATAATTTGCATTTAATTGATTTGTTGATTCATTTTAATTATCGATACAGTTTCTTGTGATTATAAGTTGTAAATGTAAAACACTTTAACAAAATACTTGTAATAGAAAGCACAAAATATTTATTCAGTTTTTTTTTTAATTAATAGTGAGCAAACTTGATAAAACGATTAAACGGAAAAAAGATTAAAGTTGGGTTTTAATTAATATTTAACAATAATGTTTTACTAGCATGTATAAAAGCTATAAACCTGTTATATATTAAACCGTAATATTTTATATATGTTTCGATTACATGACAGCTATTTAGTGTTGTATTTTGTAATGTAGTTTAATTTTTTACCAGTCTATTCATACCTATATATTTTAGTTAAAATTTTAATTAAATTTAATAAGATTTATATTATTATTCATTTTATTAATATTAAAAGAATATTGAATACCTATTTCAGTATAGATTTCACCATATTTTCTTTCTGTTAAGAGGGGAATGTGTTATCTCTAAATAAAATTTAGAGCTTTAAGTTCTTCCCCAGCAACAAATAAAGTTATGTTCATATTAAATTTAAGTTAAATTAAAGGCTTTTTGAATATGTTTGGAAAGTATTACTGATACTAAAAGTACATTTATCTTACTTTGCTGTGGTTTACTAACGACTGAAAATGAGAAAATAGATTTCATCTGATGTGCAATAATTTTTAGAACATTCTAGACTGCAGAGAAGTGACGTCACAACGGAACTCGAACCAAACAGCAGCTCCTGCTACTACTTCGAGGATCTGCTCTAATTCAAATCAATTTATTTATTGTTGTTTATTAATTTATTATTTATAATATTATGGTGATATATTCAATATATTAGCAAACAAAAGACTAAAATCATCGCTGTTGATTACGGATCAAGTATTCATTTGATTTAGAAGAGCTGCTCTTTTTAACTGACCGACCGCCATTTTTTCTTTGTTAGCTCTTATTTGCAAAACACCTGACGGTTTGAGCTTTCATTTCTTTGAATAGTGCACGAAAAAAAGCAAATAACGAAATGTTAATACTGTGTAATTATATCCGATTGAATGGTAATGGAGAATCTTTTTTTTTAACAAAGGTAGTGCAAAAGTATTTGTCCTTACAGAGAGTATGTATGTATGAATTTAAATATATTATTTAATTCAATACTGGGGTAATCACATAACTTTGGTCTGACTACATGGTTTTACCAGACAAATTCACTTGAGTAATTACATGATGGTAATGGACAAAATTTACAAATAAAAAATGTCCTCTAGAATTTTTATAGATTAAAGCAGTGGGGTAGCCCCAGTTATCACAACTGGACCATTTTACATACGAATTCAGAACCCTTCAAACCAATTTATAAATCCCTTATACTAACGACTACATCAGACCATTTACAAAAACTTTCATTACAAACTGTATGGGCACCAAAAAAACCCTCTGATATAAAGACTACACTTGACTTACCTGGTAGCAATTAACTACGACTGAGGAGAAATTGTGGATCTTATTGTATAACAATAAAATATCACTAAACTTAGCTTCAACAGTATGGATGCCGTCTGCCTTCATGTCAGACATGTCATTTTATCGCATTTACAGCACATTCACTGGTTGCGACGCTATTCAATATTGTGAATTAATGAATACAGTTGATAAAAAAAAAAGTCCTCTTTAATAAACTACATTTTAGTGAGGTCACGAAAAACTGTTTTGGCATTGACACTTATTTACTTCTGGGTTAATTGCAACACCACTGCAGGCAGACAGTCGCCCCGTTACTGTTTGAAAGTATAGCCTCTACCCCCGAACTTGGAACAACAAAATAATTTCCCACCGAAGACAAGGTTTTGTTTAACATTAACACATTGAGTTCATTTCACAGCGACACGACTTGTATAAGCAGACGCTCGCGGTTGACTGAATATCTTCAGAACTGTTGCTCCTTATAATTGAATCAGGAGCCATATTTTTCTTCCGGCCTAGTAGCTCACCGGTCTAACCTAATTTGGCATCTGTGAGTTAAATAATCTTTGTAGAGGAGAGTATTTTAAAAAAAAAGCTTTATTATGAAGTACGAGCAAAACACTATATACAAATATTAAGAGTTATGTTATTACATTCTAGTTGGGATGTTTAGGAACGAGTGTCGGAGAACAAGTGGGGACTGGGGCTAAAGCTGAGACACGTTTTTATAAGAGAAGGGTAGTTCCGGGAATAGGGAGGGATGTGCTTCCTTAAAAAATAACAGGAAACATCAGTGACTTCTATGAAGTCACGAGGCAGGTGTAGCGACCGCTAACTACATAAGATAAATCACCCTATACTCTATTGTATATATATTGTAAATTAATTTAAAACAAATGTAAATAACATAAATAAGTCATTGTAAATGTTGTAAACAATAAAGAAGTCGCAGCTGCAAGTCAATTAAGTTAAGAGCTGGGAACCCGCTATCCACCATCAGGTAGCAAAGGCCTTCGGCTGCTGAGGAAAAAGCCCCACCGCATACTGGGGTCTCATTGGATACAATAACGAGGCAGATGATTGGGTCTAACCCACCACTAATTATAAATGGGGCAGATCTCGGGCTGTAATTCATTCTCCCGACGACTAGCTACTGATGACTTGCGGCTGCGGTGATGTTCAAGAAATTGGCCTTCTCCTTTATGAAAACCTGTGGACCTGCCTTCCTAACCTCGCTATGTTTTAGTCCGGCCTTGTCAGACCCCACACTCTCCTAGTGGGATTCTCTGCCTTAGCCTCGCTAAAACTAGCAGCTCCTTGGGAGAGACCTCCCCCTCGCGGACAAGCAAAATTTACCTAGCAGTGTCTCCCGCGGCAAGTCTGCCTCTCTCCGGTTCACACTCGCCTTTGGGATCCGGACGGTTTTCGCCTTCCCTCAGATACCGAGTGTAAATTCGTGGTCATTCCAAGACCACGCAAACTACCTACACTACCTACCCTATACCTCTTCTCCTGAACATAGTGTATTGTGGGGGCACATACCTATCAAATATGGAGTCAGTAAGACCGTCATGAAACGATTGCCCAGGTCATAAGCCTAATCAATTGCCCTTCGTCACCAGGGCTAGGGTAACTAGGCACCCCCCTCGTGACGACTCGACACAGGTATACGCTAGAAGGGGCTTGCTCCTACTTTTAGCATTATATATAATATTATCATTGCAATATTCTTAGCATTATATAAGTTGTGGATCTGGCGGTCTCGCTCTCTCTACTTGGAATTTGAAACTCGAAACATTTTCAGCCGTTTTATTAATATTAAATTCCAGGGAATAACATTATTAACCCGGGGGCCAAAACCAGCAATAAAAATGTATAATTATAAAAAATAATTCAAATATCTCTATAACTTACTACCCAGACGCCACCCTGTCCCTGTCCAAGTGGTTTTTCTCTCATACGATCATGACACCTGACTTTTTATCTAAATAGAAAACTATGTGTTCTATATACAGAATTTATAGATTTATAGATAATTTATACAGAATGTATTGCCACGAATAATGGACTAAAAACAAAAATATCATGGATCAATGTAGATACTGTTAGCAGATCAATTTTTTCTCTTTACTATGCTTCATTATATTGCCTGTAGCTTGGCTACATTTTATACTAATTCTGTTTTCTACTAATATTGATCTGCATTCTACAAAAGTATAATGATGTATATTATACATTAACGGACTGAATTCATTAAAAGTGATTGTAACAATTAAAACTCACCGATAATTTATACACCTGAGAAATGTGAACTGTTGAAACTATCACTACTACTATAATAATGATAATGTCTCATGTCAATATAAGAAAACAATTTCGTTTGACATTATGCCACAAGTCACTAGAGACTTTACTGTCCAACAGGTAAGTTTGCGACTTCTACGATAGTAGTCGTAAAGTCCCTATTATCCCTTTGCGTGTTCATCTTGGAAAAAACATCCAAAGTGATGAGGGTGGATCTTCATTTTCGTTTCAAAAATGTTCATCAAAGATGAACGATGAAAGAAATATACCCCCGACTAACTTATGATGAAAGATTAAAATGTACACTATTCAGTGTTTAACATAAAGTGGGTGGGTTCTTTGACAGCATCAGTCCCCGCTAAAATTTACAATATGTATACGCAAACATATAAAAAAATATGAAGAATTATACACATACACACAAAAGACACATATTTATAATGAAATAAAAAAATATATATATAATATGAACCTGCATAAAAAATCTTCAGAAATACATACACGCACTTATTCACGTGTATTTGCACATTCAAAAAGTAAAATAAACTTTGCACGCATTGACCACTCGCTTGAGCTTGACTTCTAGTAAATACTCTGTTGGAGAAAAAATTTAAACCACAGCTCTATTCCTTTGTGAATTTTAACCGGGGCCATTTCGACCCTTCGACCTCAACGGAAACGGTATAGAGGAGATGGAAATTCTATTGTAGGAAAAAATTGTAAGTGTCGGTCGCCGAACAACTCTATTTAAAGACGAACTCTCCCCGGACGAGAGGACTTCCGCCGTCCTAGTACATTTCCGGGAAGGAAGGGCGGAAGACGGAGGGTCGGCCAATCCGAGAATGGGAAATCGATGTGAGTTCTGTAGGGACCATTATCATGTTTTACCGACGGGGGGAGAGGGCGCACAAAGAAGCCCCACAACAGCTTAACTCTTCAAGGAAATATCCCTTTTTATATTTTTTTAACATTCAAAAGCAGACTCCCTTAAGTTGTTTTTGAATATCGTCTAAATGTACATTTGTCCCTCTTAGTGTAGCTACAAATTTGATTTATCCCCAGGGAGAAATGACATTTTATGAGAAAAAAAACATTCTTCCCCCGAGAGGAAAAGCTTTATAACGATTTGTAATCCTCTCTAAGCTGGTCTGGGCTTTTCGTTCTGACCGTCTTCATATTATTATTTCTCGTATATATCTCTCGGATGATGAATACATTAATATATAATTTCCAAGCTCTTTACTTTACCTCGTTACTTTATATAAAGTGCACCATCTGTATGTACGAAAACAGTCGTAAAAATAATCACCTAAAAGTATATATTACAACACATCGAATTGTACTGATTATGTGCGGTTAAATCACAAAAATGGGAGGCACGGAAAAAAACATTTTTTTTTAACTTAAGCATCGACCACTATTTAAGCTTTCTGAGGACATAGGTCAGAAACTTAATTTATAACTTAAACGAACGAATATCATTTCGAAGATACTCCAAAAAAAAAAGTTTTGATAGCTAATATACGTCACGAATGTTTGTTTTTTTTCTTTTTCATTGACCGCTGTAGTTTAAAAATAAAACTAAAGGTTACAAAAATATATACATCCATTGACAGGTGCACTTTTTTGCATTTCATTGTATTGTGCAAAGTTGCAATGGTTTACCATAAAGTGAAATGTTTCTAGCCCCATCACACTGAACAAGCTTATTCCTGTAGTGTATCCCACCTCACCCTCCACACGACAGGCTAAGTCAGCCTTTATTAAAAAAGCCTTTATAGGGTGTCCCAGAATTAACGCAAGATTTGATTTAAATAGAAAACACAGTTTTTAGTATTTTTGTTGTTATTTTTTTATTGAATAATAAAGTAAATAGGATAGGGTTATTTATGGAGTAACACATTGGGCAAATGGACCCTACGACTTTGCTGGCACATACGCACTCTTTTGTCGAAATTTTCCATGACCATTTGGCATAAATGTGGTTGAATTTCGTTGATGCAGCGTTGAATTTCCTCTTTTAATGCACGGGTGGATGTGGGCTTGTTGACATACACCTTTGACTTCAAATAACCCCATAAAAAGAAATCTAAAGGTGTTAAATCACACGATCTAGGGGGTCAATTCTGATCACCGAAACGAGAGAGTACACGACCTGGAAATGTCTCATGCAGTATTTGAATTGTTTCATGGGCTGTATGGCACCATCTTGTTGAAACCACATATTGGCCACATCAATACCATCCAATTTCGTAGCAAAGAACTGTGTTATCATGTCGCGATATCGAGCACCAGTAACAGTCACTGCTTGACCAGCCTCATTTCCAAAAAAAGTATTGTCCAATGATGCCTCCAACCCAAAAGCCACACCAAACAGTGACACGTTGTGGATGCATTTGTTTTTCGACAATCACATGTGGGTTTATTTCATTTCATGGGTTGGTAAATGTCTGTCAATCATTCCCCGCAGGACTCGTCTCCGCACGCCAATGAACAGTTGACTTGCTCCAAAGCGACAATCGCTCAAATGTCGTCCATCAAACAGAGGATTAAAAAATTGTTGAGTAGCTCGATTACGGTAATACATCGAGCTATTGTCGACTCATATTTAATTCCTTCAACTCTGATTTAAGGAAACACAATCACACATTATATAATATATATTATCTGTTACAGATCATACCATAGCATCTAATAAAATACAACAGGTGACAATGGGGTTTTTATACTACTTTTTTTCAAATATATTCTCTTATCAAAAGGTTGCTTAATCAAAATATATAGACATAAATAAAAAGTGAAAATGTTTAATATTAAAATAATAAAAATAAAACAGTAATGTTTTTTTCTATCGCATCGCCTTTTACCATCTTTGATTTCTCTTTTCACTTTAATTCTGAAAATATGCCACTTCTCAAACCAAATTCATTTATTTTTTAAATTAATTAAAATATTCTTAATCTTGATTATGAATAGAGTATTCATGGAAATATATATAATTTCAATATATGAAAATATAAAAATAATTTAAAGAAATAGATTTTCGCTATAATTAAATTTGTAATTAAATATGTTACTTATGACTTTTAAACTATCTAGAATATCAACTTTGGATACTTCATGCTCAGGATTCCGCCATGACAAATTTACCTGTTGTCTTGCACAGAGATTCACAACAATCTAGGCAGCAGTAATTACATAACCCCTCTCCTCTTTCCGGAGGTATAATGGAAGAGGGTGGGAGAACAAACAAGAACAATGAAAAGAAGAAAAGATCAAATAAAAGGACAAAGGGGTAGGTATAGAACCCTCTTACAAGGAGGTAGAGGGGATCGTTTCTTTCAATTTCTAACTCTTTGTCTTGGCTAGAGCGGTGGAGGAAACCAGCCCCACTGCGGGAGAGGAGATAAGGGTCGGCAATATTCGTAAGGGGGTTCGCGGCACTCCACAATCCAACACGCCTTTTCGCGTACGCCCTGATGCCATACACACGTGTTTTTCTCAAGTGCGTGTCTAACTTGTTGACATACACTGAATATATATTACACTTCATATATTTGTATAATTCAGTCGGTACAAAACGCTGCGGCTCAATCGGTGCGGAGGTTAAGGGGCCATTCGAACGCTCAGATGAACCTTGCACGTTTTCCTAAATGTAAATTAGTTGATTTGAACACGTCTTGTATGATGTAAAAGAAATATTTCCCCATCTGTCTGCTATAATTTAAGAACCGATAATACTATTATTGTTCATCGTATAGCCCCTGTGTGCCCGCCCAATATTTATTATGTCCGATGTTCAGAAAAGCATATGTGAGCAACTTGTTGACTGCTGTATTAGTATAAATAAGCCCGTGTCGGGTCGTCACGAGGGGGGTGCCTGGTTACCCTAGCCCTGGTGACGAAGTGAGGGTTGATTAAGCTTATAACCTGGACAATCGTTTCATGACGGTCTTACTATCTGACTCCATTTTTGATAGGTATGTGCCCCGACAATGCACTATGTTCAGGAGAAGAGGTATAGGGTAGGTGGTGTAGGTAGTTTGTGTGGTCTTTGAATGACCACGAATTCACACTCGGTATCTGAGGGTATGCGAAATTCGTCCGGATCCCAAAGGCGAATGTGAACCGGAGAGAGGCAGACTGAATTGCCGTGGGGAACACTGCTTGGTGAGTTTGCAGGGCCACGATAACCGTTGTCCACTAGGGAGAGGTCTCTCCCAAGGAGGTGCTAGATTTAGCGAGACGAAGGCAGAGATTCCCACTAGGAAGGTGTGGGGTCTGAAAACGCCGGACTAAAACGTAGCAAGGTGAGAAGAGAGAGGTGCAGAGGTTTTCATAAAGAAGAAGCCAAGTTTCAGAGTTTACATCAGAGCAGCCACGAGCCAGTTAGTTGTCAGGAGAATAATATACAGGCCCCAAACCTCTGGTCTTAAATACCCAGCTGGCTTCGTCAGTAGCCAATCAGCTCCGGTTTTGTAGTACCCAATGCCAGTTGAGTATGTGGTGTTCTTTGTTCTCTGACAAAGAGATATGTCACTGATACGTGACCTGGGTAAGGGTCCCTCGGCGGTTGGGTCGCTTAGTACCTGCTACTGACAGCTGGTGCCCCAGCTCATATAACTAATTGGCTTAAAGCTGCATGTTTATTGTTTACCATATTTGCAATGATTTATATTTTGGTAATGATAGTTACATTTGTTTACAATATATATATACAATAGACTATAGGGTCATTTATCTTATGTAGTTAGCGGTCGCTACAGCCCGCATTCACACTTAAGGGCTTCGTTGATTAAACTTCAAAGCCTCTTTACTCATGTATTTGCCTGTCTTGTACACTCGAGCCCTTTTCGTTCTATCAAAGAGAAATTTAAATAATTCATGTCCCATTTGATGACTCAAAATGTACGACTATATTCCACCTTAATAAAACAAGATGAAAAATTATTGATTGCTAGGTTTAACAAAAAATTAGCATTTGTCTATCGTATTGATTACAGTGCTACATTAAAGATCTTCTGATTAATAATATGTATAATGTGCTGCTTTAGTGAACTATAATCGTAAAGAATAGCTCAACCCGTGTTTGACGTAGAGGCTTGATAATTTGCATGATATAACATTAAACTTTACTGATATTATTATGCTAATAAAGAAAATAACAAATTCTCAATAAATAATTAGTGTGGGTTTTGTTTGACTATAATTTTTAAAAAAATTGTCTTCAATTAATTAATGTTAATGAATTAAAATGTAACTGACGATGAATATATTTTTTTAGGAATGGTTTCTAATCGAATAAATTAAAATTTAGTAGTTACTCGTTAGCTAACTATTATGGTAATATCAAGAAAAGCCTTAATTTTGCAAACCATCAAAGGAATGTTTTAGTTCTTTGTGACTTCACTATAATTTTTTATAGTGTTATGCTATTAAGCTGCTTATTAACTGTGAACTAATTAATTTAAATAAAAATTTATATTTTATCCTTTATTTTTGCAGAGAACTTGCAGTACCTACGACTGGGAGACAACAACCTGCACAGCATCCCAAGTGACGCACTGCGAAGACTCCACAGACTCAGGCACCTCGATCTCAGGTCGAACAACATATCCGTCATCGCAGAGGATGCCTTCACTGGCTTCGGAGATTCCATCACCTTCCTTAATCTGCAAAAGAATGAGTAAGTACGCCATTCCATCAAAGCGCTAAAAGTATTTTAAAACGTTTCTGAGTTCCTCCAAACATCAACTTATCAAACAGCCATTCCAGACAACATTTTCCAGCATCTTCCATGGTTATTGTTTGGAATTTCACCAGTTGAAATCGCAACCGGCAAACGAGGCGACTGATTCGAGAAACTAATTAGCCTGGGGATAATTAGCTATACGTTTGAGTTTTAAGTGGACTGTAATTATTTGAGAGTCTCGTTAGAGAAATGACAATATCAAATGTAAACACAGTAATGCAAATTCCTACCTGCTTCGATGTGACGACAGCGTGCGAATCTCCCTTCTTGAACTCCGATAACCTAGAGATTTGGGCCCAAACTCCAGATTTATCCAAGTCCCGATTCATCCAATATCTGTCTGCGTTTAATCTGAAATGTCGCTTCTCCAAGACTGCGTACTAGTGATTTGAATAATGACTAAACAAAGATAATGGCGTTGAAAATACGCTTGAAAAACAGTGTGAAAAATGATAACTGTTGAAGACAAAAAGAGACGCTATAATAATGAAAATGAAAATTACCACCTGAGAGACAAAAGCGTGGGGAAAAACGCTGATCGAGCCGGCAGGCAGCGCCAGCGTCTGTGATTCACAGAACTACCGAATGGTTTCGGGTAATTACTTATTGAATAGCAAATTCAAATTAAATGAAATTAAGTTTACGCAAATGGCGTAAACAGTTATTGTGGTTCTAGAAAACTGCGTGGCACAAAGTATCGGAATGTCCGTTGGTCTTAAGCTCCACCGATTGACAACTGTGTGTGAGCCCAACAAGTTGTAACTCCTTTGCCCTCGTGTACTAGTACAGTCCTTTAAAAAAATATAAACTCATAGATAAAATTAAAATATTTTTAAAATCTGTAAAAAGTAATACATAGCCAAACAATTATTTTAAACTAGATTTCATATTATTACGTTGGCAGAAAGCATTTAAAGGTAATTGATTTAATAGACAATCTAACAACAGCAAAACAAACCTTATTTACTTTTCGAATATAAACACAAGGTTCTAATCAATGTTTATTTTCAATTTACTTTTATATTTACGAAATAATATCAACTAGTTCACCTTATCACATTGAAGAGAGAATTTTCGTGTAGATTAATCTTTGAAAATATGCCACGCTGAACACAACTAAGTGAAATTGAACAGATAATCGACTTAAAAAGAGCTGGGATGACACAAAGGAAAATCGCTCATGAGTTAAACCTCTCCCAGGGTGTAGTGAAAAACTTTTTGAATACAGGTCCAGAAAATTAAGAAAGAAATAAAAGTACTGCAAGGCCTCCAAAATTTTCTGGTCATGTGAAACGCGCCGTTTTGAGAGAAATTTCAAAAACCGGTGCTTCTTCTGCCGGTATTGTGAGGCGATTCAACCTAGGCTATGATGCCCCAGCTTGGTGGAAGTAGATAGCTGAAACCAAGTATTTAAAATATCGTAAAGTTATAAGAAAACCGCAGTTCAAAAAACATCACTTACAACGTCGCTTGCAGTTTGTTGAAAAACATATTCAGGAAAGCCAAATTTGGTCCAGGGTTATTTTCAGTGGCAAAAAAAAGTTTAATCTTGATGGCCCCGGTGGTTTTAATTATTACTGGCACCATCGAAGAAAGCAAAAAAAAAAAAAAAATGTCGCGAGTTCATATTGGGATGGTGGAGTGAAAACAGCCCTTCGATGCCAGGGCAAGTCTCAAATCGCGTTCATTACTTGCAAAATGAACACTCTTAGTTAATAAAAAAGAGTTGGAAGAATTTCTTTTGCCGTTTATTACATTATTAGAAGAAGAAGAAGAAGAGATAATTTTCCAACTAGATAACGGACCGATACACACAGGTTGACCCACAAACCAGTGGTTTGAGGGTTTCAGGCTATTTTTTTGGATTGGCCAGCACTCAACCACATTTAAAATTTGTGGGGAACCATGGCTAGGGACATTTATGAGCTTCAGAAGCCAGAGATCCAAAATAACAAGGAACTTCAATCTTCAAGGATCACACAATCTTGGAAAAACATACCAGAGACCATTTTTGTTAAACATGGTAAAACGTGTACCCTGAAGACTGTTGGAGGTGATTAAAAAACGCGGTGGAAGCTCTCATTATTAAAAGAATTTCACACGTCAAAGAGTCAAAAACATTCTGAGTTTATACTTATTACGTCTGTTTTTACTATTCTGATCCCTTTCTAGCTAATCCAGGCAATGTAATTTGTCTTATAATAAAATTGTCACAAATCTTGCATACTATTTTATAAAAGGTAATAGGTGAATTCCAAAATAAAAGTTGAAAAAGTCTCTTCGTGTTGAGTTTATATTTTTTCACAGGACTATAAGATTATTGCCCGATACCCCTAAGCAGGGTGGGGATGAGATGCTTGAAGAATGCAATATGAGACAGAAAGGAACCAGTTTTGAGAAACGGTTCATCCTAAGTAAGGGATATGGAGAAATTAAGACGGTGGAGTGGGTCGCTAGGTCTTTGAAGTAGGTCCTCCATCACGGTCTTGAACACCATCTTACATAATTATTGTATATATTGAAACTTCTTTATTGTGCTAAAATTACAATCTACCTTATTAGGCAATGAGTAATTGTGATAAATGTTCTCATTCATACCATATTTACAATTTTCATTCACTCCCTCATTCATTCAGTATTTACAAACAGCCCAGAGGCCCCCCAAACCCACATGGTTGTCAGCTCCCTCACATGCGAAAGAGGAAGCGGAGTCTTGGGAAGTCCCCCACGCTCCTCCGTCAGCCACGTCACCGGATACGAGCCAGTCACATAATTATTATTGTTTCCAAACAATATTCATTGGAGATTTTAATGCAATGGGCCTCTTGACTAGGAAAATTATTTTATGGTGCTTCTCGTCTTCTCTTATTCATAAAACGTGCATCTCAAGACCAAGTTTTCTTACGGTCAAATCCTCAAGTTGCAGGAAAACAAGACTCTAATTTGAAGCAGACACCGCTGGATCCTCTTCTTTGCGAGATGAAATTTCTTCTACTTCACAGGTCCACGAGTTTTATAAAACATTTGTAGCCTGAAAGGAGCATCCTTTATGGCAGGAATAAAATAGTTGGCCTCACTTCCTTCAATTAAAAAAACAACTATTCTTTCTACAATGATTTGTTGTTGGACATCAAATTAAAAAAAAACAGTTAATAAAGTTGATAAACATTTTAATAAGTTTAATAAAAATGAAAAATAATCAATACTATTATATTATTATTGTTGCGTACTTCGTGGGAAGAGCAATGAATATCAAGCAACGTAATCGACATATTCTCAGCGCTACTGGGCATTCTGGTGAATAGTGATTCAAACGATTTCACAAACTGATTGTGAAAGCTTACAAATTTTACATAAATCCGCTAGAAACATTTTTAACATGCAATGTAGCGTGAGTCAAATATATAAATATATTTATTTTCGTTTTTCCCATGAAATCAGTTGTAGTTTAATTTATTTATACCATCCACTGGGATCACAAATCGGCTATTTATTTACAGGTGTTTTTTTTTTTAAGGCGCGTCTTTAAGTGTTCGTCTATGAAATTCTGTATTTTTTGGTATGTAATAGTGATGTTTTTAGAAACCTCCGGCGAATGGCTTATAACCACGAAAATTTCGCCACGCTCGTTGAAACTTTACAATGATTTATTTACTCCGAACATATAATTTGTATTGACCAGCTATACACAACGGATAAAGTCGTGTTTGCTCTAAACGTTCGCGTGTTATTTTTCTCAAGCGTGTTTGTATGTTATTTTTCAAGTCACCGGCTTCACCACCTACGTTATACAGATCTTGTTATTTTTTTATCGTAAAAATACCATCCCGAATGAGTCACGTTAGCGTAGGTGTTGCTTTTATCGTACACAAATTGGATGGTAAATTTATTTTAAATATTGAAAACCTAACAATTTACCGACGAGAGGCATATCAGGGAAGCTGTAAAATACGAATCCATTCATATTTTAGTCCTAATTAAGCATTCTTTGAAGCGATTTTAAACAAAAAAATTACCTTCTTGGTTGTGTGATAGGACGCTGGACTCGTTTGCTACTTCAGACATATTGACCATGCCCGAAAGTCAGTAGATAGGAGAAAAATAATATAAAATATTAATAATCACTAACTGATTATGTTTTTTTATTACAGTATTCGAACCCTGCCACCACTCGGCTTCGAGAACCTGAACTCCCTGGAGACGCTGAACCTGCAGAACAACAAGTTGGTGCACATCCCCGAGGAAATCATGGAGCCGATCGTGGACACCCTCAGAGTCGTCGACATAATGGGTAAGCCCCGACCTCGGCATGTTATTAATCTTCTAAGGGCCTAGCCGAGGTCTCACCCTAATCAGGCTACCTGTGCCTCATCAATTATTCTACCCACTCAAGCCCCTTGTTTCCGGGAGACAGTGAGCAATGGACTTCACACCTGCACTAACGGGAGCCTTCTGAATCGTCAGTCACATTTCACACAATAGTCGTGTGCATGATAAGGCACGCAGGCATATCTTCGTGCCCCACAATGAACCGCCATTTTCAAATTAATTCTTATTTGGTACGTTAAAATCGAAGCAATGCGTGACTGTTCATAGTGGCCGACCGTGGCGTAACTAGAGCATTTGCCCCCTAATTCCCGTCTTTTCTAAATCCATAAAAATCAAGAATGGATTTTAACAATTACATAAACATAAATAAATAATTAAAAATTACGGCGATCTACCTACTTTGAAATAGCGACCGAAAATATAGCAGTTTGTATTATGTATTACGTCTACTTTCGACATTGGAATAATTCTCTTATTTAATACAATTCTAAATTTACGACGCATGAGGTTAATTTTTTCACTGATTAACCTTTAAGATAAACCAAAAGAACTAAAGCATTGTTGTTTGATTATTAAATATAGTATAATAGACCTTGCTAGTGTAAACACAGTTTGCCGTTTCCAATGTAACCAACAGTCTCATAACCATCAGTTTGATCATTAAGACAAATGCCTCAGATTAAACATTTACAGTAACTATATCCTTAATCTTGGAAGGAAGCATTCATGTGAAAGTTAAGAAACCAAGATATTTAACATTTTAATCTCGGTATGTGATATGTAAGGTAAAATAATTTTGGGATACATTTCATAAGGGGTTGCTAATTAGGTTTTCTTTGAAATTAAATTTCATCACTTACTCCCTTTGTTTCTGACCCTCTATCATGTGAGTTCCGACAAAACCAAAACACTGTTTGTGTTGCCCAGTTATGGAGTGTGTATATTGAAGACATAAACCAAATTAGGCAGCTTTTCCTCTCCATAGATTTTATTTACTTGCCTCGACCCTCCTAGACTAGGCGATCATTTTTTTGTGGTGAAATAACATCATGTATTATTATAATATTTTTATTTCTTTGTGGAAACAATATTTTTCTAGTCTACACGAAAATTTATTCGCTTTCTATGTCATCTTTAAGCTACAAGAACGTCTCAAAATAACAACACTAATATAAATTGTACTGCGCATTAAATAATTTTTATCTTGAGTGGCTGTGAAATTCTTTAATGATTAATCAAAGTTTACTGAACAAATTTTAAATATATTTTATTACATAGTCAGTAATAACAAGGCAGCCAACATTTACAATAGCCGTTCAAACCATGCCAATAAATTATTAAACTGAATAGCAGAGACCCAGCAAGCGAAACGTACCACTAATGACATCACCTATCATACAGATCATCCTTAGAACATAGCATAAGCTGTTCCACTGATTCTTATCAGATTTAAATGGCCATGTAAGCTAAGGTTATCTCCTTGCAAAGAATATGTGCAATGCACAGCTGTTGAGGTGAAAATGTTTCCGTCCCCTTTGATGGTAGCATTTATGATCTGCCCGCAGGACTGCACTTACTCCATGACCAGTGAACTGGAACCGATTTAGAGATATTATTAACTGTTATTATCATTATCGATGACATTAAAGACAGCGGATGATTTATAATAAGACTTCTTGGACTTCTTCAAAGTCCCACCACCCAAACAAGCAAATGGATGCAGAACATATCTTAAATTCCTATATTGCCACTGCAACTTGCAAAAGCCCTATCCACATTGAAGAGTGAAAATACTGTAACAATATTTTGCAAAAGCCCTATCCACATTGAAGAGTGAAAATACTGTAACAATATTTTGCAAAAGCCCTATCCACATTGAAGAGTGAAAATACTGTAACAATATTTTGCAAAAGCCCTATCCACATTGAAGAGTGAAAATACTGTAACAATATTTTTTATGATGAATAGAATTTTATTTTAATTTGAATATCCAGTCAGAAAGATAGTCTAGACACTTCTCTTGAAAGAAGAAACTTAAGCCACTTACTGGCTACTTAAGCAAATCAATAACTTGCAAACATCCCAGCAGATTTGCTAAACCCAAATTGCAAATTCTTGGAAAATGTTAAATTGTTGTAAATAAAAATACAAAATTAACAACTTACTATATGGTACAATTTAGTCTAACCCATTTTGGTCTAAAGGGTTATTAACAGAAGTCAGCTGTTTTTATTCAAGGAAGTGAAATATATTCTCTTTCATTCTTCCTAATTGAGCCTAGAACCTTCACATCATGAAGCAGTAACGCTAATCATTACTCCATTTGAGAGCCCCTACTTACATGCTGATAGCTTTGTGGTGTTTTTTTAGCATGAGGGTGACCAATGGAAGTTGTAGAAAGTGCTCGCTATCAAATAAAGGATGTTTTGTAGAGACTAGAAAAACAATATTTCCACACAAATGTGGAATGTGGACTTAAAATGAAGTGTTCGTTTCTATCACTTTTATTTACTTAAAAAAATGGAAAAATATGTTTTGCCCCAATTTTCGAACCCAGGCAAATTTACAGTGCTAACAAAACAGTTAAATTTCAGATTTTATTTTTCAGTTTATTTGGAATACAGCCAAAAATATAAATTTTGTACAAATGACAATTTGATTTTAAATTTTGCTCATCAGCTATAGAAGATATGATCGCCTTTTTTTCACCAAAAATTGTTTTCTCAACTAGCACTGACGTTTCTGTCATAATAGCTAATTAACAAATGAATATACCGAAAAATTGTTCAAACAAAATTTGTAAGAAATTTTATTACCCTTACAGACGTTCCTACATTTCAAACCATTTTTCCTGAAGCTAAAACCTCAACGACATCCCTTTGTGCACTTGCAAAATACAGAATTCAATAGTTCTTTTGATGCTCCCTGTTTAGTAGTGGTCAATGGGAGTAGACGAGGTGCTGGTGAGCTGCTACCTCAGTGGGTGGTAGACATGCAAGATTAAATGCTTTTCTGACAAGAGCATTACTGAGCAGCTCATAACGTATTTCGTTCCGTGAATTTTTAGAAGAAACTCTGTACAAAGTAGCTATGAACTCCTGCTTTGTTAATTTAATCTGGTGTAGCGTTAGACTGGCTGAAAACATCCACAACTTCCTGCAAATGAATATTTTTTCTCATCTTTTTACAAATTGTAATTTTCCCTGTCTAAACATGGTGAGTGTTGATCTCAGATGAAACATTTCACATCAAGAGCACTCGATTTTTTGTTTCTACTTGATTTTGTCAGATTGAATCCCTACCTTTTTTGAAACACTCGAGCACAATGACCAACTTCATTGTTGATCTTGCAGTGCCTGATAGCTCCGGTACTTATGGACATCAAGTGCTCTAAAACTGGAAAGGGTGACATAAACCAAGCTGGTAACTTTTCAGTGTCCCTCTCACCTCTAGATATCCTTGATTTTCTAGCATTAATGTTTACAAACGCCTATTATTTTAATATTCTGTACTAAATTTCAGCATTGTTGTATAACATGGCATGGGGGTTTTGGGGTTGAAGCCCCTCTCCCCTGTCAATAGAAAACATCAAAGTGTATCAAATTTCAAGTTTGTAGCTTGAAATAATTCAAAGTTGCAAGCTGTGTTTTATTCCATATACTGTAATTTTCTTTGTTTTTATGTCTTATTTATGTTGGTAGTTGAAAAATTCATATTGATAATGGTTTGTACAAAATATTACTGTTTTAATCATTTTTGCTAAAGAGAAAATATAGTGAAATAAATTCACTTTCTACTTGGGGACTTAAACCCAGAACCTTCATATGTAGAAAGTAACCTTGTCCTATTTATTTCAGATAACCCACTTGAGTGTGATTGCGAACTGAGGTGGTATGCCTCTTGGTTAAAGAGTCTGAGAGACAAGGATGATGAGATGATGCAGAAGAAGCGTACAGTTTGTGCCATGCCAAAAGAGCACAGGGAATTTCCCGTCCAAGCGATGCCCCTCGAGAGGATGAACTGCGTTGGCAAAAATTTGGAGCGAATATCTGCCTCTCATTCCACGACTGTCTATCCCATGTGTGTGCTAGTGTCTGTATGTCTTCTGTCAGTCATCGAGCATTAGCTGCAGAGAATCTATATTGCTACATCGCGACACCGATTCCACTGCGCATCATTGAAATAGTTATGAGTCACTACAATATGAAGATATGAATCGGGCACCTCAAGACTGTTAATTGGTATTTTACTCTTAAAAATAAGCATTTTTGAAAAATTAATTTTTATTTTTAATTTTTTTTTTAGATTTTAAAGTATATCTCTAGGCCTTATTCCCAACCATATATGTATCAAAAATAGTTTTCAAATGAATCTATCATTTACTGATTGAAATAATATTTATTGTTAAAAAAAAGAAAAATTGAATGTGGACTGGTCTTTCAAAAAGTAAAAATTATTGCAGGAAATGAAATAAATATATCTAAAATTGATCTTTTAATGTGAATGTAGTTGATGTTTTAGTATTAGTAGACGATTACAGTCACGTGTTCATTTAAGACTATTTTTGAAATTATTAAATGGATTGCTAGAATGTATAAAATATTTATAATATTAAAATAAAAATATATTAAATAAGAAAAAAATTTAAAGGGAATTTAGCATAGTGCTGATTGTGTCAACGATCTAAATGAACAAGTTATAACATATGTATAGCCTTGCAGTTGAAAAGATAAAACAAAGTATGAAAACATTGACTCCCAAACTAAGAAAACATATAATAAATAACAATACAATGAACTGAACAATGAAAGGTTGCTGAGAAAATTTCATAAAATTAAATCTGCCATTCTGGCTAATGTTGATATCCTGCTGTCAAACAAGGATAAGGTAGACATGTCTACTCCCAAATATCATACATTTAACACTGGATAGTTATAAATACTAAGCAGAAAGGGGCTTTGCTTTTATTAAAATTCCTTAGAACCTTTTTCTAGTTCATAACAGTTTGAAATCAGGTGATAAAAATAAATTTAAAATGCCAGAAAATTTACCGGAATAAACTATGGTTAACCGGTCCAGTCAGCCTCATAGGGGAAATTAATTAGCTATTTAAATAAATAAGTAGCTTATCTAGAACAGAAAACCAAAACAATATTTAAACAACTAATCTTGAGGCTGACATGTTTACATCTCTGTTATCAACTACAGGGGCATCCTTAGAGGAATTAGACCTGATATTCTAAGAAATTATGTACAGTTAATTGAATCCCCTTGATTGTGTTGACACAGATCAATATCACTATGCAAAATCAGTGTACCAACCTTTTGATTAGTAAAAACAACCTTAAGTGGGCTTTACATGATCAGTGTTGTCATTACCTTCAAAAGTCTTTCAACATCACTCCATTACTTTTCAACCTACTGATGAAAAGTAATTTAATTCCAAATGATTTTGTAAGATGAAAAAGTAATGTCGAAATACTTTTGAAGATAATGACATTAACACTGATCCTGTAAGGTCCACAGGGAAGAATGAAAAGAAATTGATGAATGGTGATAAAATAATCCATACATATCCATTATTGTCTGAGAACTAAATTAAATAAAAAAAATTAACATATCATAAAAATGCCTCAAAATAAAAATATAAGTGGCATATTTAAGGTATTTTTGCCCGAATGGTAGCTTTTATATTTAGTGCAGATTATTTTGTAATTAATAATAATATTAATATCTCTTTATTTTAATTCTTTTTTTTATTTGTATATTGACTAGTAATTAGTTTAAAATATGTATATAAAATAAAGTTAACTTTTATTCTAAAATTGGTGTTGCACTTATTTACTGTATATTATGAAAATAATAAAGGTAGAGAGAAGTGTTAGATACTCCTTTGATAGTTTGTTTATGTTGACACAGTTTCAAAGCAAGTGTTTATAAATCTAAGGGGAATTTCTCATGTGCTTAGTTTATTTATTATTCCTAAGGGGAATATGACTATTGTTGTAATATAGCTTCAAAAAGCAATATGAAAACTAAAATTACGAGTAAATTTATACTTTAGGAATTAAACTCTCTTGGACTCGTTGTGAATTCAAGATCGAATTGTTTACCATTGGTTTTGTTATGCTTTATATAATAATTAAAAATTGAAATGTGGTTGTAAAATTCATAAAAAAAAAAAAAAAAAGTATACCATATTATTTATATCAATTGTGTTAAAATCTAATATGCTAAGATTTTCTAGATAATAAGATGCCCAATAATGGCGAACCAAAAACCATTCACGATACATATCACTAGTACGCATGGCGCTATAAGTTAACCATCTCTCCGTATACATCCAGTAATAAACATTTATAAAAACTTTAAACATCTCATTATTTTTGTAAGTGTTAGTGGCGTTGTCTAGAGAATGTATACGAAGAGGGTTATAAAGCCATTAAAAGATCACTAATTACTAACTTTTTTCATTGTTACTATTTAAATGTAAGTTTAATTACTATTTACAAATATTAATGTAGTTGTGATAATTCCAAGTTGCCGAAGGCATAATGAAACATATCTTAAAACATATCCTAAATAAAATTCTCTATTTTAAACTATTTCATCTCTGTGTATTATATGGTGTATTAAACTATTATATTAGATGTATGTTGTTATATGTGTCTATATTTCAAAGTGTTATTGAAAATAAAAGTATATAAACATCCAATTTCTCATTTGAAAAAAAGGGTGATAATGATGTTGTACTGTGGATTGAATAAATAAATTATAAAAACAATACTTATTATTATTTCCTTCTTTTACACACAACAAAAAAAAAAACTTAATCAAATTGACACTATGCTATGTAGTATTGAAACATACTCTATGAATTAAGAGTTTTTCCAGTCAAAGTTTTTAAAGCCTTCTTTTGAAAAATTAATCATTTTAAGAAAATCACTTTTCTATCGAATGAATGCTGTAGCTAAAATACCATTTATGCTCTTTGTCAAGATAAAAAAAATTCAAATTGTTATAACATTGACGCAGGGGAGCAGAATAATAGTTAACTTTTGGTTTGAAAAAAAAATCTTTAGAAATTTTATTTTTCATAGTAAAGGTTTTATTTGGAATGAAACTAATTGATTTCAAAAGTTTTTTGAACTTATATTTTTCAAAATCCTCAAATTTCTTCCTTGGGATGTCCTATGCAGTTAATTTTCTTGGCTTTTCTCTCTAGGGAATTCATTTTTTTATTTCTGTGTATTAATCTGTCAGAAGTCAGACAGATGGTTCCCAGAAGTGCCCACTAATGACAAACTAATATACGAGAAGGAAAAATGAGAGATTTTTATGAGATATGAGCAAGTAAATTAAAAACTTATAAGTATAATCTATGTTTATAACTGTTATTCCAAAATCCAGCAGGAAACATTTTTAGTCAAAAAATAAAACACACACCTTCTGAAATGTGGACAGTAGCAAATAAAATCCTTACAGATAAAGAAAAAAATACACATTTTCAATTCTAATTCAAGTGGTCTCAGCCATAACCATCACATTCAGAAATATTGTCATAGAAATATTTTCAAAGAGGTGGTCTTATCACTAATTATAGGTTTTGTGTAGAAATAATAATTTTTCTATCTCAGCAAAAATATTTTTTATTTATACAACCATTTTACATTGTCATCTCCAGGCTACAAAACACCAAAAAATAACATTGCCAAATTGTATTACATATCAAATCTATAATAAAATATTAAATAGAAACTTAATAGCATTATAGACATGATTAAAAACAAAAAGTCATAAATATAATAAAAATGATGAAAGACAGGAATAACTCAGTTGGGTTTTCAACTTCCTGCCTAAGTGGTCTATATAGGTGGCTGCACAATGTGAGGACGTATGCTCCGATAATATCTTTAAGCCATCTAACAAATAATCTATATAGCTATTTATCTACTTAGGGATATTGAAAGAAACTTTTATTCCACGCTTCAACAGGGTTTTCCCTAATTTTTTTGTCATTATTGAGCCTCCAATATGATAATGATTGTCCAAGATGCATTTTTTTGTTTTTGTTAAGTTTTTGGAAGTGTTTTCCTGTTTCAATTTATTATAAGTATTTTCTATTTCCATCCCATAGGTATTTTATCTGTTATGTGCATAATGTACCTATTAAGTATCTTTATTCAGCACTATTGACAATAACCACTCAATATACCAAATAAAGTGTTTTTTTGTAGTTTTGGATATACAAATGAGTGTCTTTTTCTCAAGCAAATAATTTTCAAAAATATCGCTAAGTTAAAAAAATGTGTGCTTTATACTTACACTCTTATTCCCTGGAGCCACAGTAGTTGTACCTCTACTAAAATTTTATCAGCTAGTCTTCAATTTAATTGTCCAGTATTAAATATGCCGATGTTGGTTATATGTTAAATCTTTATTCAATACATAACACAAAACTTTGTCTCCATAAAATGAAATGTTATAATATTGTCATATTTTTTTGTAAATTTACTCATTTCAGATGAGAAATCAAATAGTCAAAAAAATAGTTTCTTGGCATAAATTTTATTGTTACTTAATAAAACTGAGGGAAATATTTATTTTTTCTTCATCAAATGGCAGGAATGTGACCTAATTTGGTTTTAGGGCCCAAATCCCTAAAAGTCAATTTTTGACAATGGTGTTTCGTTGGAATCAGAATTGGACTACCAAGACACTATAAAGTAAGGCACAATGACCAATGATGCACCACACTCAGCGAGTAAAGCAGCACCATTCCTAGACATAAAGGACTTGAGTCAGCTGGAACCACATTCATTGCTGCCACTCCGCCAAAACTTGGCCCTTCCAACTCTTCTACTTCCATGCACTTGTTTATTCAGGTTCTTCCTTGTTATTCCATGGTTATTTAAAACCTGTATTTGTGATTACTGGTGGTCTAAGGTAAGTAAAGAATTCACTCTTTCAAAAGTGTATCTGCTGTTAAGGGCTTATCTCTCCTAGCCTTTTAGCGACTTTCCCCTCCCTTACAGGGATCAGAGTCTCGTACAGTGGTTTCTATGTATCTTATGCACAGAAAGGTTCAAAGGTACATGGGGTCATTGATGTACATAGTTCAATGTTTCCCAGTAAAGTTGGGTTTGCTGTACTGGTCAGACACATTGGGTCATTCTCTTTAACTGTCTTCATTTCCTCATTTATAAATATTTTTACAGAACTTAACTTTTCTTATATCTACCTTATAATTATGTACAAAAACCTTAATATCTACCTTAACAATTCACAAAGATAAATTTATCTTCTACTCCAAACTATCTCCTTCTTTTTTTTTTTCTTTTTATAATTCTTTAAATTATTCATTATAGATTCTCAGTCGAATCTATTCACATATCACATTTTATATATCCTGTAGTGTCGCTACATACCATACAAGGTCTGAATTTGGTATAAAAGTCATATAATTAATACAAGTACAATGAAACACAATATACTTGACTTCTTTGAGTATTCTATAAGGTGATGGGGCTCACCTTTTTGATTCCGAACTGTCTTAATTCTATTTATTATTTAATTCTAGTTTCTTTCTACTATTGTCAGGGAACGTGTATTTTGTATTTTCTCAATCAAAAGTACAAAGGCTCTTGACAGGCTCAGGAATGGCAGCCACTAAGGACCCTCCAGCCACACTGAGAGAATTTCATGAATTAAATGGAAATTTTCACTTTATACTCGAAAATACGAGTATTAGTTATTATGTGATAAACAGGCATTTGCTCTTAAAAGGCAGATATGGCACGAAATTGAAAGCGCCGTCTCCTTCCATAATACAATGTTGATCAAGAAACAGTACATCCTTATCTAGGATTTGATTGACCCTAATGTTTGTGTTTTCTATATATTACAATAGCATTTATTGAAAAAATATACATAGAATATCACCATAGTAAAATATAATTATGCTAACATTAAATTTCTACATAAACATTGCTTGATAAAACATATTTTTACAAGTGAAGTCTGCAGCATATTTTACAACATTGGAACAAATTAAATGTACATCAATCAATTCATATGCAATTAGCTGTTTGAATACAATGGCTGACCAACTCCATATCCTTGCTTACTTATAGTATGGTTTACATCAGCATCTTTAAATGTTACAGATATTTTCTGCAATGCATATATAACTTCTGTATTAAATGGCCTTGATGGTTTAAATGTACTTTTATCTAATGAATGAAAACCGGACATATTAATTGGAATATTCCCAACAATAATATTTATATTTATACTTTTTATAAGCGTTCCATCAACAGAAATCGTGTAATTCATACCCACAACAACATTTTCACACATATTTTGACTCTGGTTGACTTCAGTAATGATATCTTTTTGACATTCTGTGACATCGTAAATAGCGACTATTTTTTCTTTTACTTTATAATATGACGATAACGAAATATAATTAGTGCTATCATTCAAGCAAATAATTGTGTAGGTGACATCAACATTGTTAACATCACCCAAAAGTTTAAGTCTATCCAACTCATTGATATGATGCTGTAAATGTAGCTCAGTATTAAATAGGCACTTATCTTCACTCATTAAAAGAAAACAACATGAAACTTCATTGATTAGAAATTTTAAAGGTATTTTAGTACAGTACCCAGTTTGTTTGCTCAAAATGTTTGAAGATATGTCAATATGATGATTTTTTCCTGAAGAATCAGGAAGAAACACAGCTGACCCATACCTATAATCAGGCTTACTTTCTGGAAAATCAGCGTTTATAAAACTATAAACATGTTTATTACGAGAAGTCAAAATTTCAGAGAAGCTGTGGTCTGAAATGTTTTCTTCTTCTGTGTAAAAATCTCCTAAGTACGGGCTGTTCTGATTTTGAAGGCACATTAAGGGGTTTCCGACAGAGTCGAATAAACCAATATGTTCACAGTACATATGTTTTAAATTATCGAATTCATTATTTTCTTCAACAGAGCACAAGAAGCTTTCTTTCTCTTCTTTAGAGCAATCCTGTAAAATTATTGAATGAGTAAAAAGTGTGAAAATACAGTGTAATAGATTAGAAAATTAAATAACAATAAACCTGATCACTGCAGCAATTTATGTCACACAATTGAGATGTCAAATCACAAGAAGGAAATGAATTTGATTTTTCTGGAGGTAAAATAGCATCAAAATCTTCTGCTTTCGTTTTTTGGAACTTGTCAGGATGCATTGGACAAACCATATCGATGTTGCAATCTGAATAAAACGTTTAAAGTGATAGTTTGGAAGCAAAAATGGTGTAAAACCAATGATGAGACTACTTACATGGCAGTAGCAAAAATAAAATATATTTTTCATTCATGTTTAGAATATCAAATAGAACTGATAGTAACAGTTTTCACCTCCAACTGTAGCTTTGACTCATAAAATAATCAATAGGCGAGCAGGGGCTCACGAAATGCCCGTGGTGTTCACAGACCATGTCAAAATTGAAAAGCAATGGCGGGAGGGAATATTAGTATTCTTGTCTGAAGAAAATTACTTGAAACATTATATTGACGTTAATGAATTCTCCAACGTTGTTTTTAGCAAAATTATATTTAATCAGGGCATGTATTAACAGGGTTACATTTACATGACAATAATATTATACCATTTTTCATTTGTAATTTCCGAATGCAAAATACTATTTTATTGATTTATTTTTTATCGATTTGATGTGAACGTAGACAGTCTCTATTTACGTCATGATCATAATTAAATGCTTAAATAGCGCTTATAATTTCACTCTGAGAACTAAATTCCCGTCAATGTGCTTGCGTTGATGGAATAAACTTCCTTCCACACACACAAAATGTGTTCAGATCGAGTAGGAGTTGATTTCATCTTTTGTTTGTTTACGTAAACAAATTGTTTTCATCTTAATTCATATATATATATATGAAATAGTGCTGCAAAATATGTTTAGAAAATTATCCAATTAGCCAAATGAAACTGCTTTACACAAAACTTTATCAGTCTGAAGCAAATACCCTGCGTAGTCGTACGCAAGACCAAATGATAAGTATAACTAATAAAATTGATATTTTAGAAAAAAAAATCGTTCCAATTTTGGTACCACCCCCGGGTATAATATGTACGTGTGTGTGTGCGGTATAGTATATATATATATATACTGTGTGGAGTACAGTAATATATATTTAATTCTAATAGATATAATAAAAATAAATAATTATTTCTTTATTAATCAATAATAACTTCAAGTTCCATACAAATGATTAGGCCAGGTGAACAGCTGGTCAGCTTCCTTAATCCTCAGTTGCAGTTCACGGCCCGTGGAGATAGGTTAGGGGTGGTTCTTCTGCAGCTGTCCTCTTGTGTTAGTTGTGCAACTAGTTTTTTTCAAGATAGTACATAACGAAAACGGATCTTAATATAAGTTTGATTTGCGATTAGGTATTTCGATTCACATTGATCAGCATAGTATAAAATGAAAATGTATTTACTTGCTTTTTGATAATTTTGAATTGGTAATTATGTATTCTAATCTGTGGGGCAGGAAGTATGGTGATGGGCCAGGAAATGCTCAGGGTCAAGTGGGGTGTGTCTTGTCTTAGAGGTACTGCAGCTGTTATGGGCCGTGTCATTCTCAGGCCGCATCGAAACTAGGTGGTGATATCACACAGAATGAGGACCTGGCAGAGAAAGCTTAGTATGGGCAAAGGCCAAAGGAAGAAAGCTTTGAGGCAAGACAAGAGAAACTTGAGGGGAAAAAATCTAAAAACAGTTCTATCGCAGGAGAATGGAGTGACCCAGACGAAAGTAGTTGTCGCAGGGTAGAGTGTTATGGTTTAAGTTTTATAAGGTAAGGCGCCATCTTACAAAGTTTAGATCACAATACTCTATCATGTGAAGCACTTTTGTCTGAGTTGCTCCAGTCTCTTATTTAGAGCCGCTCTTAGATTCTTTGCCCTCAAGTTTCTCTTTGCTTACCTCACTGTTTTCTTCCTTTGGCGTTTGTTTTTACTATGCGCTTTCTGTCAGTTTTTGATCCGTGTGATATTGGCATCTAGTTTTGAAGCGATTTAAGGACGTCATGGGCTCATCTCAGCGACATTATTTTCAACACATGACACGCATGAGTATTTTTTAGCTCTGAACTTTATTTTTATCCTCATAGTAATAAAGGGATTCGGGTATTTTTGGGAATAGGGACCTCTGATTGTTTTTAATCATTTCTCTAGTATGATAATATTATCTCTAAATGAAAGGTTTGGGGAAAGTGTTTAGTAAAAGATGTTTTAGTGTTTGAACATATTTATTCTGGTGGACAAAAATATAATGTAATTTAATAATTGATTGAACAAATTATTACCGCTATTTCTGTTGTGCCATAAAAATTCACACAAATATGAGTCTATCAAATTTCTTCTTGTACCATGTTCTTTTTTGTTTCTTTCCTTTGCTTGTACCCATAACGGTTCAATTCGTTGTGTATGACTACCTGTGGTGGGATCTACAAAACGTTGTGAATGATTCACAGTACAATGCTGGTAATTCGCTCCTGATGTGCCCACGCGTCAGATATAATGGTTGTACCGGGGTGAATACATTCTGATATTGATTTCAGTAATGTTTCCGAAGTACGGTCTGGCACGCAGTACATGAAGCATTGCTTACCTTCCCTACAAGCAACTCCGAAGACCCATTGATTTGGATAAATTCTACCAACGTGATTTTTACGCCGAGAAAAACTCGATTAGTCTATCTCAACTGTTTTCCTTGGCCCTCCGATCTTTCTGAATTTTTTTAATAAATGATCAGCGCAAACTTCTCGAAACATATTTTTCCAATCTGTAATAGTATTGGTTGCTAATCCTAGTTCCTCTTGACAAAATTTAGTAGATGTGTATTCTTTTGTCCAGCAGTATAGCAAAATAACAAATTTATTAAATGGAAAATTACTGTTTTCCAAAAATGTTCCTTTTCTCAATCCAAAGGTTTCTTTGGAGCCTCTCACGTTGCATCTCCGTCTATCCTTTGCGCCTAGATAAAGTTTGATGGCGATTAGAACACATTTTTTCACTATGCAATAGCCCCTTAGATTGAAGAAACAAATCCGCTTTTTCCTTCGTATTTACTTCAGCAGCTAAATCGAATAACGGCATGATGTATAGTATAGTGGCAGGATGAAGTATGGTCAGGTACCAAGGTTCACTAAGACGGGTCAAAGTAAACATAAATATAGATAAAAACATTACAGGAAGGGTCAAAGGTGGCAAAATAACCAAAACAGTGCTAGATATCAGTGGGGTCCCTATTCCCAAAAAGACCCTAGCTTTTTTATTGGAAGAGAAGACAATTGAAGGATTTTATTCTAACATGGTGAAAGAAGATATAGTAGGAACAACTCCAATCAAAACTGAAGAAAATCTATATCATATATTACGTATTTATCAATGCTGGTTTGCATTCCAGAAAATAAGATAAAATCCCTCCTCAACGCTACTTATCTAAAAATAGTTGTAAAATTTCCTATCGTGAACTTATATGTGGCTCTCTTGTGGTGTAAATATTAGTGTGACTACTTCGTCATATGCCGTGAGTTAGAATGCCTAGAAAGACAGCGAATTTTAATTAATTAATTTCTTTAAATAGAAATGGGAGGTTACCAAGAGAATAGGGTGCTTAATGGAAGTAATAAGGGTGCACAACATTAATAATAATAAATATTTTTCGGAAAAGAAAAGAAAAGTAAATGTTGTGAAAGCCAAAAACCTTTTAAACCCTGAAGAAGTATTTGTCACCTACCACAACCCAACAAACATTTAAGCCTTACATCACTACACTGATTGTTGGACTCTAGTAGACCCCTATGAATTTGAAAACGTATCTCAGTTTATCTTCTTGTGATCTTTGATAATACAAGACAATGCTATAGACCTGGAAGTCTAATTGAGGATTCAAGCGACCTAGTTTGGCATCTTTGAAATGAAAGGGAGCTATCGTTGTTCGAAAGGTTAATCTAACATGGATTACAGGGAGGTATACAAGTGGGTTCTGAGTCGCGTAGACAGACTAACCAGAAAATATAACAAAGGTATGCAAATCCTAAAGTTTTCCGAATCTTGGGCCTTTGGGGTGGGTTGGATAGGTTGTAAGGATGGGTAAATCATGATAATCTCAAGAAGTTGCTGATGGAATCCCTGTACAAGAAATCAAGGGAAACTAAGATTTAGGGGGCAGGATCTTTTGGTGGCAGATGCACAGAAAATTTTAGGACTTTGAAAATGGATGGTGGTAGGACAGAATTAAGACACTTACAGGAAGTGTCGAAGTCGATTTGTAGAGATAATGTAATCATTGTAGGAACAGATTTGCTAAAAAGATTAAACTTGTTCTTCTCAAATAGCTCTTGCTCCCATTCTCGAAGGCTATCCTCTACCATGCAGTGGCGATGGAATTCTTCCCAGTCATGGTCGGCGCACCTCAATAAGGCCCAGGTACTAACACTGATAACACTAGGCACGCCCCTCTGAACCACGTGGACCTCGGGATTCAGTAGGCCACAACTAGATTTTCTGGCTCGAAGTAATTAAAAAGATAAGTTATCAGGAAATAAATTTTACAGGAGGGGTAATGGGAGGTATACTGTCTTAAAAAAATCGTCATGTGAGATATCTGCTGTTTGTCAAAAGGGGGCATGTGACCTAATTTAGGGGATTTTAGTTTTTGGGTGATTTTCATACTTAAAAATGATAATTTATCAGATCAGAGTGATTATAAAAAAAATCTGATGTTCAGTTTTACAAAATAAAAATTTGATTAAGGAAGATAAATTCCTCAATTTACATACTTTCTCGCAGTGCATATATTTTAAAAAATAAAGCTTGTTCTACACATTTTGTTTTCGGGGAAACAACAGCCCCGATATTTTCTGGCAACACTGACACTGCTCCAGTCCTGTTTTGTCCATGCGCCTTTAAACATTAAGCAAGGTTAACTAGTGAGAACGTCGAAGGTTGATATTTGGAATAAGTGATTATTAAAACCATGGTCGTCGAGGAAAAAACGTGAGTAACGACAAAATAATGAATCAATTACACATTAGCTTGAAGATTTATAACTTTGAAAGTATTTATTGAAAAAAATGCTAAGATTTGAAATATGGTGATGCCGGCCAAAGGGACGCCACTGTTATTATTTAGAATGTTTTGTGATTTTAATCTATTATATTTGCTTGCATTAATAACTTTAACAATGTCCCAATTGTTAGAACATGGAATTAATTATTCCATCGTAGATAGTACCCAGTATAACTTTTAACCTCAATTACAGTGAGGTTAAATGCTTTGACAAATTTATATCTTGATGTTTAAAACGTTTTGAATTTATTTCTTCGTGATTTAATTCATAATTTTTTCAGATGAAATGCAAAATAGAAGCAATAATTAAATGTGTTTTTTTAATCTGCATGAGATTTATAAAAATGCTAATCTATTATTTTGTTTGTTTATATGCAATCATTAAAGTAGTGTAGCTTTGTTGTATATATTCATCTGTTTTTGGAGGACTTCATTCAACTTCAATTTTATTATAATTACCAGCTTAATTATTTAATTTTCTTTCATACTTCTTATTTTTTTGTAAACAAATAGTTGTAAAACTTACACCATTGTGAAATTTTGTACACTGCTACATCCACCTTAATTTGCCAATAAGTCTAACTATAAATATCAATATTTTTGCCATGAATTTTGATTTTTAAGTTATTCCTGTCGAAATGTTATCCATAAATAAATTTGACAAAATCTATCATCTTGCTTTCAACAATCTTAAGTGTATATTCCATAGAATAGATCCATAGATTTATCAATTTTTATTTGATTTGATGAATGAACTAACTATTTATTGTTATGTGTGCATGTTCAAACTAAATTGGTCAATTGGACTGAAAGCTCAGCGGTTTGATCTTACTGACTGATTTAATTATCTTTAATATTTTTTATCTATTCACTTTCTAATAAATATTTGCTAAATATTATACTAAAATGCGTTTGAAGTTTGTGTAAAATTGTAATTATGCCTATGATTCTATCGGAGGCAATAGAACTATTTGAACTTCCATTATAACAGATTAGCCATTGTATCAATTAGAAAAATTAAATAATGCAACCACCCATTCACTTATATTCTCATCAATGGTTTTAAGCCAAATGCAACAGTAATGTTGTTAGATTATATTTTAATTTGATTTTAAACATCAAGTAATTCATAATCTATGGTTTTCCAAAAAATATAGTACCTATTCCATTTATTTATCATCTTCACAATTCACTTATCACACATTCTAAACTATCATGTGGTATTTATTTTTAACAGTTTTTTTTTGTGGTTGTAACAAATAGTAACTTTTAAATTTTAGCGGGCGCAGAAGAGCTCAGTCTAAGAGTTCTGACAGTGAAGAATCAGATAAGGAAAATAAGAAAGACCGTGGTAGAGAAAAGAAAAAGAAGGGGGATGATGACTCCTCTTCAAGCAGTGGAAGTAGCAGTAGAAGGTCAGTGACATTTTGAATTTGTTCTACTTTTTGTTTATATTATAAGTAAAAACCTAATTTTATCATTTTATTACAGTTCTTCCAGCTCTTCTTCGAGTTATTCTAGTGGTTCTTGGAGCTCCAGTTCTACCTCTAGATCTAGCTCATCTTCAAGTTCCTCGGGATCTTCAAGTGACTCGACAGAACAACCGAAACAAAAACAAAGAAAGTAAGTATTGTGATATGCCTAATTATTCTCACAACTGATTTTTAAGTGATATTATATATTCATTGGATTTTGTTTGTGCAGGATTGAAGGAAAGGAAAAAAGCAAAAGCAAAAGTCCTAAAGATAAGAAAGACAAAGATAAAGTTGTTGTCAAAAAAGAAAAAAAGACACCTTCTGATGACAAAAAAAGTAAAACCAAAGCAGCTCGGTCAAGGTAATTAAATTTTTATGTAATATATATATTTTTTGTTAACTCCAAAGTTCTGAAAAAGTTTGTCTTAAATTCTGTTCTTGTGTATATGTGTTCTGATCAATCATTTAGGCCAAAACAGGTTTATTTAGCCATGACAATAAAGATTGTTTTATATTATTTTTGGAGGGCAAGATTCATTTGAATGATTTTATGCCAATATTTACTGTACTCGATAAAGATGAAATAAACAAAATATACTGATTACATGAAACTGCTTTATGATAATCTATAACCACTGTGTAACCTTCCTTAGTCAGTATATGCGACTAGTAATTCATCAAATTGTTTTTTTAGTAAAAATAACTTCAGCTTTGAAAACTAAATGATGGTATGTGTTTCTCTTGATGGTTAGATAAATGAGTAAGGTAGCTTTTATTATTCCAACTTTGATTATCATAATATAACAGCACCTAATGGTCAATTTACAACAGTAATATGACGTTCCTAAAACTTAAGAGATGTAATCAGATTCTGTTTGTATTTTCTTTTAAAAAACCTGATTAGGTTTGTAATGATCAAATCAGTTACAAAATGCTAAGTAGTTTTAATGTAAAAGATTATTGCTCCATATATTTTCTATCATAATTTGTTTGAGCAATTTCTTTTTTTCTTTTTTGTTTTTAAACATGGATTTACAATGATTTATTTTGTTAATATTTAGATCACCTTCGTTGAAGAGAAAAAGGAAAGAACGTTCTCCTACACCGAAGCCAGTAAGGATACACATCGGACGCCTTACACGCAATGTTACTAAAGATCATATTATGGAAATTTTTGCAACTTTTGGCACTGTAAAGCAAGTGGAGTATCCTATTGACAGGCTCCATCCTCCTGCGGGTCGAGGATTTGCATATGTTGAATTTGCAACAGCAGAAATGGCCGAGAATGCCATGAAACATATGGATGGAGGTAATCAATTGCCATTTTATAAAAATTGCTTTATTTAAATCTGTTTTGCCTTAATTAAACTATTAAATTATCGACCCTTTAGCGACAGAGAACACCATTATTATAGTGGTAGAGTTTGCTCTCTCTCCAGACAAATTTTTGGGGAGGCTTTAGTATTATCATGATTTGCATAAATTCTATTCTAACGAACATATATTTGGCTTCTGATTCAGTTTTAATCTCGAGCAATTCAGTTGGCTAAGCAAAATGTTGAGATCTGGCATGATCTTGTTCTTTAATTAGTTAACGAAAATACTGGGTTGTGTATTTTCCAATTCCTACTTCTTACATTTTTTCTTCCATGGATCAGGAACACCCATTCACTAGCTATATTTGTGAGATAATGTTCAACAATAAAGACACGTTGTTCTATCGTGTAACGCTCCATTTTTACAAACCCTAAACTGTCCCCTGTCAAATTGTTTTTTTTTTAGGGTTGCCATCACTTTACTGCAAAAATGGCGGCAAATTCAAATCTTGCGTTAATTATGGGACACCCTTTATGAATAGCCTCCAACCAGTCTTCCAGTGTAGTGCATGTGATATGTTACTTTTGTCAATGTTTTGCTAGTTATAATATTTTAAATTTACTAGCAATATGGTTTTTGGACATTCGCAACAACGGTACGTGCGAGACAGTACGGAGCAGCCTTCTATATTTCCAAGGAACTTTCAACGGCTCCAGTCTGGGCTAAATGCTAGTCATTAGCAATGGCGACGGGATGTTTTTTCTTCTTCGTCTATTTAATGGTTTTCTTCGTAATTATAAGTCTGGTTTTATCATTGCTAGCTCCGAGAAAACGCCAGTTGGATTCGTCCCCCCCCCCCCTCCCCCGCATAAAATTATAACCTTGTAAACATCCGTAGCATGAGTTTCACAGAAAAATTAGAAGTAATTATAAAGTAAAGCAGATGTGTACATTACATATAAAGGTCACCCTAACTAACTAGTTCAGGTCAACTTAACTAACTAGATCGAGTCATAAGTAACTTCGGTTTATTTATCAGACATTTATTTTGCTTATAACAAAATTATATTCATTTTGACGAGTGCAGGACGCTTTTCATGGAGTTTCTCTTGCACTCTTTGCAACTGTTGAATGTATCTATCAGCAGTAATCGTTAAATTTGACTTCAACAACTCGTGGTCAATTATTCCTTGGCAATCCCACCATACACAATATAAAATCTTTTTGCCATGGATGTTTGCTTTTGGATCTGGTAGGGGTGGTTGATCCTTATCAACCCACTGTCTTTTGCGGACTATATTGTCATAGGTAACCCATTTTTCATCGCCTGTTACAATCCTGTTTAAAAAATGCTCAATTTTTACCGGTGAGAGCAGACTTGTGGTGATAGACATGCGATCTTCTTCATTCCGTTCACTGAGATTGTGAGGTACCCACACTCCTAACTTGCTGACTTTCCCAAATTTCTCCAGGTGGCGGTTAACAGTTGATTGTGATGTATTTAACCTTTCTGCTATGCCTCTTGTGACGTGGATTTTGCTTCAATATTGCCTTTAAAAGGTTGTCGAAAGGACTTCCTGCCCTCGGTTCGTCTTTTAAGGTCATATCTTTAGAACGGAATTTTATAAACCAATTTCTAACTGCCCGATCAGTTATTAGTCCTTCACCTTATACACTGCATATTTTGCCCTAGCACTATTGCCTTGTTTAAATTCCCAAAGCATTACATGACAAATATGTACTTTTTGACTCCATTTCAGAGGTTAAAAAAAACAGTTTAACGTAACGTGTATCATACAAAACAGTTGACAAAAGACTAACTGAAGCCTCGTCTATATAGTGAAAACATAAACTTGTCATGGTAACTCATAGCGGGTAGATACGAACAATAGATACTATTTAGCTGCATCGGAAGTTACTTATGACTCGACCTGATAGTTTCTGACAATTGCCAGTACTAGACAGCTCAATGTCTTGTAGAGCTAAAACTTGGTACACTCCAGAACATTCATCTTGGAATATGATGCTTGTCCAAAATAGTAGCAATTTAGTGTGGAAATTCAGGCTTTGATTTCAGAAGTATACTTGGCATCTTAAATACATAAATTTGTTAACTTTCCAAAGCTAAAGGGGCAGATGCAAACCCTCATTTCTCCATTAACTTCTAGGTCCTTCATTTATTACTAAGCCCAGGTATATTTAAGATAGTATAGTATAATTCAGCCCCTGTAATGGACTTAAAACTTGTTGGATCATATGGAAATTTTTCTCAAATTACATTTTCCTTGCTTTTTATAAATACAAAAAAAGAAATATAAAGTAGATAGAACTTGGTTGTCAGGCTTCCATTTATTTTTCATTTAAGGTTTAGTGCACCCTGATCGTAATAGTATCTTCTGAAAATTATTAAGAGCAATTAGCAAGTTAGTTTCGCTTTGCCAAATTATTTAAAATGGTTCTCAAAAGTTGGAAAAATCAGGTGTGAGATATGGCTTAAGTATTGTCTATTCATTGACAAGATAGTAATATGTATGGCAGATGTTACTCAAGACATCTCCATTTTGTTTAAACCTCTTGGTCTTCATAGAGCTGGGTGTAAGTGTGCATTGTACTCATACTTATATGGTCTGAGACTGAGCAAAACAGTTGGAAAAGTTCCTAGTATTTACCTTTGATCTTTCATTGGTGATTTGACATCTCAGGAGAATTATTTATTTTATTCATTGATCATTTTTTTTAATGACTTTATCAGAACTTGAAACTTAAATACCATAATATTATTATTATTACAGGGCAAATCGATGGTCAAGAAGTGACATGCGCACCAGTGCTCCTTCCAAAGGTGATAAACAGAAGAGGCAGATCTCCTCCTCCAAGAAGGCGCTGGGGAAGGTCTCCTCCTCCGCCACCAGGGGGAAGGTTCAGGCGACGGTCCCCTCCTCGCCGCAGATCTCCTCCTCCCAGGAGGGCCCGCTCTCCTCCCCCAAGAAGGAGAAGATACACCAGGTCATCGTCGTCATCCTCTCGATGATAGTTAATTAATATGATGGCTTGGGGACTGAGTCAGAGATACCCTTCTCAAAGAGTTATATTTTAATTTTCGTTGAAGTTTCCACAAGTGTTTTTTTTTTTTAAAACAATTACCTTTCTGAATGGTAATAATCTTTTTTTATTAAACTATAACTAACTATATTGGTATATTTATTTTTTTTTAATTATATACTAAAATAAATCATTTTATCTCTATGACTGTGTATATTGTATAAATTATTGTTTTGAATAAATAATTTACAAAAAATTATTGTATATGCCTCTTTTTTTTATGTTTAAGAAGTTGCATTTTAATTATGTTTACCAATTAGGCACCGTAAAACTATTTATCTTTTGGAAATTTTATTTAATTGTTTACTATCCTTCTATTGTGTAAAATATTCAAGAATTGATAGAAGTGTCTCTTATATTCCCTGCTCTGGAAGTTATCAGCATGTCCATTTGATTTCATGCTACTCAGAATCTAAATTAACTCCTTCTTATCTGTAATTTTGTTTTAATAACAGATGCAATAATTTTTAATTTAAAAGCTATATATCAGCTTAAGACATTTTATAGTAGGTACATTACTCACCAGTTATTTATTTTAAATATTCTATTTAATACTCAATTGTTATACATTTTTATTTATACTGCAATTTGCAGTTAAAAAGTGTGATATTTCTTGTGAAAATTCACAATGACTTCGATTGGATATTAAAATTATTTCAATATCTCTGACTCGTGCTCATGAAAAGGAAATAGTAATCTGTAAATTGATTTTTTCTTATATAAAACAATCACTTTTAATTATTATTTAACTTGTATATTACCTATTTTAGTGAATGTTTGAATTTTCTGTTTTTTTCCTTTCTTAAATTTTGTAAATACCATCTTCCGACTCTTGTTTTATTATAAACACTTATTTTGTTAATCAGTAAAATTTAACTTTGTATATGTACTTCTTTCAATATCATCCGGTAGTGTTTTAAAAACAAAGTAGTTGACAGACATTTTTTTAAATGATGTTAAAGATCATTTACTATTTCTGATTGACCTTTTATTCAATAATAATATTATTAAACAAATAGCATTGCAAATATCTTAATGTACTGATATTTCTTATAATGTTGAATATCCTTTCTCTATGCAGTAAGGCTAACGGGATTCGAATGTTTTATTCATTTCACACCAATAAAATTGTCATATAAATAAATTTATCTATCATTTTTTCCCAATTATCTTTGATTAATATAAATATTTTTTTCAAATTATGTATTTTTATGATTTTCCAGGTCATTACATACACGAGTAATAATTAAATTTAAAAATGATAATTAGCATCTTTCATGAACAAAAAGTGCCAAATATTTTATTTTACTGAATGTTGGTTTTTATCAGCTCTAATTATTTAAAAATACCAACAAAACATAATATGTAACTTAGTTGCTGTTTGTCCTTTATACAAATCTTAAACTTGGGACCGTAGTTTTTCCTTGGTTCATGGGTTTTCTTTAGAAACTAAGTTATATTGGATTTATTTCGAAGCAGATCAGGAAGTAATGTACCCTGTGGAGTTTTTAAATCACTTGTAGCTAGAAAAAGTCTATCAAAGATATGCGATTCCAATTTAACCAGGTACAACTTTCAATCAGATTAGTCTTTGCCATGACCATTAAAGTTCTAGGACAATCATTTAAACTTGTTGATGTGAACTTGAAAACCCCATGCCATGCATCTTGGTTGCTGGAGTTATTTCTATTTGTACCACAAAGAAAAGCATCATAATAAGGCTCTGACAACTTAGCACGCACAAATGTTAGTATTGAGTAAATTGAAAACTAGATGTATACATAACTAACAGGTTATATAAAAAACTATGATGGATGGAAGATGGAAGATGGAATTATAACCATCTTAATTAAGATTTTTTTAACACCTTTCCAAGGTGATGAACAATCAGAAATAGACAGTGTGAAGTAACTTACCAGCAGTGAAAAAAGATTAATGTAATATACTTCATTACATTTGGTTAATTTATTTTTTAAAAAAACTGCTTTTTGTTTCTTTAGTTTTTCTTTTTGAAAAGAGATTTTGCACGATAAGCACTCAGCTTGAGGACACTCAAATTGTAATTATATAGCATGAAAATTATTTATTTATGTTGAGTTTTTCTAGCCAAGTGATGACAAGACCAGATGTTATGAAAGACTTCTGTACATGCTGCTTCCTGTCACCAATCGGCATCTGTCTGCCCTCTAAAACCTGAGTGTGTTGCTTCAAACTCACTCTTTCTTCGTTCTTCAGCACTGACTAAGAAAATAATAAGCCACAGCATTGCTTTTAGAATTCCATTTAATATTTTTTAAAAAAAACAAACCCTGCAGTCTTATCTTCTGCCTTACATTCGCCCTCCTGGTACTTACCGCTCTCAATTACAATTAAGTTTTTTAATGGCAAACGAAGTGGACAGGTACTGGATCACAGCTTTTTAATATTTTACGAAAGGAAATCTGACAGGAGAGTCAGCATATGAATGACATTACATGTGTGATCAGGTACCTAACTAACCACCAATGTCAATTCATACTTATTTTTATTGATATCGTTTCCCAACGCTTTGATATGCTATAACTCTCTCTACACTATTCATCTACCACTTAACTGGTAAAAAAAGTGAGAAATATTTTTTTTCGTAAGACCTTTAGTCATTTTGTTGACTTGCAACTATCCTTCTTTTTTTTTTCTTTCAGCAGGTATTTTGGTACCATATTTTCTGCCTATGTAACTGAGATTAATTAATTATTAATGGAATATACACACATCATATAAGGCCAAGCCAACACCAATGAAATAGCTGAACATTACTCTTTAAACCTCACTTTCTCCTGCCTACAATTCTCACTGCTTTAAAACTAACTTCCTTTATAATAATTCTTTATTTCATAATACATCCTGGTGACAAATATAAAACAGTTAGGCCAGCTCCATTGGTGGTATTACAAAAGTAATAAGAAACAAACCCATGGCAGGTGGTCGTTATATTCTTAAGCAACTAAGCATAACTAATAATGGGTAAAATAGAATCTCTGGATCTTTTCTATTACGTTTAGCAACACTCACCACCATAAAACTAACTTCCTATCATCTATACCGCCAACCAACAGCTGCTTCACTTCCTCCGACTATCCATAAGAGGAGAATCTCGAGCAAACAACATTTATTTTATCTTTGTTATCTAAATTATTAGTTAGTAGATTATTTTGTAGGCAAATAAAAGTGATACATCAAACTAATTGATTTGTTTGACTTCTAACATTTTAATTAATTATGGATAAACTTATACTTTCAAAAATAGTTGATACTTGTGAAAATCCTTGATTTAAGCCGAATCTATTCCTTCAGTTTCTCATCATTGTATAATCTCAACCAAAGTAGGAGCTAGCACCTCCTTGGGAGAGACCTCTCCTTCGCGGACGACGGTTGCCGTGGCCCTGCAAATTTTCCTAACAGCCAGCCTGCGGCAATCCAGTCTGCCTCTCTCCGGTTCACACTAGCCTTTGGGATCCGGACGGTTTTCGCCTACCCTCAGATACCGAGTGTGAATTCGTGGTCATTCCAAGACCACATAAACACTACCTATAAACCTACCCTGTACCTCTTCTCCTGAACATAGTGCACTGTCGGGGCACATACCTATCAAAAAATGGAGTCAAAAGGTAAAGCCGCCACGAAACGATTGTCCAGGTTATAAACTTAATCAACCCTCACTTGCCTCCAGGGCCAGGGTAACCAGGCACCCCCCTCGTGACGACCCGACAATAGTATAGACAAACAAATACTTATGTAAATCACTATGCAATTTTCAAACTCCTGGTTGAAAGTTTAGCTGCTAGTTATGACATTTAATTCTCCTTATTTTAAAATGTGATAATATAAAATCTATTAAAAACTACTATTTCATGTTGTAACTATGCATTCAATAATTAGAAAATTGTTTGACATATTTTTTTAACAAGAGCAATTAATAATGGTAGTATTTTTTTATGAGGACTTAATAGCCAAACGATCATAATCTGTACACATTATGAAATTTATCGAAACAAAGAAAGAGTTATGGACCATCAGGGAAAACCAGAGGCTAGTTTAGAGGTCAAAACTGGAAAATCTGGTTATTAAAAGAAGAATTGAAGCCAATGACTGCTTTAAGTAAATATAGAAAGTCCATACTTCTGTGTGAGGATATATGAAGTTTGGAACTGTGGAATATATTGGAGCTCTGACTGAAATGTAAGTAATTAGAGACTCTTTTAGACAAAGGACATTTGCTTTTAATATAAATGTGTCTACAAAAGTGTTAAACCCAGTTTATTTTCATTAACTTACTTTTATTTATGTTAATTAGTAATATTTATTCTAGGACAAAGAGAAAGAGATGTAGAGATCATTAATGGTCTGCCCCCTGATTATATTCCAATGATCATAAATACAGTAAATTTATAATTAAATCATATTAACACATCTCAGTAAATGTTTCCTAAATTTTATTTGATTATTTTACAGAACTCAGAAGAGCACAGCTATTGCAAAAAAATTACTTTAAGTGATATCTCAATTGAACATTTGAAATGCATAAGATTTGGTAGACCTAGAGACGTTGACAAAAGTGTCATTGGTTTAAAGAAGAAAAAGAGGATGAAATAGTAGCCATTTTGTAAAATGTTTCTTTACCATTTGAGAGTAGCAGTTTTGGTGTTGTATATATGTTCTTCCACTTTTTTGCGATTGAGTAAAATATATGTTCTTCCTCTATCTCAATTTGGTCTCTTTATATTTTTAACGTTAGATTTTATTTAATAGAAAATAAAACTTTCTTCTTAGTAGAAATGTATTTAGATTTTATGGTTTGAAATATATTAAATGTTTGTGAAACTTATGTTTTTATCACTCCCTAAATGCTTGGATGCTAATCTCACTCCTTGAATTTTATCTATTTATTTTATTTTTTTAAATGCATACACAAAATTTGATTTATTAAAAAAACAAATTTAGAACACATTTTTGTGTCAGAATTGTACTGAAATTAAAATATACTGGGGGGTTTAATAGTTTGTTTTCTATATTACTCCATCTGCACTTTTCCAGATTAATAACCTAAGACCTTTTTTTTCAAGAGGTCTTGCAAGAAAGAATCCAGTTTAGAATGATTTTCACACATTTGGGATTGATAACCTGAAGGGATGATTTTTCTTAAAATGATAAAATTCAATTAACAGATATTTTCACACACTTTGGCATTGATAATCTAAGGGATGTTTTTTTCCAAAAGGGTAATAAGGTAGAATCCGTTCAAGATTCTTCTTGACATATTTTAAGAACTATAACCTAAGGGATATTATTTTCCTAAAAAGGCTCAAAAGAAAAAATCGAATCTAGTTCGGTTTTGTGAGGAGAAAACCATCCTTGAGGTTGTCAGTCTATTTCACTTAAATTGTTTTTCTTGTTGTTAAACTCTCTTGTTTTTACTTGAAATTCAGCAAAACTATAAGTCCTATAATATAAACTTAAAACAATAATTTGAGGGCCCTAAAATATTAAAAAATAAATTAATAAATAAACACCAAAAAACTTTTTAGTTTTTCCTTGTACTTTTTTCCCAATTATATATTTTTTATATAGTTTTCTCCATTTGTTACTGCATTGAAAAACACTTTAAAGTGATGTCCATTTTAATTAATTTAAAATTAAAGACAAACTATCTTTATGTCTTTTTAACTGATTATTGGAGACAGTTTAGTAATGAAATTGTAAGATAAAAATAATGACAGAAATCGAACCTCACTATCCCTCAACTTAAAAATAAAGTGCTGTAAATTGAGAAATATTTTAGAATAACTAATGGACATGATCATATTTTAATACTATGATCATCAGATATGGAAGTTAACACATAAGCATTGTAATAAATAAATATTGCATTGCTTCGATAAATAGGATGTTAAGTATAAACACAGTTAAACAATCAAAAACTGATTCAATCTTTATTTATTAACATGTAACAGGTAAATGATCCATGACTTCAAATTTGTAGGTTACGTTAAACAACCTCCTGTACACCATTATTTAATTCATAAACAGTTACAAGTAATGTCAGCTCCCATGTATTTATTTCAGTCTCCTGATTTGAATTTCGCGGAGAGGGAAATTATTTAATGTAAATGGAATGCAACATAATCTATTGGTTACATTTCGAACTAACAAAACATTTTGTTAGTTTAGTGCATTGCAGAGCCATCTGTTGTGGGAAAAGAGAACTACCTCCAGTTCAGGTAGGCCAGAGAGAGAGAGAGAGAGTGGGAGTGAGATAGAGAGAGAGAGAGATATTTAGAGGGAGAGGGAAGTATTTTCGTAAATAAATTGACATGCAGCGCTATCTATTGGTGACTAGTAAGAACTAAACAGCAATATTTGGAGTTTTTATTGCACGGTAGCGCATTCTGTTGGGCACTATAAAAACTAACTGGTCCTGGCATGCCTGGTTTTCTCATTAAAATTTTTTGATTTAATATCAGGTCTTCAGGATTCCGCAGGAGCTAATGTCTCTAATCAGTAACTGGCCTATATCCCCCTCTGCTTTGCTGTTGTTAGCTCTAGCGGGATCCTGAAGACCTGATACTAAATCAAAAATTTCTAATGAGAAAACCAGGCATGCCAGGACCAGTTAGTTTTCATAGTGCTCAACAGAATGCGCTACCGTGCAATAAAAACTCCAAATATTGCTGTTTAGTTCTTACCAGTCACCAATAGATAGCGCTGCATGTCAATTTATTTACGAAAATACTTCCCTCTAAATCTCTATCTCTGGCCTACCTGAACTGGAGCTAGTTCTCTTTTCCCTCAACAGATGGCAATGCAATGCACTAAATTTGCTAAAATTTTTAGGTTAGTTCAAAATGTAACCAATAGAAAGCGCTGCATTCCAATTAATTTACATTGAATAATTTCCCTCTCAAATTCTTAAGACCGCGAAATTCAAACCAGGAGGCTGAATGTATGGGAATTATGAAATAGGTTTGTAATGTGTAGGGTGAAGTATTATAAATTGAAATATGTATTTTTGTGTGTATTGTTCTTTTATGTTATTTATCCCATAATTCTTACATGACATTACTTGTAACTGTTTATGAAATATGAATTAAATAAGGATGCAGAGGAGGTTGTTTTAACATAACCTACAAATTTTGCCTGCGTTTGAACCTTACAACAGTTACAGTCCTTAAATTAGATATGTTCCCAGCTTTTTCTATTTACTCAAAATGAGACTATATGTGGATGAGTGAAACTCCAATTAACAGTTAACCGATGAAATTACTGAAGTATTGAATATTTTTGATACTAGTTTAATTAAGTACTTATTTAAGTAATTAAATTTAGATTAGTATGGTAATGAACTATTACATTAGCTATAAAAGTTCTATTCGTAAGTTCTATACATGAGAATAAGTTGCTTTCATGTAAATAAATCATTGAAATGTCCAGATTATGTTAATAAATAAAGATTGAATCAGTTTTTGATTGTTTAACTGTGTTTATACTTAACATCCTATTTATCCAAGCAATGCAATATTTATTTATTACAATGCTTATGTGTTAACTTCCATATCTGATGATCATAGTATTAAAATATGATCATGTCCATTAGTTATTCTAAAATATTTCTTAATTTACAGCACTTTATTTTTAAGTTGAGGGATGGTGAGGCTCGATTTCTGTCATTATTTTTATCTTACATTTTCATTGCTGAACTGTCTCCAGTAATCAGTTAACAAGACATAAAGAGAGTTTGTTTAAAATTCATTTTATTTTAGACTAATTAAGTTCTTCATTATATCACATTCATGGCTTATTGCAATTATTCAATATCCAGATAATCTGCCATTGAGAGAGGGCTTATATAAGTGATATTTAAATTGTTTTTTTTTATATAACTGAATCCCTTATGGTGAGCATGACAGATAACCAAGCTCAGGCTGTTACTGTTCTGAATTGGCATCCCGTTACTTCTTTTTATTAATGTAAATTTAATTGACTGTATTCAAGATAAGATTTCTCATGAGGTCATTAAGACGTCTCATGTCTACAAGATAAGTGAGCAAATGTACACATGATCATGCATAGCAATTTATATAATATTGATTAGATATCAAATTTAAGTTCTCAAGCCCTTTATCAACAATATGTAAATTGAGTTTATAACATTTAGCGATAATCTTTGGGCGTTTTGTGAACTACAAATAAATAAAAATCATTTACAGTAAATCCCTCAGGTCAGTTTTCTAAGCCAACCTGAAATGAATACCACATTCATTACGTTTTATAACTAATTAATTACTTTATAATTAAACAATATATTTTTCCATAATATTGAGTATTGAGTTTAAGATCTCATCACCTTGATTGATAGATAATATACAATTTTTAAATTATTATATATTTTTTTTCAATAAGGGCCTCATAATACTAACTACTATTATTAAAAAAACAATGCATTCACAGTAGTTCACTATAACACTTGTTTCTCGCAAAAATCTATTTAATATTTGCAACATTTTTCTTGAAATTGGACCTACATATAATTTAACATCTCTCATTTTATATGGGATGATCCTTTCTTTAGCAATCCCTTCTTTACTTCATTCAATGTTTTGGACTAAACGATGAATTTAAGGGGACATCGAGGAAATATCCCATTATGGGTGATTATATTGTACTTGATAATACATAAATTTGATAAAACGACCTTTTCCCAACGGTAAGATATATGGATTTTAAAACAGTAATAATATTAATTAAACAATACAAAGTAGTTATTTACTACCTCTGTGGTTAAGGTACAATAAAAATAAGTGCAAACTAGTGTAAATAATTTTATTATTACAACTTCTAAATACAATTGAGCATTTTTTTTAGTTACTAAATTAATATGTAAAAAAGATTTTACCTTAATTCTAAATAAAATAAATAGTAAATAATATTTACATTCAGTTCTTTCTTTTTTTTTTTTTTTTTAATGTACATAACATAAACATTGTTGACAACACTATCATGAGAATATTTTATTTTATCGTTTAATGAACATTTCTTTTAGCATTTTCGTTTTAAATTCACTCAAACATTATTTGATATGCATTTATTTTTATTGATGTATGACAGAAAAATAATGTGCTGATATGAATAATAAAATGACAAATGCTGATCTAATAAAATGATGCAGTTTCACAAGTAATTGTTATCTGAGAAAAATAAACATGAGAAAAAAGTTATTAAAAAACATTTTATAGCAAGTATTTGACCATAGAGATTTTTATTTTTAATCCTATTAAAATATAAATAACCATATTTGACATTAAAATATTTTTTTTAGTTAAGAAACACCAACCAATTTATCATACGTTTAAAAGAATAGGCAAATCAAATTTAGACGCTCTTTTAGAGTTATACAATACAAAATATTAAAAGTGAAGAGCATTAGGATTAAAAGCAAAGAGGTTATGCAAAATTTAAATAACAACTACATCAAAAAATGTTACACAAACACGTCAAAAATACATTGGAGTAACAAAATTAATTATTCATTGCATTGAATATTTCTATACTTAATCTCTGCTGTTGATTCATTTTTAGCAAAGTTAACTGGATTTTAATTTGAAACTAAAAACTGAATAGGACAATTAGGCAAATTCACACCAAAAATGAATTAATTTTTCTATTTCTATTATAAGTAGTCAACATTACATATAAAAATGGGACAATCGGACGGTAACGATACCCAATTATACAAATTGGAGAGAACTATGGTAATGATTGTCCAATGTTTATACTAGTGCATTTGACTAAAATAATAAATATTTAACTTATCTATTATCTAAACACTTAAAATTACTCTTTGATATTTACAATTACAAAAAAAACAAAAACAATTGATTTGGATAGGTAACTAGTGAGATTCACTTTTTACCCATGTCTTAATATAATTAACAAATATTTTGTTATTTAATGAGATCACAGCACTTTAATACAGGTCCACAAGGGTTAGGACCACCAACCCAGCTGGTAGATTCAGTCGAGGAAGGTCACGAGCTCGTTCCGGACACGGGCATCGGGGCAGTGTGCACCGGTATGATGAAGATAGGCTCTCTCTTCTCTGCCGCCTCTGTGTATGGAGGAGGTGCGAAGAGGTGGTATGGGGGAGGGGGAGTCTCAGGAGCCCTGTTGTAGCCCTGGTTACTGTATGGAGGTGGAGCTTGGCTGTTGTTCCGGTACAGGTGCTTTGAGGCACAACACCATTCCGAGAAGGTCACCACCAGGAAGAAGATGATGAGGCCGCTGAAAGCTCCAAGGTACCAAACCACTGAGAGGGGATCGGGGTCAAGTCTCTTTGAAGAATCGCCATTGTCTTCTGAAACATAAAATAATCTTAAGTATTTACATAGACTATTAATTACTTAAAATGTTCAAATCAAGAATAATATTCATGCAAATATGTTGGTTCACGCCATCTAACATTTAAAGCACAAAGATATTTGCTGATAGGTAAAACATAGGGAGGAGCTCGCGACCATAGGGTATGCGCAGTACCCTACAAAAATACTATGAGGTTCTCGACTTCAAGATTTTATCCATACCTCCCCACTCTCCTCAATTTGTAATTATAGTCTCACCATATTTCCTAGTAAAACAGTTCCATATCCTTGATTGTGGCCGGTGGCTCTTTGGCTGCACATCTCATGGACTGATGGTGCCCGAACCCATCACTGAACGAGTCACTGACCGCATATGTAGGGAAAAAATGCTCAGAACCTTGTGAAAAATACTGTGTGGGTCATGACCTTAGGTTCCCCCTTCTCGAAGTTTGCTGCTATGTGTCTAATTTGTTTTGAGTTAGTGTTTAATTGGAAATTGACTAACGGAGGTGAGAACTACGTTGGATTTCCTTCATATTTGGACATGCTAGAGGTGCGCCTGCATCTGGCTCAGATAATAAGAAAATTAAATGAAAATATATTTTCCTTTTTTATCAACCCAATCCAATTAGGTATTTTTTCAGAAAATAAATGAGAAAACAAAAAAAAAATATTGATGCGAATCTCAATTATAGGGTTACCTCTAAAAGCATTCCTGGCTACTTAGACAAGTCTACGTTTTAAAATCTTTATAATTTTATTTTTAAATGTAATTAAATCATCATATATTAAAATTTGGGGGGGAGGTTAGGCTGGTCTAGGAGAATCTACTAGGGAAATCCTGACATCCCAAACATCAGCCCACTCATTCCTGCTCTGCCATGGCTGGTTTTACCTTGAAGATAATAAACACATAAATCTCATGAAGAAAAGATTTATATTAGCTTAAATCTATATTCGGATGGTTTTTCTCCGGAATGTTAACAGGCAAAACTGAATAATTCAGCCTTCATCCTCCTCCACTAACACACATGAAAAAATAAAATGAAATGATAAATGGTGCTTTCATTAGGCATAGTAAACATGTTGACTGAGTCTAGCGATGGGAAAACAATGGCAAACAATAATTCATTTTTAAAACAAACATCACAGTACTCCTTAATAAATTAATTTTTCAGGATCGTTAAAAAAAATGCGTTGTATGAAAAAATGAGTTATTTAAAGAGCGAAGATGTACAGAAGACATTTTGAGATTTCAAAAGAATACCTTGAGAACTAGGATTAATTATGTTTTTTACAACAATCTTCTGTAATATATATATATATATATATATATATATTTATTTACTACAGGTAAAACAATGTTTTGTTTAATTATTCAGTTTTAATGGCCTTATTCACTTTAAATAAGTATAGCAAATATTTGGGGATATCACCAGTAAAGGGGAGTGAAAATAAATAATGACTTTTTGTAACTTTAATACTTTAAATCCCAAAAACATGATTCACAATATTAATCAAGACTTCGAGATCTCCAATGTAATACCTTGTTTAAAATTATTATTTTTTTTTCACTGACGAGTAATTAATTGATAATGCTTACGGATATGGGTATATTTACGTGACTTCATACTGTCAAATACAAAATTTGATGTATGTTCTAGCTTGAACAGCTGACTCATGAAGACTACCACAGATGGACACACCCATGTGGGTGAAAACACGGTGTTTCTGGTTTCGAAAAAGATATATATGTTTTGGTTAAGAGTAATATAAATACAATGTAACTTTTAAACAAGATAAAGAGAATTATTGACAAAAAATAGTACTCATTTCAGCAAATATTTCCTTCATTTTTGGACCGCTATTGACAGAAAGTCACCTTTGGACAGACAAATATCGATCTAAAGCAGACATCGGTCTCTAGATAGACATTGGTTCCTCACAAGTCCTTGCCCGGATTGGACGGTGAGTCACCGCAGCTTTCGCGAGGGAGAGCTAATCTGTGGCATTGAGAGAGGGGTTTCTTTTGGTATTTCAAATTTGGCGGCGCACAACCGGAAAACACATTATGGATGGATCGAATTATCTACCGTGACAAAAAAAAAATTCCGATTTATTTTCGGAAAGCTCCACCACACATTAGCAATACACGAAAGCTGTACCAATCTTTGTACAGTTCTGATCACATATCAATATTTTTGAGTTTTTTCAACATAGAAACTACCAAGTAATTGATCTACGGATCAATAGCCTTGGTATTTACATTAACATCAATTATGAACCTGATTATATTTTTGGTTATACAAACTAACGAAACGGACCTAGTACGTTAACAATATTGAGACACACTTATGTGACTCTACATGAATGCTTATTAAATAACTGCGAAAAAACTATTCGATATTTTGAATATTTTTTAACCTGGAGGTTACTGGCAATCATATTTCTAAAAAATAAGTAAAAATTGGGAATAACTTAAGTATTTGCCGCCTATTCGAAAATTGTTTAGAGTAAGCTAAACGGGCTCGAAATTTGTTCATATTTTCCGTTATTGTATTTTGACCAAAACATAATCAGCATATTTAGAGCTCAATCACAATTGTGACCGTCGTAAAGCACGCATACATACAAACGACAATCGTCCGGCAGAATTGTAAATTTCGAAATAATTTAGATTATAATAATAATATTATAATTGAAGTATGAATATTGATCAAAACGTCTGACGTCTGATGTGCTGTACCAAGTGATAGACGCAAACAGATCCACAAGTCAAGGACTTTTCGCCCATGACTCACCGCAATGGGTGGCAATACGAGACCACAATCATTCAATGGATCGATAGATATTTTTGCTTTTATACAACAGGAAGAATACCGATTGTTCGCCTGTGTATAGTAAAGGACAAATAATTTTTCAGTTGAGTAACTCTTACCGGTGTGAGGGACGATTGGTATAAATCAAGCTTGACGAACACATGGTTTACCTGACTTAAGAATAACCTAAAGGCAACTGGCGTACTTAATACGATGTATAAAATACGTTATAACGTAATATATACGATAGCCACTATACTGAGAAACTTAACTAACTGCTCTTCTCAATACAGTATTGCTCAGCTTAGCTGAATCTTGAGAAATATATTACGCTGAAGAACTATGTATCATACCATACAGATTCATGCAGAAAACTACTACAATTTATCGACAATTATTAAAGCATGACAGCTGGTGGATAAAACTTTATATAAAGAGAAAAAAAACCCTACTACAGATATATTGACTTCCCCCAATCTATCACTGCGTCTCAAGCTACTGATATACAAGAACATACTAAGGCCTACACTGCTGTATGGTGCACCGCTGTTTCGTTATCTGACGTATACGACAGCTAAGAAACTCCAACAATTCCAAAACGGTATACTGATAAAAGTGGTCAGAGTTACTTCGTTCGAGCTGCGGAGCAACAGTGAGCTTCACGATATCTTTGAGCTGCCTACGGTGGATGAATTCATCCAACGTAGACATATCAAATTTTTCGACTCACTGCAATACTTGACAAACCCGGTGATTAACACGATAACCCTCCGTTCCCCCATCGATGGCAGGACGCTGTCGCGGCTGGAACGCTTTAGTTTTAGGTTCTAGGTATAGTTTTTAGTTTGTAAGTTTTTTCTCCCATTTTTTAAACTGAAGGTGAGCCCCATCAACTAGATTTGTTTTCACGTTATTGTATTTTAATATTACTATTAATATTAGTACAACCTGTATTGTTGAGTATCCGGACTCCTTCAAATGCATCTGCGCATAGCAGAGTGAGGAGTAACTTGCAAAGTATCTTATTAATATTTTTCATTGTATAAATTCAAGGGGTTTAGAAAAATAAAACACCTACTACTGCAATTCACCTTCTAGGGGAAGTAATTCAACATATATGAATAGTAATAATTAGGACAATTAACTTGAATTAATTATTGACCAAGTCAAACGAGAGGAAAATTTATAAAAATGCACCTAAGTCCAAAGCACAACCCCGTGCATATTCTCACAGTCAAAATGACTAATGGAGTCTCAAATATAAACACTAGAATGTTTTTCATCGACTAGACTGGCCCGAAGCTCATTTATCACCATCAGTACACAATTTACACCAATGTCACGTGCCAACTACGTAACTTTAAGGAAAACGAAGATCTGAAACCTCTATTATGAAGATGAAAAAAACACCAACTCATTACCAGAATAGCGCCTTTCTCTCTGTACCTGCCCAATGAAACAGATCTAGTGAAAACATTGGCAGGCAACAGGAATGCCACAATGACGTGAGTCAGCCCTACTTTGTCTATGTGATTGATGGAACCCCCAGAGTTTTAGGCGATGGAATTGATTTCTCTACATATCTTGATGATTTAATTAAATACGAATCATCCAAAACATTAGAAATAAATTAGATAATTAGCCAACTAGATTCAAAATTTCGGCGTTATTAACGCAACTTACTCATAATAAATAATAAATAGAAAATTTTTACTTTTTGCGAAATTCTTAGGAATGATTGATTATTAGTCTTTTGTCTTCACGGTTTAATTTAATATCACAAACAAGATGCGTACATTTTATCAGTAGTTAAATAATCTTTGTAGAGGAGAGTATTTTAAAAGAAATGAAAGAAAAGCTTTATTATGAAGTACAAGCAAAACACTGGTATATACAAATATTAAGAGTTATGTTACTACATACTGGGTCGGGTGTTGGGAATGAGTGTCTGGGAAACAAGTGTGGTCCGGGGCTAAAGCTGAGACATATGTGTATAAGAGAAGGGTAGTAGAATTGGGGTGGAGGTCTTGAAAGGAATGCGGTTGCTCATATAAAAATATCAGTGACTTGCATGAAGTCACTATGCAGGTATATAGTTCTGCTCAACCCCCTTCTACTTTTAGCATTATATATAATATTAGCATTACAATATTCTTAGCATTATATAACTAGTGATAAATTAGAATGAACTGTGTGTATTCATTTTTTTTTTCAGTTCTCGTATCAGCTTCAGTTTTTCTTCTTGTATTTTTACTCAGCTAGCTGACCATACTTATTTTGTAAGAGCGTATTGGAATTAGAAAAAAAAAGTTATGTCATATTCAAGGATCGCATTATGTTTTGGACTAATAACGCGGAACAAGGAAAGGGGTTGTGACGAATCCGTTAGAACAAGGAGCTCCTCTCGAAAGACCGGTCTATATAACAGGACACTAATTGCAGTGTTACCAACCTTTGTCGCGGAAGGAAATAGGAACTGCGACTTAAGAGAGGAGTTGCGGCAGTACGCTCGGCCCAGCACAAGCCGAGCGAGAAGCCGGCGGCACCTGGCGTCCCTTTCACTCCCCAAGCTATACAGATTAAATGACCTGCTTTAGGGATTGTTTTCTGCAGAGATTTATTTAACTTCTAACTTTATTTATACAACTATCAAGCACTATCCATCCCATACAAGAGACAGATAAAGAACCCAGCCCCAAGCAGCCCTCACCTGCCCGAAGTTTCAAACATTCTTAATAGAAAGGACACAATGTTTGATCGCCTGGGGTTAAAACCATGTTGCCTACGAAATTCCATGGTTTATAGTCGTATAAATACAACAATGCAAAACCCTATTTATTTAAACTAATCATAAATGGTTAAAACCCATACTGAATTTTCGAAATCTTTTTATAAGCGCTAGTCTGTTAACAAATTCAGAAAAAATAATGACTGAAGACACTAACCGCAAAATTTGGCGTGAATTTTTGTTCTCAAATGGAAATCGTTGCTATTTATTGGGGATACTTAAAGATTATATTGAACCCATCCAAATTTCTTTTTTATATTTATATTTATATTTATCTGTCTTATATTAATTTTGCATAGTCTTGTCAGTTCTCAGTTCCTGGTTAGTCAAACTGTCAGTTAATTTTGTGTAACAAAAAAAAAAAATCTGACAGGATGGGAGAGCTTATTTGTCCTGTTTCCATCAGTTTCAGTTTTTGAAATCGTGCGTGTAAAAACTCCCTTTCTTGAACTGTTCAGTCTAATTATCAGTGTTTTGCTGTGTTCAGCGCGATTAAAATTAACTGTATCCGAATACATAAAATATAAGGGAATATATATGGTATGTACCTTTTCTATGGATGCATATATCCTTTAATATGTTTACCTGACTTACCTACAAACGTCACGCTGTTACGCTCGAGATGGATACTTATAATATTTCATTTACGGGATGCCATCTACTAACAGGTTTGATTCCTCTATCAAATCCTCAGCGTATTGCGTGACAGTGCCAAGATTATTCACGTTGTATTTCTTTTCACGGACTTTTTATATTTTATAAAATACAGACTTAAGCTATTGAATAATTTTCAGATTGTATTTCAAGACATTTTATTTTAGCATGGAAAATTTTGGTGGGCAATAATTTTATTAATATGCATACACATCCTATCATATTCATTGTATCCTATCATCAAAAGTATTGCAATGAGTTTTAATTTACAATGAATTTTTTACTACCCACTACTAAAATTTATTATAGGGGATTTTGCCAAAGAGCTGATTAAGTTAGTTTGTAAGTTTTTCTCCCACATTGTCAAACTGAAGGCGAGCCCCATCACCTAGCATTATATTCATGATATTGATCTATCAACTTCAATCTGATTGTATGTAACCCAACCTCTTTCAAATGCATCTGCACATAACAGAATGAGGAGAGAACTGTCAATTCTTGTTCATTTTTCACATATTGTATTAAATTCAAGGGGTATAGGAAAAAAAAAAAAAAAAAAAAACTCCGGACAAGGAGGTGTCACAACTACCAATACTTTATGGCCTAAATCATCATTAAATCCATTCTGATATCCCGAAAAATCACTTGATAATGGAATCATAAATGTCTCCTTTTTTTTAAACATATCTGTTTTGTAGTACAAATGCACGAAAATGTCCGGCATCTTAAACGTACCACTTAAGCACATGAACACTTAGAGTAAACAAGGTTACCGTGTATCAATCACCTTTGGGCGCCCTAAAAAAACAATTTTATAAATACTTCCGAGGAAGAGCTCGCTAATATTTGGAAATAGTCATCGCTAAACGTTTATCGACAGAATAAGAATTTATCAATTTTAATCTGTTGCGTTCTAGTAACGATTAAGCATCTATCAATAGCGTTTCCTAATGTCCTTGTTGACTGGTTTAACGCAAAAACCAGCTAATATTGAATTGTTTTTTTGTTTTTTTTTTCATTTTCTAATGCTTTCAAAAGTTATGATGAATGGCAAGAGAAAGTAATCGATGCGTTACCTTATTGGGTAAATTTTTTTTTTTTAAAAAAAACTGTGCTATTACTAGTCTTAATTAATGGCCGTCTCGTCGATATCACGAAATAATGACAAGTATATGACTAGTAGGTACTGTTCTTTACGGTTGTAATTTACTTACTCTAAAATTAAATTTATTTTCCGGTGATTTGAACCGAATTTTCTCAAATCGTGAAGCAGTTGCGAAGCTATTATCACAAACTATACACAAGAAAGAAATACTTGTAGATATAACTGCTTAAACATAAACTTTCGGTTATCGCATGAATTTCGATAGTAGAAAATATCAAATTTACTTTGACGGATCCATAATTATGTCTGCATTAATTGACGACTTTAAAATATATTAATATAAAACTCCAGTTATATTTCATCCATTCTTCCCCCAAGTGTGTTTTTATTATTTTAAATATCAATTGATACCGCTTCAAAAAAAAAAATTCATGCCTATAGGACGAACACATTTTATTGGCAGGTTTATCGGCTTGTTGTTATTATAACCCACCAAAGTACATTTTTTTTTCTTTTAACAAATTACAAACCAGCCTAGTTCGATGATAGTTGAGAGTATTTCTTTAAACATTGGGCCATAAGTCAAACATAAGACTTGAAATTGTCAGAACAGACTGACACACGAGGTAAAATACGAAACAGTTTCTGATTATTAGTAAAAGAAACAAGCGTGATCCAAACCCGGAGTGTACAGGTTATCTTCTTGACTGACCTGCTGTCTGTTAAGGCGATTTAGTCGCGACTTGTTCAGATAAATCTATCTAGGCGAGTGAGTCAGAGGCAGTACGCACGACAATATTACTCGCCACTTAACTAATCCTTGTCTGAACAAGCACTCCACAACTTGCTGTTCTCTCATTTAGAAGAGCTACACAGGACACCTTTAAGTGGCGAGGCCATGGAGGAGAGAGGTAGCGGCGAAATAAATGGATACATGATATTCCCATTAACAATTTCATTACAAACTGTGCGAGCAAAGCGTAAATGTCGATACGTACGTCACAGATGCTTTGTACCCCCCCCCCCCACTCACTCATCTTGGGTCGAATCATTCACGAACGACTCTTCGATTACACGTAAAGAAGGTTAACTCATATAACTCTTCCGCGTACAGTCGCAACGTGGAATTCCCAACAGGACACAGCGATTAAGGTTGGCTGCAGGTATTCCTGGAAACATACGTAGAATCACCTTGACCAGTTAATATTTCGCAACATGAAAGCATTCTTTGGACATATAATTCAGGGATAACTTTCTGAAAATGCCGAATCGCATCGAGTTTCATGTAAACGAAAATAGTCAGTGATATTGAACGAAACGAATAGGCACTTGTAGGCACTGTCATCGGCTCAAGTTCCTTTCTTAATAATTTACTTAATCTTCCTACCCGGATGAATCAAGGGCTTTGCTCTTAATAACCTAGGCATAATCCCGTACGGCCTAGAAACCGCATAGATGACAAATTAGTCAAAGGACTTTTACAACAGTAAATTATCGATTTATAATAAAACATACTGATGCTAAAATAAACTGCTAAATGCCTCACATACAGCGAGCGATATGTTAATCCTATTCGAGGTCACAAAGCTCATTTACATCACATCAGTGTGATGATGTAAGAGGCTAGACGTCGAAATGTCAAGCCGTGGGATGACTGAAGACCACATGGGACTCTCAAAGGGTCCTGTAAGTGTCAGGATGGTGAAACGCTCCGTTGCTTACCGTTCCATGTAACAGCTTCAGTGTTATCGATACGGAACTGTAAACGTATACGCAGTTACACAGTCACGGTGATATTCGCGTAACGGTTCTGTACTCACGGAACAATAGAAGGGTGTTTTTGTTTTTGCCATGAAGTGAACTAGTTGATCCATGCCTGAAACGAATGAGTTCAAAAACATATAAATATGATTGCATCACAAATTATGGTCAACTCATATTGAGGTGCGCCTCGATACCTTTAATTTTTATACAATATGTAAAAATATGAACAAAGAATTGACAAATTTTTCTCCTCATTTTGCTATGCGCAGATGCATTTGAAGAAGGTTGGGTTACATAATAATCAGATTGAAGTTAATAGGTCAATAACATGAATACAATTCTAGGTGATGGGGCTCAACTTCAGTTTAAAAATGTGGGAGAAAAAGCGTAAAAGACTAAAGCGTTCCAGCCGCGTCAGCGTCCTCCCATCGATGGGGGAACGGAGTGGGGGTTATCGTGTTAAACACCGGGTTTGTCTAGTATTGCAGGGAGTCGAAAAACTTGATATGTCTACGTTGGAATAATTCATCCACCGTAGGCAGCTCAAAGATCTCGTGAAGTTCACTGTTGCTCCACAGCTCGAATGAAGTATGCCTGACCACTTTCATCAGTATACCGTTTTGGAATTGTTGGAGTCGCCGAGCTGTCGTATACGTCTGATAACGAAAAAGCGGTGCACCATACAGCAGAGTAGGCCTGAGTACACTCTTGTAAATCAATAGCTTGAGACGCAGTAATAGATTGGGGGAAGTCAATAAATGCGTAAGCCGGTAAGACTTCTTGCGTGTTTGCTTCAACTTCTTCGTAAAATGGTTACTAAAATGGAGGTGTCTGTCCATTTTAATTCCCAGATATACTAGGGTGTTGGCTGGTAGATTTTCCTCCGTTCCTACTATGTGACTAGTAGGTAGCGCACTTTTTCCCTTTCGAAAAGAGAAAATTACACAGTCAGTCTTACCCGCGTTTACAGAGATATTGAGTCTCCCCAATCTCTCACTGATCTGGGTTACAGGCTACTTCAGCCTGTCTTAGAGGTGTCACTCCGAGTAGTGTATTTCTACCTCACTGGCCAGCCGCTTCAACCAATCACGTTTAGTGCAATTTTCAAAATCAGGGAGTAAAGGTTTGCCCGCTATCTTCGGAAAAAGAGTAATATACATAAATATATATTCCGCCATTTGCAATCAGCTGCAAATATATTTTGTATGCCACGAATTGTTTAGAATTTTCCTATTTATACAGCAGGTCAAGATATTTGTGTAACGGCCGCGTTCTATAAATAATAAGACAGTGAAGACTTTTTCGTTTTAGCCTACTTTACAATAATATCTTTGTTTTCATAAGCCACCTACAACTAGAATTGGTTTTACATCTAGGACAATTCCCAATACAAGTGGGAAGAGAAGAGTCACTTTCACAGATCTAATGACAAACCTTAAACAGGCGCTGGTGAATGACGGGAGAAACATCATTCATGATTATTATTGAATGACATTTAGATATGTGGAACATGAATCGTTGAAATATCGACGCCTTGCAGATCCGAGTGTTCCCACACAATTTCTAGCAGCTCCTGGCATTACTGTAAGTCACTGTTACTAATTGGGGGAAATTATGAGTAAAGGTAGATCAGACAGCTAACTAAAATTCCACGAACCAATACCACACCATCATTTCACTTCTTGAAATTGTTGTTTTTCCTGTTACTCCCCCTTCCTCTCCAATGTATTATTAAAATTATATTCCATGAACAGCACGGAGAACTAAAAGTATAAATGGAGATCTATCCCTGTTAGTGATTTGCTGCAATTTGAATTAATTTTTTCATTAGTATTCAAATATTTTAATTATGATTGGTTGGATAATGAGGACGCGGATAGGATCATGTTAAGGTCGGATACATTAAAGAGTGGGGATAATTTTCCATCCTTCGGATCCCGCATATATTATTTCAGAGAAAACTAACAATTTGTCTTTGAATGGAACAATATTTTAATTGTCCCAAATTTTTGAAAAATTAATGATCTAAAACGTTTTAAATCTCACTAGGTCCACGACCCTTGCAATTTCGATCAAACAAGTTTAACAATTAATTGAAGCTGCTACATAGAAATTCGCTCCTTCCTGCAAGATCAGGCTAAGATGGGTTTAAACCAGTTTTCGATCGATTGCAAAACGATTGCTTTAATAAACGATAATTATTTAAGTTTTAAATAACTTGTAAGGTCGTGGAGCCGGCGTTTCTGGGCGACATGCCAATCATATGTGAATATAAAAGCCAACGAGTCACCTTGACTCTTCCTAACAGCTCCCACAAATAGTTAATTTAGTATTTTGATTTTTTTTTTTTTTTTACCTGCATATTTTTGTAGCATTCTTTGGTTGAAATTTTACGGGTTAGCGGAAAACATGTTAGGCGTCCAAACGACGTTTAGACTTACAGTGTTTGCCTGCATCAGCACAGTATGTACTGTGTTTGCCTGCATCAGCACAGTGTGTACTGTGTTTGTCTGCATCAGCACAGTGTGTACTGTGTTTGCCTGCATCAGCACAGTATGTACTGTGTTTGTCTGCATCAGCACAGTGTGTACTGTGTTTGCCTGCATCAGCACAGTGTGTACTGTGTTTGCCTGCATCAGCACAGTGTGTACTGTGTTTGCCTGCATCAGCACAGTGTGTACTGTGTTTGCCTGCATCAGCACAGTGTGTACTGTGTTTGTCTGCATCAGCACAGTATGTACTGTGTTTGCCTGCATCAGCACAGTGTGTACTGTGTTTGCCTGCATCAGCACAGTATGTACTGTGTTTGTCTGCATCAGCACAGTGTGTACTGTGTTTGCCTGCATCAGCACAGTGTGTACTGTGTTTGCCTGCATCAGCACAGTGTGTACTGTGTTTGTCTGCATCAGCACAGTGTGTACTGTGTTTGCCTGCATCAGCACAGTGTGTACTGTGTTTGTCTGCATCAGCACAGTGTGTACTGTGTTTGCCGGCATCAGCACAGTGTGTACTGTGTTTGCCTGCATCAGCACAGTGTGTACTGTGTTTGCCTGCATCAGCACAGTATGTACTGTGTTTGCCTGCATCAGCACAGTGTGCACTGTGTTTGCCTGCATCAGCACAGTGTGTAGCGTGTTAACAACTCGGCAATGACCTCATCTTTCAATCCTCAGTTCATTTCCCATAAGTACCGAACATAAATAGTTTTTCAAAACGTAATCTATAAATAAATTTGAAGAAAATCTAAAACAAATACATGAACCTAAACCACTTTTTATAAAACACGCTGTGAACATTAATTTTTTTTTTTTTTTTCTTGAGCTCTAGTTATTTTTATTATTATAACCTTTAATTTAACTTTTTAATTTTAATCATTTGACCTGTTTGAATTGTTAATGGCAATGTTTTTAGTTGTTTAATCTGTTTAATTTTTAACAATTAGTAATATGTATATATATTATGCGTGGGCAATCAAATGAAACATTGTCATTCTTCTTAAACCATCTTTAACATCTTCAAAATATTTTAACGGATAGACTTGACAAGGGAAGTTGTTTTATTTGTGTTCAGAACGCTCATGTTTCATAGATTTAAACATATTTTTTTTGTTGAGCCATCTCTGATTAGATGTTCGAAAGTTATTTCGAAAGCTGGAAAACAATCGATGAGACCATAGATCGACCATCATGTTTAAGCCATCGAAAGCGCTAGCAATATTAAAAACAATAAAAATCTTAGGACAGACAAAAGTTGATCCAATTAATTAATGCCCAAGAATATACGGATAATACAAAGAAATTATTTAAAGTGTTTAAAACAACTAAATCATATTAAAAAAAGAAAACACAGTAATTATTTTAAATTCATTAAAACTGCATTGTTCAAACGATGATTATTCAGTAGCGGCTTTTTTCCTGAGAGAAATAAATTGTTACGCTACGCTAACTAAACTTTCATAATTTTTTACTTTTTACTTATTAATTTTCATGATACCCCCCCCCCCCAACGTCTACCACCGGGAAGAATTTACGGTACAACTCAGCAAAATGATCCAAGTTATAACATAATAAGTTATTTGTAAATGGGGATCATAATAATTTCTTTGCGTTGTTCGAGCCTGCTGTTGTGGGCACGGCACACAATCTCACTGACCTATCCCAAGGACCCGACTGTCCCACATCTCAGCCAAGGCCCTCACGCTAAGGACACCATCTCAGCATTGTCTGTCACTATAAGGATAATAAAAAAATATTCAAAAAAGACTATTAAAAGATCCAAAAGGAGACATAACACCCTGACGATAACCGGCGTGGTGTATGCTAACGATTTCGAAAAAAATCCATAATTAATTGTTTTCCAGCTTTCGAAATAACTTTCGAACATCTAATTGGAGATGGTTCAATAAAAAAAATATGTTTATATGTATGAAACATGAGCGTACGTACAACTTCCCTTGTCAAGTCGTCTATCCGTTAATATATTTTGAAAATGTTAGAGATGGTTTAAGAAGAATGACGATGTTTTCCTTCGTTTGATTGCACATATATAATAATTAAATCAATCAATAGCTCATCTTCGTGTCATTAGGATGATTTTGTACGAAAATTACCACCTCACTATGTTGTTGGGACGAACTAAATGGATTGTAATATGACAATATAATAGCTACTTGGAGCTAATCGATCAATTTCACGGTTGTTTTTGCGGAGGAGGTTGTAATGGAAAAACGAAGCAAACTTTGAAAGGAAAAAAAAAACCTTTTCATGATTTGAATTTTCAGTACACTTCCCCCCCCCTCAACACCTTCATTTAAACATTTTTAACAAATTATGAACAATAAGAGTATTATACGTTGGCGATAAGTGGCTCCATATCCTGCATTACTGAATATAATGCATTGTAAGGAGGGTAGAATTACAAAAGTTTTTCCTTTTATAGTTAAAATTACGAAAATCAATAGACTGGACTAGGTGAGGGGGCTCACCTTCAGTTTACAAAAGTACACACTTCTTGTAAATCATTTTATTTCACTGTGGAAACGCACTCTGGAATTACAGTTGAGTTTTACCTGCAAATTACAAAACGTTACTCCGCTTTTTCTGAATCTGTGTTCGTAGTAGCGTTTTATCTTCATTGAGATGATTTAGAGAGTCTAAACTAAATTTAATAGGTAGATCGACAATTTTACCGACTACTATTTATATGTCCGGCCATGCCAGTTGGCAATAAAATAAATTATGGGTTCTAGTAGGGATCGTAAAAGTCGGGTGAACGAGACAGCTCGAGGGACTTTATTAACGGCTTGAGTAATTAAATCCTTATTAAAAATAATGGAGACAGAGACAACTGGGCCTCGAATTACAATTGGAAATTCGGTAATAATCATTAGAGGCTAGATTGTGAAGAAATATACTTGACGTATTCTCTACGATAGGACTAATCAAAACGGTTCAATCGATCTGAACTTTTAAAGGTGTATTCCAAAACAACTCAGCAAGTAGTGGTCAGTTCTCGCAGAATGCAGTTAGGAGAAATATGGGGGGGGGAAATAAAATAAAGGCGAAAAAGTCCCTTTTTGACTCACTTTTCCCAAGCCTAGGATGGCATTTAACATTTTAAGTTCCTAATGTTTTCTATGGGCACGGAAAAATTAAAGACGGTACAGTAAAAAGATTTTCAAAGCTACTTTAAAGAATAAAGGAAGGCCAACGTTAGAATTATTGCATGGAATGTAACATTAGGCCTCTCTCTGGCCTATCCAAAATTTATTTTATACTGACAGAAACACTTTCGTTGGCAACACCACAATCCTAAAGTATCTTATAATTGAATTTATAAAATAGGAAATGATCTAAAAAAATTTTTTTTTTCCCCTTAGCTCTCTAATTATAAGATTAAGGATGAGGGGAAAATAAAGGGATATTTGGTTTGAGCGGATCCTTATACTAGGAGTACCTGCTTGAAGGTGGTGTCTAAAAATAAGAATTTTAAATGTCCCATTCTTAGCCAGTCACAATTATTAATATTGTGGGTAGAGGTGTATATTTATTAATAAAGGGTGCCCCAGAATTGACGCAAGATTTGATTTAAATAGAAAACACAGTTTTTAGTAATTTTGTTGTTATTTTTTTATTGAATTATAAAGTAATTAGGATAGGGTTATTTATGGAATAACATATCGGGCAAATGGCCTCAACGACTTTGCTGGCACATACGCACTCTTTTGTCGAATTTTCCATGACCATTTGGCATAAATGGTGTTGAATTTCGTTGATGCAGCGTTGAATTTCCTCTTTTAATGCACGGATGGATGTGGGCTTGTTGACATACACCGTTGACTTCAAATAACCCCATAAAAAGAAATCTAAAGGTGTTAAATCACACGATCTAGGGGGCCAATTCTGATCATCGAAACGAGAGAGTACACGACCTGGAAATGTTTCATACAGTATTTGAATTGTTTCATGGGCTGTATGGCATATGGCACCATCTTGTTGAAACCACATATTGGCCACATCAATATCATCCAATTTTGGCACAAAGACCTGTGTTTACGACGCCGAATTGATGTTCCTGGATTTTCAACAACACTCTCACGCACTGCTTCGTCATTGACATTTGAACGGCTTGTTTTTGGACGACCAGTGTGTTTAGAGTCTCCAACTGATCCAGTCTCCCTGTTTTTTTATTTTAGAGATTAATTTTTCAATTAATCTCTTCACAGTTGATGAAGTCAAAACACTATTCCGACCATATTTTGCAAGAAATTTTCGAACTGCGGCCGCCAAACTTTCATTATTTTTAAGATAATGTTCAACAATAAAGACACGTTGTTCTATCGTGTAACGCTCCATTTTTACTAACCCTAAGCTGCCAGCTGTCAAATTGTTTTTTTTTTAGGGTTGCCATCACTTTACTGCACAAATGGCGGCAAATTCAAATCTTGCGTTAATTCTGGGACACCCTTATGAATAGCCTCCAGCCAGTCTTCCAGTGTAGTGCATGTGATATGTTGCTTTTGTCAATGTTTTGCTAGTTATAATATTTTAAATTTACTAGCAATGTGGTTTTCGGAAATTCGCAACAACTATGACGGTACGTGCGAGACAGCACGGAGCAGCCTTCTATATTTCCAAGGAACTTTCAACGGCTCCAGTCTGGGCTGAATGCTAGTCATTAGCAATGGCGACGGGATGTTTTTTCTTCTTCGTCTATTTAATGGTTTTCTTCGTAATTATACGTCTGGTTTTATCATTGCTAGCTCCGAGAAAACGCCAGTTAGATTCGTCCCCCCCTCCCCCGCATAAAATTATAACCTTGTAAACATCCGTAGCATGAGTTTCACAGAAAAATTAGAAGTAATTATAAAGTAAAGCAGATGTGTACAGTACATATAAAGGTCACCCTAACTAACTATTTAGGTCGAGTCATAAGTAACTTCCGTTTTTTCATCAGACATTTATTTTGCTCTCATTAAATGACAAAATTATATTAATTTTGACGAGTGCAGGACGCTTTTCATGGAGTTTCTCTTGCACTCTTTGCAACTGCTGAATGTATCTATCAGCAGTAATCGTTAAATTTGACATCAACAACTCGTCTTGAATTATTCCTTGGCAATCCCACCATAACAATATAAAATCTTTTTGCCATGGATTTTTGCTTTCGGATCTGGTAGGGGTGGTTAATCCTTATCAAGCCACTGTCTTTTGTGGACTATATTGTCATAGGTAGCCCATTTTTCATCGCCTGTCACAATCCTGTTTAAAAAAGGCTTAATTTATACCCGTGAGTGCAGACTTGTGGCGATTGACATGGGATCTTCTTTATTCCGTTCACTGGGATTGTGAGGTACCCACACTCCTAACTTGCTGACTTTCCCAAATTTCTCCAGGTGGCGGTTAACAGTTGATTGTGATGTATTCAACCTTTCTAATACCTCTTGTTGATTGACGTGGATTTTTCTCCAATATTGCCTTTAAAAGGTTGTCGTCAAAGTCGGAAGGACGTACCACCCTCGGTTCGTATCTCCAGAACGGAATTTCATAAACCAATTTCTAACTGCCCGATCAGTTATTAGTTCTTCACTATATACTCAGGATATTTTTTCAGCTGTCGCCCTAGCACTATTGCCTTGTTTAAATTCACAAAGCATTACAAGACGAATACGTACTCATTGACTCTCCATTTCAGAGGTTAAAAAAAACAGTTTAACGTAACGTGTATCACACAAAACAGTTGACAAAAGACTAACTGAAGCCTCGTCTACATAGTGAAAACAAAAACTTGTCATAGTAACTCATAGCGGGTAGATACGAACAATAGATACTACTTAGCTGCATCGGAAGTTACTTATGACTCGACCTGATAAAAAGGGTAGTTTTAGATTCCAGCTATTTCATACGCGTTTGCATAAATACAAAATCATGAGATGAAACCATTAATTAACACTTTTTGGAACAATTATTTGCTTGAGAATAAGAAAACTACTAGATGTACGAGTATATACATACAACGAAAATATTGGCAAAACAAAACAAATAGACATACCGATTGAAGTAATATATCCACCAAAACCAGCTGCACCAACAAGAGAATGAGCTGGTTAAATCATACAAATTACTTTAATTTTATTAATAATACTTCTAGCAAAATATCAGATTCCGTCATACTTGTCGTCTAACTATTTTTTTTCCCAAGGGTGGAAAATAATAAATGATGCTTTCCGAAGAAATATTTGATTTTGAAGAATTCTTAACACGGTTACAGATTTTCGCAGGATGTGAAGGAAACTATTTAATTCTGGCTTTTAATCTGTACATAGAACATCTTTTTGATGCCGATCAGACGGTAAAGGTCCGGTCGTTCAAGAAGGAAAAACATTTTTTCTATCTTCCTGAATTCTAAATAAATCTAACATCAATGGTCAGCAACATTTCCACGAGTTTTAAATATTCAAACAGAATGGTTTATTCGAAAACAAAACAAAAAACACCTTTTATTTATTCGTTAAAAACGCAGACACAAAGAAAACGTAATAAGTCGATTAATAATACCAAAATAAAAAGCGTTCCATCCCATCATCATCAACTACATCCTCAATTGTCATCTCGCAATCAAGCCAAATTTACCACGCTAGATAAATTACGTATTCTTTTACATTTTAATTGACTGTATGTCTATATTACAAGTTATGACGTGAATAACAAGGAGAAACTAGTTTTGAAAAAAAGTTAAAAAATTGTTCACGAATAGCCTAGGTAGCGGCGGTCCTGAACATATCAAGGTTAAACGAGTCGAGCTTGGACGAGTGCCCACCAACCTTCTTCCCGGTCAGCTTTCATTCATAATTATTTCATATATGTTTTTAAATTAAATTTATTTTACAGTGTCAATTGTACTGGACTCGTTCGGAATAGTGAAACAATACATTCACAATCAGGTTTTTCATATTCAGAATATATATGTTTATTACTATTGTCGCTATATTTGTAGGCGTACGATGAAACCCGTCATAAAACCCGACCTGCTCAAAAATTTCGCAGCCTCTGTTCTATTGAGTATGAGAACATTTCAGGGATAGCAGATAAGATTTTCTCCTAATCAGTACTTCTCAATTAATCAGTACTTCTCAATTAATCAGTACTTCTCAATTAATCAGTACTTCTCAATTAATCAGTACTGTTTATTGAGTCGGCACTGAAACATTTCAGTTCGCATCTTGACTGACGGTAAAAGCAATTTTTTTCTTCGGACTGGATTCCATGACTAAAAAGTCAAAACACCAACATTTGCTTGCTGGTTGAAGTTATTAACGAAAAATATATAAACAATTTTACAAGGAAAATATTTAATAGCACACGTTTTGTCGGATCATTTAATCAAGCCATTCACAGAAAATTATCGATTGGTCTAGAAGTCTGTATATATTATATTAAATAAAAACATATTTTAATAATAATATTTTAAGAATAATATTATTAATATATATTAATTTAAAAATTAAATTATATTAAAACGGTTTTTACGGCTCATATCTATGATTCATAATTTTACGAAAACTCATTAGAGAATTACAATAAGAGACATAATACTTTGGACGATTTTGTAGCTCCGTGATTTAATTTCGTTTTTAGAAAACATTTGATACGACACCCTACTCAAAATTACAGAACACATTTTACTCAAATACAATGTAATTAAATGATGACCCTTTTTCGGAAATTTCATACGATGAATGAACTCAACGGCAGACAAACTGACCGTATATTTTGTTTTTGTTCGAAGAAACCGGCTTATATCCATGAAAAGATTTTAAATTTTCATCAGAAAACAAGGCAATTTTATTAACAAATTAGCCATTATTATTTTATCGATTCAATAACAACAATCGCCTCATATTTCAATTGTGGCTATTAATTCTCATAATATATCATATCAAAGTATAGTATGTTGATAAATAATAATCACCCCAGAATATGTTGATGAGTTCCACTCTTCTGGAATCGTTCCTAGCGACGAGACTTGCCTCCATTATCACTACGAGAAGTGAGCTCTCTCACTCAAACCTCCTACATTTATAGATTCTTCTATTGCATAACTGCCATACGCGATGGGCAATAAAAAACCGTTATCTGATAATATATTTCATTGTTTTTCAAAAACCTCTCCCCCCCTCAATGCTCGAATTATGTAATATATTGGATTAACGCTTGTAAACAAGGCGTAGAAAATAATTAGGTATGACCAGACTACAGTACTGATAACGTATATTTTTGCCTACGACTTTATGTTATTTTAAAGGGTGGGGGTGTAAAAGCAGTAGAGTAATGGTGAAAATGACTTTTCATGTTTTCCGCGAATCCATGACGTGGATGGATCGCTGCGAAAACAGAACTTAACATGACCCCGTGTCATATGCCTGGTCGAGAAGCATCGATATTTGCATGGGAGCTCCTGCGGTAGGGCAAATAACACAATGTTATTTTTTCGAATAAAAAATTCTTTGTATTGAATCCTGAGAGCAAAGCTGTCTATAATTTTGTTTTTCACATGTCCTTCCTTTCCAGCGGAACATAAGGCGCTCACGAAATTCCCCCATCTCCTTGTTTTATAATGCTTGCTTTATATATAATATTTATAATCTTGCTAAGAACAAGTAAAAGGGGCCTGAGGAGAACTGTGTACCTGCCTTGTGACTTCATGGCAGTCACTGATGGTTCCTGTTAAGTAAGCAACCGCACCCCTCCTTACTCCCTACTTCCCGGAACTATCCTTTTCTTATGCATATATGTCTCAGCTTTAGCTCCAGACCCCATTCGTCCCAAGACCTTCCATCCAGTATGTAGTAACGTAACTCTTAATATTTGTATAGACTACACAGGTGGTGTGAAAAATTTCCGACCTCAACATGAAGATGATAATAAAATAAATACAAGCTAGTGAAATAAAAGCTAAAATAAAAGCTTTGTTAGGTCGGAAACTTTTCAGACCGCCCTCGTAGTGTTGTGCTTGTACTTCATAATAAAGCTTTTCTTTTAATAGACTCTTCTCTACAAAGATTATTTAATTTCATGATACCTTTTAACTTATCTCTATGCTGGTGGGTTCTACCCCGTTTTTTTTTCACATGTCCTTGAAATATTGAAACATGTCTGTATGCTGTACGCTGATTTCTTTTCTTTTACTCTTACACTCCTCCGGAAATCACACTCCCAGAATAAGTAAAGCTGTACCCTCATTTGACATTTTTGTTAGCGAGTGTGACATCCATGTGTTTGCAATTAGTCTTGGCTACATTTATTCTCAAATCCGCTTTAGCGGCTTCTTCACTGATGTCTAGATTCGAGAGGACGTCTGTCGGCTTAACACTAAGGAGGCGCACTAATTCCTTATCTTATCTTTATTCATAAATCTATTTAGGGCCAATAGAAAAAAATATTGGTTACTTTAAAAGGAGCAGAGTGTTTTTCTTTTCAGAATACTTGACATTGAACCTACTGGTAAATGCCAGTCATTTTCCTCGTGCAGTGAAGGGCAAGTGAGAGTAGATCTGACATGTAAAGGGTGTCCCAGAATTAACGCAAGATTTGAATTTGCCGCCATTTGTGCAGTAAAGTGCTGGCAACCCTAAAAAAAAAACAATTTGACAGCTGACAGTTTAGGGTTAGTGAAAATGGAGCGTTACACGATAGAACAACGTGTCTTTATTGTTGAACATTATCTCAAAAATAATGAAAGTTTTGCGGCCGAATTTCGAAAATTTTGTAGAAAATATGGCCGGAATAGTGTTTTGACTTCATCAACTGGGAAGAGATTAATTGAAAAATTTAGGAACACTGGATCAATAGGAAACATTTCCAGGTCGTGTACTCTCTCGTTTCGGTGATCAGAATTGGCCCCCTAGATCATATGATTTGACACCTTTGATTTTTTTTTTTATGGTGTTATTTAAAGTCAAAGGTGTATGTCAACAAGCCCACGTCCACCCGTGCTTTAAAAGAGGAAATTCAACGCTGCATCAACGAAATTCAACCACATTTATGCCAAATGGTCATGGAAAATTTCGACAAAAGAGTGCGTATGTGCCAGCAAAGTTGTGGAGGCCATTTGCCCGATGTGTTATTCCATAAATAACCCTATCCTTTTTACTTTATAATTCAATACAAAAATAACAACAAAAATACTAAAAACTGTGTTTTCTATTTAAATCAAATCTTGCGTCAATTCTGGGACACCCTTTATCAATAAATATACACCTCTACCCACAATATTAATAATTGTGACTGGCTAAGAATGGGACATTTAAAATTCTTATTTTTAGACACCACCTTCAAGCAAGTACAAGGATCCGCTCAACCCAAATATCCCTTTCTTTGTGTAAATAGGATGTACTTTATAATTCAATACAAAAACAACAACAAAAATACTAAAAACTGTGTTTTCTATTTAAATCAAATCTTGCGTCAATTCTGGGACACCCTTTATAAGCAGCATACATGTGTTCACTACTTCTTGTTTAAGAGGCAGCCAAAGACGAAAAAGGTGTAATAACGAAAAGAAGAAATATTATTTACAAGTTGATTCAACCTGCTCGGTTTTTCTGATCCACTTCGTTTTCTTTGTTAACCATTCTCAAACGGAACGATCGAAGAAAGAGAGTAAAAAAAACATTAAAAAGTAATATTAAGAATAATAGTTAAGTGCCGATCAGTAACAGACAGAATGTTACAATAAAAAACTGATCTGGGACTGTCACTGACTTCCATTTAATCTGATATCACAAACGTTTGTGAAAACTCCCCGCTGTCTTTTTAACTAGGGTTCATCAGCCCCATTGACACGATTACGAATAAATGGCATGTTCCTAAAAATCAAAGTGAGCCAATAACATTTATTCCAAATGAATTAAGTGATGCGATGAGAACTGTGTAAAAGATTGCCTTTTCAAGAAACGAAAAAATTGGCCCCCCTCATATAAAAACCGGCGTAGAACATTAAATTTCTATTGTAAAAAACAAAATCTTGAATTTCAATAAAACCTTTAATAGTTTTTGAGCTAGGACTTCAGAAACAGCTATAAGGGACGCTTTACCTTTTAAATATTTAAATTTTATTTTATTTCACTCACACGGAAACATTGCTCCACGATCTCACCTGACACAGCCACCTATTGGCCATCAGATCCCAACCGAAATCCAGATCTCCTAGACTTCTTCTTCTACAATAGTTTAGGAACACTAAACTATTCACTCAAGCGCCTCGATGACCTCTCCTCCGATCATAGCCCTTTATTATTAACCATTTCCCTAAAACCAATTCACAAACTATCTCCTCCTTCATTTATTAGGGGCCCAGTCGATTGGGACCACTTCCGTCAGCTTCTTACAGAGTCCGTAAACCTCAAATTATCCCTGAAAACATCCCAAGACCTAGACGATGCAGTGCATTCTTTCACTACTCTGGTCCAGAGGTCGGCTTGGGAGGCATCGTCACCCCATCGTCACCCAAAAATTCATAATCATAATAGTTTACCTCAGCATCTCAAAGATCTAATCCTATCCAAACGCCGCTCCAGAACAGTGTGGCAAAGATCCCGGCATCCTGCCGATCGCCGCTCGTACAATCAGTACTGCCGATTGGTAAAGCGGCGATTGGCATCCTTCCGTTCCGATTCTTTCAATTCCTACCTCTCCTCTCTGTCTACCAGGGATAACTCCTTGTGGAATGTAACCAAAAAAATCCTAAAGTATCAACCTGTTTCACATCCGCTCCGTCGTGATGATGGGTCCTGGGCGGCTTCGGATGGGGATAGGTCGGAGGAATTTGCTCTGCATCTTACCCATACTTTCACACCTAACCTTTCTCATCAAAGCCATACTCACAGCACAACTGTGGAAGATTTCCTCACTTCACCTATTCCTCTCTCTCTTCCACCAAAAGCCGTTAATCCCTCTGAGGTCAAATACCTTTTGAAAAACTTACCTTACCGAAAATCCCCTGGATATGATCTCCTTACTCCTCAAATTCTCAAACAACTTCCTCCTAAAGCCATAATCTTCCTAACCTATATATATAATTGCATTATCCGAACGACGCACTTCCCACTCCTCTGGAAACATTCCATTATTGTCCTATTCGCCAAACCCGGTAAACCACCCAATGACGCCTCATCTTACCGTCCAATAAGCCTACTCCCTATCCTCTCAAAAATATTTGAGAAACTTCTACTAAAACGTCTACTTCCAATTATTGAATCCAAAAACCTTTTTCCTACACACCAATTTGGTTTCCGCCAACGGCATTCCACTGCTCAACAAGGCCTTCGCGTTGTTGATCACATCTCCTCAGCCCTTGAAACCAAACAGTATTGCACTGCTGCCTTTCTTGATATAGCTCAAGCTTTTGACAGGGTTTGGCACGCAGGTTTACTCTACAAGCTCAAAAGATATTTACCACAGACCCTTTTCCTAATCCTACAGTCCTACCTTTCAAACCGCTTCTTCCAAGTCCGCTGTGGTTTAGAATATTCAAACTACTATCCTATAAATGCAGGAGTTCCACAGGGCAGTGTCCTGGGCCCCATCCTCTACAACCTATACACCGCTGATGTCCCCTCTACTCCCAATACCTTCTTGGCCACATTTGCAGATGACACTGCAGTCTTGTCATCTAACCCAGACCCCGACATAGCATCCCATAACCTTCAAAAACACCTTGACGAGATCGATTATTGGTGCAACCAATGGCGGATCAAAGTTAATGAAGCAAAATGTTCCCACATTACCTTCACCCTTTGTCGCAAGTCTTGTCCACTAGTTTATTTTAATTCTATTCCTCTCCCTGTATCCGAGACAGTATGGTATTTAGGCTTCCATCTCGATAAACGACTGACCTGGAACCCACATACGAGACTAAAAAGACAAGAACTAAACAGACGCTTTGGACAACTATACAGACTACTTCAAAGGACATCCCATCTCTCAATAGAAAATAAACTACTAATCTACAAAGTTATACTTAAACCAATCTGGACATACGGAATAGAGCTATGGGGGACAGCAAAAAAGTCGAACATCAAGCGTATCCAATCCTTTCAATCAAAAGTCCTGAGAACAATAGTAAATGCCCCTTATTATGTCAGCAACAAAACCCTTCATAACGACCTTAATATACCCTACATTCTAGAACTCATCCCTTCCAAGTTTACGAAATTCCACAGTAGCCTTTCCAACCACCCTAATCCTGTAGCACAGTCACTGCACTGCGTCACTCATCCCTATAATCCTCCTCGGAGACTGAAACGGCAGTGGCCTCGTGACCTGCTATAATCAAGTGACAGTGGGAGTCCTGGCAATGGCCAGTTTCTCCAATCATGTCCTGAATGAATGAGCGAGTGAATGATGAAATGTAAATATGGTATGAATGATCGTATATCTTAATTACTTATTGCCTAGCAAGGCAGATTGTAATTTTAGCACAATAAAGGAATTATATATATATATTTTATTTCAACCCAAATTAATCCGGAAAGAGATGTGGAATAAACTTTTAACGCCTAGTGCCAGTATGAAATTAGCACAATTCTATTACGGTTCTGAAATTAATTCTTACATATTTTTTATTTTTGTTTAGTAAGTTAGTTAGTTTGTGTGCGTGCTTCCAGAATTAACCATTAACATTAATTTAATACAGAAAATGTAAGAGCATTACTTCAATTGCAACTGTAAATGAGTTTATGTCAACTTAATGGTTTATATGTCAACTTTTATGATACCGTCTTATAGGACTTCCGATACAGGTGGTTTCCGGTAAAATACTTTCACCACCACAGTTTAAACATCCGGTGGACTCTCTCCAGCCACCCACGAAATCGAGAGAAGCTGCTTTGAAGTCGGATGAACTAATACGATCGGCCTGACAAACACTGAAGAGAGAGAGAGAGAGAGAGAGAGAGAGAGAGAGAGAGAGAGAGAGAGAGAGAGAGAGAGAGAATGAAGGAAAGCTAAATAAAAAAAAAATACATGTCAATGAATTAATTCCCCTTACTTAATGATTACACAAGCCTTTCTAAGACAATAATGACATTTATGTAATTTCTAAGCCAAACATTGTTTTAGTTTGCATATACTACAAATAGGTAGATTAGATTTATAGACACTACACTGTACGAGAGCCACAAATATATTTTTCAAAGTATACATAATGAACAATGAAGTGTGTATACATCCGAACGAAGACTTGAAATATCAGTATGAACTCCCTCTTGTCCTTAGAATAAACGGGCTTTTTGTTTCAAACCATTAAAGAAACAAAAATCACTTCGTTAGAGTACGAGTTGTAATTGTTCCGACACTATCGCCTAAAAACGTATGAATCCATTTGATAGACGACAAGCCTGTATGTTGGATCGCTTGACTTGAATCTAAAAGACTTTAAAATCTAAAACAAGACTAATTAGGTGATTAGTCTTGATAAAAGACCCAATATAAGCTCAATTGGAGCTTTCAAATTTCTGAGAACATCACCAGTATGTGCTTTCGTGAACTTATTTCAACTTTGTTCAGAAGTTTGTTATTTAATGTTCTTACAACGGCCTTTATTAAATGAATCTCCATGATGGGTTTCTCAATATAAAAGTTAATAGTGGATTTTTTTTACTGACATTTACCAGCGCATAATATATAAAAACGCGTTGTTGAATGCATCCATATTTGCAAAATATACCAATATTATATTTTCAAAAACTCCCTCTCTGTTAACCAGACGAATCCAATTTGTTATCAACAAAATGGAAACATATGGTTGGGATTTTCCATTTCCTACCGAAAATTGGATCACATTCCCAACTCTCTTCCACCTGTAATGTCTTTCCGTATAAACATATATATGAATTTTCCGGTATCAATATAATGTATATGTTAAAAATTGAACCAATAAATAAAAGCACAGAAAATTTAGTCATCAGTACTTCAAAATTATTTATTGCAGCCAGTATCATGATAGAGGGATTTGGGGGGGGGGGGTGGAACCCCCTCTCTTGATATTCTAGAGAAAAAAAATATATAAAACAATATGTGTTGGCCTTATTAGTATAAAATAGCTTGTGTAAAAATCCCTCAAATCCCCCCTCAAAAAATTCTGGCAGCGATCCTGTATGTAGTATTTTTATCAGAAAACAAATCTATCTGGCTAATTGTTTGTAATCTAATTAAACATTGCTTAAATGTCTTACCTTGTCAAAATTTATAATCACTTTTTTTTTTTAATTTAAAATATTCGACAGTAGCAACTAATCTTCTGAACTGTCGTGTAAGATACGGGAGAAAATAAATATCCTGATTAATTTTCAATGCAAATTTGACTGCTAATCCACATGGTTTTTTTTTTAAATTTATTCAAACATGTAAATATGAAATTCCAACACAAGGCTCAAGATAGATTTTCGATAAACGAAAGTTCAAACTAATCCACTATCTTTATTTGCAACTAATATATTTTTTTTTAAACCGTTACACTTCCTGGTACAATATCAGGCCGTTAATAAACAAAGCTTATCGGATAATAACCTGATAATGACTCGTTGATTTTTTTTTTTTTTTTTTCGCGTAAGGTTTTCTGCGTGAGGAAGGAAGGAAATGGGAGAAGTAGTTATGGAGGAAATGATCTTGAACAATCTCTCTAATGGTGATCCTTCATTATAGCCCCATAATGATACTGGTCCTTGTGCAAGTGGGTCACCCATTAAAAGTGGGTTCGTGGGTTGGGTTTTTTTTTTACGGGACATTCACCGGGTATTCGGGCAGACCGAATGAACATAAAACCGTTAATGGGGAGAATAAAACCGAAGATGTTACAGTTTTTATGTTGCATGTACAGTTTTTTTTTTATTATCATTAGTTTTCACGAACGAGACTAGAAACTCGTTTCGAAACATTTGATGTGTTACTGAGAAGGATTCGCATTCGGCACAGCGCGAGGCCGTAAACATATAATTAAAGATTACATAACGCTTTAGTGTGGCTTCGACAACGAGTCAGTCATGTTTATAGGTCGTATTAATTTGACATCTGAGGATTAGCTTTCGGTTTTCATCAGCTGTCGTCGAGAAATATTCGAAGCATGTATTTATGAGAGGAAACCTAATACAGTTTTCTTTCTAATTTTTTCGGAAATTTCCGAGCTAAAATACAGTATATTGTTAAAGTGGTGTCGATCGATATAATATAAGTTATATTTTTCGTAGAAATACTGACGTCACTAAAGAAGCAATATGATCTATTAAGTATTTTCAATCATAATTGAAGTAGCCATCATTTTTTTTTTTTACTGACATGATACGTGCAGTCGTTCCCATATCAAACCAATTGGGCTGGCTCTAAAAGCTTCGTGAATGAGTGGAGGGGGGAAACTAGAAGAGTAGAAATATAATTTAGGAAGATACTGGAAATAAACAGATTTAGGGAATAATCTATTGGGTTTCCCCCGGTTATCCCGACAGGCTAAGACTCCCAATTCCCCTAACATCTCCAATTACGTACTCCATCTTTACGATCTCATCCCATTCATCAATGTTACGAGAAACGATCATTTCCACCCTTATACTTGTGGGCACGGAAAACCATGGATACGCTCTCTCCAACCCCCTTAATCCCAGCCATTTTTATGAGACATTGGTCTCATGATCAATTGCATCCCCTTTTATCAGCGTTCTCATCAGTATTCATTCATACGACTCACTTGACTTAGTCATATTCTCTCTTAAATTGTATTTTCTACTTGACATTAAATCGCCCGCAAGATCTCAATGAAGATGAGGAGTCCTCATCTAATACTCCGGGGAAATGTTTAATACTTACAGGAAGTTGAAATCACAAAAATAAATTATGTGTTTGGGATTTCATGACTCATCATCGGTTGGGATACCGGCTTTGATTTCATAAAACTTATCAGTGGACGAAGCACGAGATCATCAAATCTTTGTGTGCAAGATTTCTACAAGATAGCTTTGCTGAAAATCTAACCATCTCAATATGGAATATATTGAAACGAGCGTCGATAAATTAAGTCGGTAAAGATGTCAATGATTCATCAAGCGATATCCCAAAAAAGAATTCATTGATAAATAATTATATAAGTTATCATAATTACAATATATATTAAAAAAAAAAGTTGATTACTTATGTTAAATTCATATTGTAAATTACATTTTTTCAAATAAACTACTATTGAATTCTGAATTGTAAATGCATCTATGCATTATTTACATTTGCGTAGCATTTCTATTTTTTTTCTACAGGTTCTAGTGGGAAGAAGTGAAGCATGCTGGCTGGTATGACTTTCCTCAATATTAAATTATATATTTAAAAAAAATATATTTATTTGCTTGATATGAATAAAATAACTGTGATATGTAAATTAAGTAAACATTTCACCCATAATAATTAAATATCTAAAAGCTGAAACACATTCTAATTGAGTTACATGGCTTTTTACTTAAGCTAAAAATAGACATATTGCACGGTGAGGGTGTTTATTCACGCTTAAATTTACTTTTAATTATTATGGCACTGAATTCAAGTAATAAATTCAGGCTTTGAATGTTGTGAGGCAACACATTTTTTAAAATATACCAAATTTAGCATTTTAATGTGTCACTACCAACCAACAATCGGAAAAAAAAAATTATTTTTGGTTTGTAATTTCGTACCGTAATCGTACATTTCGTAATAATCCAACAACGATGCAGGTACGCCCATTTCCCTTTACGCTGAAGAGCTCCTTGATTTCAAGAGGCGTCGGCTAAAACAATAAAAATTATTTAAGTATTTTGAAATATGGGAATGAGAAAAGATATAATTTTTTTCTAAATTCGTGGTAACATTATTTGATGAATTTATGGCCTTTAACTGTTTTACTGATCGAAAATAAAATAAATTAAATTTCAAAAAAATATTCTTCTGAATGGTTTGTTATGACAGATAATTATATTATGGGTTAAACCGGATATAACTTCAAAATTGTTGGTTCTACGATCTTTTAAAAATTAATTAATGAAGTTCAATTTGTTGGTTAGAACCCACTTTGAATACTGTTCATTGTTACAGTTTCCCGATACTGTTTATAACAATAATACAGAGAGAAGATCTAGATTTTTAAAATTTTTATTGTTCACTGTCGACAGCACCAGCCAGGGGAGATCTTGCCGACCCAGGCACCGCTCGGCGGACGTCAGAAAGAGGTAAATAAACCTGTGCTCTTTGAGCTTTGCCTGCTGCCTAGATGGCGGGCAGCTTTATTTGATCTGACTACATAAGATCTCATAAGACGTGCCCCACAGTGCACTATGTTCAGGAGAAGAGATACAGGCTAGGTATTATAGGTAGTTAACGTGGTCTTGGAATGTCCACGATTTCACACTCGGTATCTGAGGGTAGGCGAAAACCGTCCGGATCCCAAGCGAATAAGATAACCGTTTATTTTGGACAATCAGGGGCTACTATACCATCGCCGTGGTGAAGAAGTTGGCACAGCATTCACAACTCGGTTGTTACATGGTTCGGATGTAACCAATGAACAGCATACATCCGAAAATTCGTGAATTATTTTGTTCGTTTTAAGCTCGACTAAATTATTGCTCAGAGAAACATTGGCGGATACCTGATTTTCAGTTATGGAAAAGTGAGTGAGCAGTCGACTCAAGTGATTCGTCCTTTGAATTACTCTGGGAGTAAAACGTCAATAAATTAATTAAGTTAGCCCAGGTGCTCTTTATTTTTGTATTTGTAACAGGTGTTTTATTTTCATGCCACTATTGAGGTATACAAGAAAATGGCAAAAGGTGGACTCCTTGGGTTAAAATACGCTAGGTTTCCCCAACAAATGGCCCGATCTGTAGGCCAATAGGCAAAAACAACCTCTAAAAGTTCATTTGACTTATGTCTGGAAAATTCGTCAGGATATACCTAAAAATGTTTAAAGATTAATTTTGTGTCATGAGGCTTTGATTATTCAATTATTATAATTACATATAAAAACATTAAAATAGCTTTTTTTTTTTTGTTCCGTGGGAATTGTAAATACACAATATACTTGTATTGTATTGTAAGTTTCAAGTAAACTTACGTGACAGATTATGGAAACGAGGCATTGCGTGTATGTGTGCGCAATGTAAGTAAGCGCAGATAGAAAGGTGGGAAAACAGTAGAAACTGTAATAGATATACGTCGGATTTTTATTAATTACCGGGGGAGGGAGAGGGTGAGAGAGAGAGAGAGAGAGAGAGAGAGAGAGAGAGAGAGAGAGAGAGAGAGAGAGAGAGAGAGAGAGAGAGAGAGAGAGAGAGAGAGAGAGAGAGAGAGAGATTACAATCACATTTCCCAACTCCCAGGAGTGAGATGTTAGTTCATACATAGATCGTATTACACATACCTTTTCCTACCCTAAATCGATCTACAACTAATAACATTTTTATTATTCATGTGCCTAATTCGACGTTCCTCATTTCTACTCGACATCGTGCCAGCTCAGTGGTCAACTCATGAGGAACCACTCTTAAAGAGTGATCCACTTTTCCCAAGTCATGCTGCCCACGATTTATGGCGGATTGGGAAATTCCATGCTCTCTTGCCAATTCTTAAGTACTTTTCGTTCGCTCTGACTCGCCGGATGCATCCTCTCATCGAATAGATTTACAAGGCTAAGAACAAGTAGAAGGAGCTTGAGCACAACTGTATACCTGCCTCGTGACTTCAAGGAAGTCACTGATGGTTCCTGTTATTTTTAAGTAAGCGACCGCATCCCTCCGAGACCTCCCTACATCCCAGAATCTTATCATTTTCTTAAACATATATGTCTCAGCTTTAGCCCCAGACCCTACTTGTGCCTAGACATTCCACCCAGTATGTAGTAACGTAAGTCTTAATATTTGTATATACCAGTGTTTTGATTGTACTTCATAATAAAGCTTTTCTTTCTTTTCTTTTAAAAGACTCTCCTCTCCAAAGATTATTTAACTGAATGACGATTTTCCCGCAGGGCTGATGTCACCAGTAATAAATGTCACCATATAACTAATTTTCACGAAAACTAAGCTGGTTATTTATTTTATTTTTTTATTTCTTCATAGCCCCTTTAAATTCACAGATAATTATATACAATTGTAGATCCTCGGGCGAATCTGTTTACAATTTATTTCTGTATTTCCTGTAGCTTCGCTACATTATATACAGATTTTGTTATTTTATTTATATTTTTTTTTTTCTGACTAATAAAAGTGAAGGGGCTCACCTTTTTGATCAAACTTAAAACTAACTTACATACTAATTCTTAACTTCATTTTTCCCCGACATTCTGTTGTCATCGATGCGGGAGGGGTGGTGGGGTCATGTTAAACTGGTTTGGTTAGGCGCTGCAACCAGTCAAAAAATTTTATGTGTCTCCGGCGGATGAACTCACCCACCGACGGCACAACAAGCAACGGGTGCAGGTCAGCGTTCTTTAACCTCTCGAGAGAGGTATGTCGGACCACTTTTCGCATGATCCCATTCTGGAAATGTTGAAGACATTTGGCTGTATTGTCTGTCAAGAGGGTAAATAGCGGGGCACCGTACAGCAGTGCTAGCCGGAGGACACATTTATATATTATCAGTTTGAGACGATTTATTAGTTTATGGAGTCAGAAATAACGACGGTTATTTTTTGATGACTCGCCATATTACTTGTCGGATGTAGTTACTTACTAGATACATAAAAAAATGGAATAAAATATAAAATAAAATCCGGCACCTCCGAGAGTGCACCTCAAGATTCCCACTTCGAATGCGAACAAGAAACAAAAAAGATACTGGATCTCAAACAAAGGTTTATCGCGTACTAATAAAAGATGACACTCTTACAAGATCACTGTTGACGCTGCACAAAGAAACATAACTAGTGACTATTTATCTTTGGCGTTAATTAAGAGTCCATGTCAATCATTATTAGCGAATGTTAATCAACTGATTTCCCAAACTCGCCTATCATTTCCAAAGTTCTTATCGGACCTCTTGAACCGTTATCTACTGGCCCGCTCTACAGACAGTTACGTTACATTTCTATTAATAAATAACGGTTATGTCATATGTTAATCTTCTGTTCTCCAATAACATCTATAATAACATACAAAAAATAAATAAAGAAGAAATGAGCATTCTAGGCTCAGCGGTGTTGTTTACCCGCGCCTTGTTTGTTTTCATTAAAATGTTTCTGGGTAGAAGACGCATGACACATACCACGGGTTTTTTTTTCTTTAGTGAAAATCCGGTTTTTAAGAGCGAGCTTTTTATTTAAATCAAGATTATTTCTAATATCGCTTCGATAAAGCTATGCTCATTAAGTTTTAGAGTCTCATAAAAACATTTTTTAATTAAAAAAAAAAAAACTTGCTTGAACAGTGAACGAGCTTATTCCTTTAAAAAAACATTACTACGATAAAGGCCAAAGCATGCAATATAATATCATGTTATAAAATCTGAGATATAATCAATAATAAAATTACCCCAACGTGAAAGGCTCTATTTTCAGGTGTGGAGATATCGTTCTTTCTTTAGTCTGTATGTTCTACGAAAACGGCCATAAAAGAATTATTTAATTGGTCTTAAATTTAATGTTCCGCAACACCTCGAATTCAGAAGATTAGTTTTTGGTTAAAATAATAACAAGTATGAATAAAAATCTTTACTTTTTCAAGTACTTTTCTTTCCCCCCCTTTCTTAGACTGAGCCTCAAACGGGCTTGCCCCACAAGCCCGTGAAGCGAGCTAATGGTGTAACGTAGCCTGTGGTGCGCGTATTCCGGTGCAATGGGATTGTTGCACCGGACAGCCCACCTTGAGTAATTCTGTTTTCGTTCTTTTTTTTTCAAAATCAATGCATAGAAAATTCCAAATAAAATAAATTAAAAACTTCACTTAAATAAGTAAGTAAAATAAATAAATATCCTTACACGCTATATAAGAAGCGTGGCGGGGCCAAGCGATCTGAGTGCCAAAAATTTGAAAAACGTTTTCACAAGTTCATACCAAAATAATATATGCTCCAATGCCAATGTCGTGCCAAAAGATTCAGAAACGATCTCTGTTGAGTTCATAATAACATTGTTTTTGCACTTGCGAAGCGACGCCTCATTTGACCATTGATTTTTATCCATGGTTAAGGTCACACCATTTTTTTTTTATTTATTGACCAGTCCAACAAACGGTTGGTCAAAATACTAATTGATTCTCACAACCATTCAAATAGTTTTTAAAAAACTCACGCAGAATCCAGATCTGAAATTCCTTTAAATTATGATCAAATTTGTTTCATCTGCAGTTTTACATCGTTAGTTTTATAATGCTAAGATAATGTTAAGAACGAGTAGAACTGTTTACCTGCCTCGTGACTTCATGGAAGTCACTGATGGTTCCTGTTATTTTTTTAAGTAAGCGACCGCATCCCTCCACGACCTCCCTACCTCTTCCTAGATTCTTATCATTTTTTATACATATATGTCTCAGCTTTAGCCTCAGACCCCGTTTTAGTATTTCCACGGTTGCAAGCTGAACCTGAGCCTCATCACCTAGTGTGTGTATGTGTTTTATTGAACTTTTAACTTCAAAAAGAAAATGTATTATATTTATGGACTCCTTCGAATGCATCTATTTTTGTTCATTGTATACTTATTAAATAAAGAAGTTATGAAATAAAAAAAAAACCTCAGACCTCACTCGTCCCTAGACATCCCACCCAGTATGTAGTAACGTAACTCTTAATATTCGTGCATACCAGTTTTGCTTGTACTTCATAATAAAGCTTTTCTTTCTTTTCGTTTAAAAGACTCTTCTCTACAAAGATTATTTAACTGTAGACACGAGTCAAGACAACTTTACATTTGACTGACAGCTTAAATGATTTTCCAGGTGGAAAATGGTGGCATAGCCGCCAAAAGTGTTTGTATAGCGGTGACATTTGTTATCTCTCGATATTGTTTGTTTACCTTAATTTCGTCACATATGCACTTTTATGAAAAATACAATTAATTTCTGATTGTCGTGTAAACAAACATTAGGTAAGACAAAATTAAAATTTCAATTACTAAACAGAAACAGTAAGGCTACTGATTCGTGGACCAGCTAAAGCACTTTTAGAGAAGAGATTAATTACTTTGATCGGTTATTGGGATATCACAAGCAAAATCAAATTGGATCCCAGTACCGGAAGACACGATTTTGATAACTTTTTATTCAATTGATTTTTTGCAGTCCGCAAAGGTTCAATCAAAGAAGTATTTTTGGTTGAAAATACCGAGTAGTTTAAAGGTAGAATAGTTTTCACAATCGTTTAGTTAAGCTAGGTCCCGGCACGTTCGGCCACCCCAATCCTAAATTTGTACTACAATGGAGTATAACGATTATTACGTGCTGTTAACATCTACAATCGCCAATTAGACATGGCCATATTGTAGCATGTGCACGTGGAACTGATGCTCCCATTAATGATGCTTATAATATGATACAGGAAACCCATACTGTTCCTAATTGACATTGGTGATATTATGTGCACGTTTGTTACGCTCCACTAATAAATATATATATATATATATATATATATTCAAATCCACACAAGTTAAACACAGAACACGTTAAAATGTGTTCTCATGACGAGGACTTAATCACGAATACACATAAACACACATGAAAATTATCATATATTTTTGTTGTGAAGAGATGATATCCGTTTATGTATTGTTCGAGTCAGTTCTATTTTTTTATTCAAGTTATGAAGGCTTTCAACAGCACATCAATGTCATCAAGAATATTTTATATATATATATATAATTTATATCTTCTAATGCGAAAATAAACGTAAGTAATCGTATAAATAATACACAAATATATCCATATGACATGTTTTATGTGCATTCTTCGGCATTCTGTGGCTCGGTGTTTCGTTAAGGAATAATCACTAACGACGAAACAAAACAAAACCAAATTAGAGTTCAGATGTCATTTTAAATTAAATACCAATTTTCTTCGTGGAAAATAACTCAAGTTACACATAAATAAATTAAAGGCTTCGACGCCTCATAAAAAAAAAGTGGAAGATACCGACGATGTCTGACTTGCTACTTAAAAAGTAACAAGTTATGTTCTTGATCTAAACCCAAAAACAGCAATTGAACCCCAAGACGTTAGCATTTATCCGTGGTACAGGTGTGAAGTCCAGGTAATGGAAACCTGGCGAAAGTATAAAAACTTATTAGCATTGTGACCTGACAAACATCTACCGATTCCGGTTATAGAAGGCTACCTCCCAGCTACCTGACGGCATTCTGGATCGGAAAAGTACACGGCGTTCATAAACAGGTCATTTTTATGGAACATACATATGGATTATTTTATATTATACGAATATTACTTTTAATAGAAAATTTTAATAGAAAAAAACAATGTTAAAATGTGTTCTCGTGTCGAGGACTTAATCACAGATACACATAAAGAGACATGAAATATATCATATATTGTTGTTGTGAAGAGATGATATCCGTTTATGTATTGGTCGAGTCACTTTTTATTGATTTTTTAATGATTTTTATTCAAGTATTGAAGGCTTTCAACAGCACATCAATGTCATCTTCAGGCGCTTCCGAACAGCCCGTCTAGCCCGGAAGTGCTTGAGAATGACAGACGTCGGCTGTCCAATGCGCATCTCATGAAAGAGGCTTGAACAAATTCTGTCACTAAAACCTAAATTAAATGATTTTTCAAGGTACTTGAATGCCTTTGAGACGTTTACGGTTCAGTCTGTTCAAAACAACCTTTTTAATGAAATTATATGCATCTTGTTTAGAAAGTGTTGTCCCGATGACGCAAAACGTTGGCTGCTGATAACAAATTGTTGATAAAAAGGATGTTTTGGAGAGGCTTGAGCTTCAACAACCCATAAGTGCTAAATAAAATTAATTATTCCTGTGATGCGTTTTATAGCAGTAAGGAGTAATAATTGATACTGACTTATGACTTCTGTTACAAGCAGCCACATTAAGGATATTAAACGCTTAATGTTACTAATTAATACTCTGAGGCTCTTAAATAAAAAATAAAATATGTTGGCATTCCCGTCCTTGAGGAGGAATCTCAGTGGAGTCGTAGAAAAATACGACTGTAAATTAGGCCAATCATGGAGAAACCAAAATCAACAGAAGAAAGAAATGTTTTATACAACAGAAATAATAAAAGAATAATAAACAATAAAATTAATACTACATATATTTTGACTTCACTTCAATTCTGCCGTCAATACTGTCTTTGAATTAACCTTTATTAATTCTATAATGTTTAATAGTGTTTACCTAATAAACAATAAATAATGGAAATTAAATACATTAAATAATGTATTCTATGAATTAATTTTATTTGAGTATTGAGCTTTAATTTTAAGATGTGTATTAGCATGAATACTTAAGTACAGGCAGAAAAAAAAGGTTCTTCAGTAATCATATTGTACTTATAGACTAATAATACACCCCTGTCCCTATGTAAATATAAATTATAATTGATTATTATAATTGAACTCACCAGTGGTTATGATCTCAGTAGTTTCTGACGACACCTCGTCCGATTCGTTATCGAAAAACAGATAAAGCCGGTTGAGCTCGTTGGGAACCAAATTCTGGCCAGGTTCGTCGAGATCACCTGTGACAACCGAAATAAAAAGTATTTAGACATACAATTCCAAAAAATTAAAACATCGATCAGGGATTTTATTAAGGTTGGGGATATGCGTGAAAGAGGGCAACGTTTTCAAATTATACAGGGACTTATGTAAGCAATTTTCTTTTCAGATAGTCCCAACTGAAATTTGTTTTCTATATTTTCATTCTAGTTAGAAAGTATTTTGGAATAAAACTCAATGATGATGTATTCATATTAACAAAATAGAAATTTTGTATAGAAATATAGACATTTCCGAGGGCCTTGATTGGATCTGTAGATATTGGAGGCACTAACGCATACCGGACATCCGCGAATTTCCATCATGCGAAAATGGGGTTTTTCCTCAGTGCTCAATTGGTCGTCATCACCGCATCGCATCCTCTCATCATATGTGTAGCAGTGTCCGTTGCAAAGACAAAAATATCTGCTGAGTGTGATATTTATTTAGTAATAAAGCAAAGTACCGAATCAAAGCCTTGGTTTAAAAAAAGCTTTGAACTGAGCTATGCGAAAAAAACAGGCATTGAAAGTATATCTACAGGGTAACCAACTACTTTCAAGGTTCCTAGGCCAGACAAGATAAAATAACTAATAAAAGTTACAAGAGGTTGTAACTAGGTATTTTCAATAGTTATTTTTTGAAACTCACTTCACTAAGGAAAGTACAATTTTGTTAACAAAATTAATATTAAGAAGTGGATCTAATTAGATTTAATAGCTTCAAAGTTATTAAAATTGGAATATTTTAGTAATTTTGGAAATCAATTGTTTCCTTGTAAATAATTTTGATTTAAATTCAGTTCACATAAAGTTGTAAAACTGATCTCAAGCAACGTCCTTGATTTGGTGACAGGCCATCAAAGGACTTTCACTGATATTTTTACAGCGTTGTGTGTATTTTAGTTAACATAGCAATGTTAACGCCATCAATAAACTGTCTATATTGTTATTTTGTTTGATATGTTTTCAACTTCCACGTGTGACTAACCTTCAAAGTTTTAAGGTCTATACTAGTCGGTTATCTATCAGTATGATACTCAATTATTTCTTATGACATATACTAATTATTATTGAACCGATAACGCTGGCTAGGGATGTGCCGAAAATTATGCGGTCTAATTGGTCTAGTCGATTGAAACAGCTGCCGAACCGGTAGCGTTGAATGACAGCTACTTCAGCAGGAACAATGATGGCCATTTAAGGTCGAGTTCAAGGATGTGACGTCGGCTCTTGCGATGCTAGAGCAAGCTTGCTTAGAAATATACGACACAGATAAATCTCTCGCTATGTGCGATTTTGCCATCGCTCTGAAGACAAATATTGAGAGAATGCAGTCTGAGGGGTGCAATTGAGATCTTCACTGACCGCCAGCTCATTGACTGCCATAACACCGAAAGACTAGACCTGACCTGACCGGAACAACAGATGTTATAAATTATTGTCCAAAGGGAAAAAAATGTCGTCAGAGTCGGGATCAGAACCCGGTACCTTACGATTTCCGTTGTGTTTTTTTGAAGATACATTGTAACGCAAATGTAAGTACGGTTGATAAGATACAATCGAGTCGTAACATCGACACTTATCATTCGATTCTAGTCAATAGTGTAGTTGGATGGGGGGGGGGGGCTGAGTTATATATACCATATATATATATTTTTATGTTTTTGTCTAAATTATATAAAAAATAACGTTGTGATCAATGTTTACAATGGTCATACGCACCTGGTGGTAAAATCCAAATTCTAGCGAAACTGTCCATAGAAAACCCAATAATAGATGATATAAATTTTGACAATCTCATTCATGACGTTTGCAATAAAAAAAGCAAGAAAAATAAATGTATAAACTCGCTTACATTTCATTATTATGTGTACAATCTATTTAAATAAAATAAATATGTAAATGTATATATTTGTGTTCAGTAATTGTTAATAACCACTGTTAATTTTGATTGACTTAGAAAGGTCAGCAAATTGGAGCCCACACCAGGTGGCAAACGCTCCAACATAGTATACCTACCTGGTGGTATCGACCAATTGCTTCATAGCTTCATTCTAGGGAAGTACAAATATACATAAAAAATGTATGCGGGTTTGAATCAAACAGGCTTCGTAGGTATAGATACATTTATGGCACACACTTATTGAGGCCAACCGTCAGTTAAATAATCTTTGTAGAGGAGAGTCTTTTAAAAGAAAAGAAAGAAAAGCTTTATTATGAAGTACAAGCAAAACACTGGTATATACAAATATTAAGAGTTATATTGCTACCTATTAGGTGGAAGGTTGAGTGACAAGTGTGGTCTGGGGCTAAAGCTGAGACTTAAATGTATAAGAAAAGGGTAAGATTCTGGGAGTAGGGAGTAAGGGAAGTAAGGAGGGTTGCTTACTTAGAAATAACAGGAACCATCAGTGACTTCCATGAAGTCACGAGACAGGATTACAGTTCTGCTCAACCCCCTTCTACTTGTTCTTAACATTATCTTAGCATTATAAAATTGCCGATACTTTAGATGTATCGAATCATCACTGATAAGACAGCAATTGTACCATTATCTGTGAGTCCCCCACTTAATATTAAATGGTTTCGAGCACACGATCAAGCTCATATGGCTGGAATTATTAGCAATCTCATAGGATCGTTAGATTTAGGGCACGATAACTTATGAGGGCCTGGCCCCCTTTTTTCGGGCGAGGCGAGGTACAAGGTGCCCGACCCTTTCACCATGGAACTCCTGCGCAGCATCACGTAGCCAGTAGGTTTCAAAATACGCCACCGGAATCACCTAGCAAAAACGCTACTAGTTAGCGTCTAGAACTGAATGTTTTCTTCTGGAAGATTACGCAATCTCATCCTCCTTTCTCCTCTTTCACAAGCTACAGCTGAAATCGCCATAATATCCTTAAAGAGCGTTTTAAAGCAATAATTCAGCACAACTTTAATTTTATGCATCTGTAGGTTTCATTTATGCGATCATTTTATTACTTAGAAGGGGTTTATGTTCCTCTCGCTTCCCAATTTAGGGATGGCATGGGAGCTCTCCCACATTAAAGAAATAGCAGGTAATATACGACAGAATTAAATCAGGAATGAAGGCTTCATTTTACTACTTTAGTTTATTTAAATTAAATCCGTTGCTACCTTGATGATGGGGCTACTCATTTTCCTCCACGAGGTTGAGTGGTTCATGCCTTGGCTCATCAAATCAGGAGTGTGGAATCGAACCTGGTATCTTCCAGCATTCAGTCATGAGAGCCACTGCCGTAAGGAGTCATACGAATGTATGCAAGTACGCTTATTAATTACAATTTCAATGAATTAAATTATTATTTTTTATATATGAATGAAATCAAAGATAAAGAAACAGTATCAATAAAGGGAATAAAACAATTTCAAAGTTCGATTACGGTCTAAGATTGTACTCGCACTATTCAAATACTTCCTTTAATGATTTTCAAACAAATTTTTACCAAAAATACTTCGTATATTAACAATTATTATTTCAGTTAATTCTTAAGCAGTATCTATAATAACGTAGTAAGATATTGGTGAGGATAAACTTTCTTTTTATCCTATTTCCTCAGTTCACTTAATTCATCAAACCAACCACGCCAAATCAAGTGGTTATGAAATTGATATAAAAAAAAAAAAATGAAAAGCATTTATATTCCTCTATCGCCAGCAAGGGAACAATACTGCCAGGAATTAACGAGGTATGAATGAAAGAATAATTTGTGAATATAAAAGCAATATTTTATCACAATAATCTATTTAATTTTTAAGGCCGGTAGTAATTTTCTTCAAATTAATAGTTATTACTTAAAAACCCATTTCTACTGTTGGCTATCAGAAGTTTATTTAGCGGGATATCTTTGGATTCATTATAATTGAATAATGTTACTCTTAATAACTATCCAAAGACCAAATAAGCTACAGGCGCTCTTCCAACAGTGCTGACGAGACACCACAACCACTAATTACAAACATTCCTACTAGTGCCAAAATGGTCGCCTGATTCTCTAAACCTCGCTTGATTGTTGAAAGAAAAGTACACTTTTGTATTCCCCCCCCCCCCAACACTCATCATTCGAACAGCTCACTCTAATCCAGCGAGCAATGTACAAGGCCTCTTGGGTGTGCTTATCTGAGGAGAGACAAGAGGGTGCGAACGCGGTACGCCAAGATCGATAAGTACGTGAGGGGGGGGGCCTTCCTCATCAGCAATACTTTCAATATTGAGCACTCCTTAGACGCATCAAGTGCACAGGCTGGATTAAAATTTCAAGTGGGAGCAACTTTTCCTATTCTCCCCACTTTATTTTTAGACTGTTTCCTCTTCATTTATTAAATTCCTAAGGTTCTTTTTCTTAGCTAGTGCCTTCCCCTTCGGTTTGTTTATTAAAGAGAGTATCAGTCACGAGGTTATCAGTCAAGTATCAGTTATTCACTACACTAATTCTTTCATTATTATCCTGGAAATTTAAATTTTACAGCAAAACTTTAACGCGACCCCCAGATTTTTAAAATTCGGCGAACTCGCTCATAATCTAAGGCAACATCGCATACATTTGTAATTTTAATTTTCTGCTTGGAAGCCGTTACTATCAGGTTTGAATGGTTTGCTCTAACATCAAGATTCACACTTGCTTTATTACTTCTAAAAGTGACTATAGCATATTTACTGAGACGTCGTTTACAGGCCAGTGATTACAATAGTTAAAATGATATGAAATCTAGAACCTATATTTCACAAACCATTGGATTCCGTTGATAAAAACATAGGAAGTATGAAAAGTCAATCCAGTTTCTATTTTGGAGCTTTCCAGCTGTATTGAAGATTTTTTTCACTCGGCAACGTTAGCGTAAATGAGCAGCAAACTAATGAATAAAGAGAATAGAAATCCAAAATAGTGCCCAGCACTTGATATGGACCACAACACCAAATTAATTATGGGTAACATCTGTCTACATAATATTGTTTAAAAAGAAAATACGATTGAATATTAATTTTACTATTAGTTAATTAAGGTCAGATTTGAAAATAACTTTAGAAGTACTTTAATATCAGTCGGATTTTCGTTCCTAAAAAACTAATCCCAGCTTATCACAAAGGTATTTAAAATAGGAGTCTTATGTACTACTCGTACCTATATTAAGAAAAAAAGGTCAATATTATAAACTGACTAATGTATTTTATTTTTTAATGAGTGTTCAGGACTACGATATACCTGGAAACTATTGATGGAATTAAGTAACAGAAACGGATTACGTAACGTTTGATTTGCTGTTTGTTAAATGGTTAATTTTCAATTCCAATTTTGAAATTTAACCACTTGCATTATGCTGATCGAACGGTCCGGTTATAATGCAGCAATGTTTTAATATTTGGACCTTCTTCTTTTGACACGATTGCCAAAAATGTCTCGTGCTGTCTTGCCTCAGAGGATGTTGTATCCATGATCGGAAATCCCCCTAAAAAAAAAGACCTCCAATCACGGAGGTAATTATGAACTGTTTGTGTTCTTCAGCTAATTCGGGAACATCTGAGACACCTCTCCAGAATGCACTAAGTGCCGAAGAGATGAGCAGGAACAACAAACTAGAGGAACAGACTAAGTTTGAGGCGTCAATAGAGGCAAGTAAACATTTTAGAAACCGAGGTATTTGAGTTCCTCCGGCCTTCACTCCGGCGGTCGGGTCTAAACGCTACATTTCTAAACAAAGGACTAAATTTATCTTGCCATTTCCTTTTGGAAAAACTCATAGAGAAAGGTGTTTTTATTCTTGAATGCAAGAAAGATCAACGTTTGTAATTACATTGTCAACACAGTGAAACGTTTAGCTACAAAAACTGGGGATGCGTTATTTTCATAAATTTATAAGCGAATTATAATAATATTGTAGGAACGATGCAACGTATTATTAAAGTTTACCATCCTAAAATTTCGTATTAAATTCACAGCATAAAATCGAGAAAATAGCAGATTTTTCTAATCAGCAATAACGTCGGATTTATATTTTCTTAATCATTAAAAAGTCCTAAATTGTCGAATGTGTCATTAAAAATATTGTTGAAAAAAAATGTTTTATCAATGAACGTTTTAAATCAATAAACCCGTTGATAAAACACAATTGTATAACCGATATAACCAAACTAATTAACCAATGTGTAGGATAAATTTATAAAAAAAATATATAACAACAAGCTCCGTTGACGAGCTTTTGTATTATTAATGTCCGATGTCTGCGTAATCAAAAATACTACCTCAAATCAGACAGTCGTATCTTTGATTGTTGGTACGGGACTTTTTTGAAAATTATAGTATTATCCCAGCATTAAGTCATGAATGAATTAACCGATTGTTAGAATTTTATACATGAGTATTATTTGTTTTAAAGTGGCTAAGTGATATGAATATTTTCAGAGCGTAAATATCACGTAGAAAAACGGGTTCAAATTTTAAAATATTTTGGAGTGTTTGTCACCAATTAAATTACTGCCACGGTTAGAATATGGAGTTTGGGAGTAATGAATTTCAATACATGATGTACATTGGTGTCGGTATTATAAAATATAGCTAAAATTCAATATTTGATATTTTGACTTAGTGGGAGTCCTGGCAAAGGCCAGTTTCTCCAAGCATGTCCTGAGCGTCTGTGGCTCTCGCGCTCTTGGTCAGCCTCTGCTGGCTCTTAGCAAGTGACACCTGTGACTCGGCTGACGGAGAAACGTGGGGGCCTTCCCAAGACTCCTCTTCCTCTTTCGCACGCAAGGGAGGTGACAACCATGTGGATTTGGGAGGCCTCTTGGCTGTTTGTAAATACTGTATGAATGAGCGAGTGAATTGAAAATTGTAAATATGGTATGAATAAATTGCTTATTGCCCATTGAGGCAGATTGTAATTTTATCATAATAAAGTTGTTGTTGTTGTTGAATATATATTTTGACTTATGTTCAGTTTTTTTAAGACGTTGAACATTGCTCATAAGCTACCGTTTCCCCAAATTGATCTTTCACTAATAGATATTGTGATGATGGCTGAAAAAAAAAAAAAAAAATTCAATAACAAAAGATAACACTAGCTCTAGAAAACCTGCGGGTCATTCACCCCCGAAATGACTGATTATTATGACTGATCGCTTAACCTAACTTACTTAAATCGAAATCGATAATGACTCTTAGGCAAGGAAAATGTATTGTGCACTATGCACTGAGCTACCCCTAACGATAAAGAGAACTAGACAATATCAACTATCTTTTGCAACCCTCAGATCAACAAAGACTTATCGAGTGGGATAGTTTCGTACAAAAATTTGGTTTTAATTCTTCCGACAGTCTGCCTATTACTCGGGTGGTGAACGTGGGTAAATGAAAATGAGACAATTACAAGCTGTAAAATTTTTATTTTCAGCTTCTACTTGAAAACCTGTTAATACCGGTAACACGCGGCTATAGTCATTACGACGTGCAATTGGAGGATTACTTCTATTTGATGTGTCACATAATAAAATTTTAATTGCAATCCGTTAGTATTGCACGATATAAAGGCATTAACTCTTCCATAATAGGGTATATTTTCCTTAGGATAATCAATAATATTGTAGTTCACTTTGAAGTTTTAGGCAGATGTCTTTCGTCTGAAGTATAATCCAATGACGCCTTGCTGATTAAAATAGCACAAAAAAAAGAAAAATGATACTCTTAAAAACAAAGAAAGTAATGCAAAAAGAATTCATCAAAATCGTTCAAGCCATAGAACATTTGCTGGGCAATCTTAATCCTTATCATCCATTATTATTTCAGCTATTCGTATTGTTTTCGTTTTTAAACAAAAGGTCGAAGGCATAAGAAATATAATAAATTATTTTTGGTGTTTTACACATCTATTTCATAAACTTTTACTGTACGTAGGTGTTCATATCAGCGCCCTTGGCCTTCATATAGATCTAGATAAACTCGGTTCACATCCGTCAGATATTTTATTACTTAACTTCTGCTCCATTAATATTTACATTAATATAATAAAAATCGCAGAGAAAGGCTCTACGGAACAACTGGTCTGTTTCTCGTCGGCAGAGTGTAAGAAATATCTTAGCTATCGCAAGAATAGTCGAGATTTTAAATGACCAAAAGGTTTGAGGGATATTTTAATTTATAAATGTATTGTCGATTTAATCGTTTTTACAAGTTTTTGACTCAAAGACAACCCCTGACAGAGTCAGACATTGCCTTAATATTGTGCAGTCACTTCCCACATCCTTATGATTCACCAGCGAACAGCACGAGGCTGTATACTTGGGCATAAAAATGGACCGATACCTCCGTTTTATTGGCCATTTTGCTACGAAGTTGAAACAAACCCGAACGAAGCCTTACCGACTTCACTTAATTCCCCCAATCTATCTCAGCGCCTCAAGCTCATGATTTACAAGAGCATACTCAGACCGGCTCTGCTGTACGGTGAACCGCTTTTTAGTCATCTGGCGGAAGCGACTCCAACAATTTCAAAACGGGATACTCATAAAAATGGTCCGACATACTATGATAAATTCCAGATTTCCGAGGGTGTATCAAATTCTTTGATTCGATAAAATATTTATGTCTCTCCCGATATATATTTTATTTATGATATACCATCATCAGTCGAAGTTTCGCATTTTCATGGCTACAATTCAGAACAAGAAACATAAATTTACATATTTAGATGACAATTACAAACAAAAACACATAATGTCTTGTCTTGTATGTTGTATTTATTAATATTCTCTTTCAATTTGTATTAATCCATTGCTACGCATGACACATCGGTAACCTTACCTCAAAAATAAATAAAAGTCTCGAGATCTTTTCTTTTACCACATAATAGTAGTACCACTGTACAGTTTGGTATAGAATTGATGTAAACATATTTTAATCGCTTTAACAAAAAAAAAATAACACGGGGAGGGAACGTATCCTCAGGCTAAACAGTTAAATAATATAACGCCACTTACGAGTCAACACTATAGAAATGATAAAGACGCTTGTAGATTCCATTGGGAGCAACCAAGTACCTGACAGGCGTAACGTTCTGGAACGATGCAACGTCGTTCTAATTATTGGAATATAACTCCATTCTTACTTGGAAGTGAGCTACGTGCAAGAGCTCTAATTGGCAAACCATCAGGACTTTCTTGGTGTTGAGAAACTGAAGAACAGCCATCAGCCTTGAACGCATCCCTAGTGGTCGGAATCTGAGTTTCAAAACTTCTGGTAGGAGTCACCCGTCATTTCGTGGCATTTAGAAAATAATTTCGCTTATACAATAGTAGATCCGGGGCTCGTTTGCCTCTCTACTTTTTCTTATTAGCTCTAAACGTTTTTTGTTTTTTGTAGCAACAAAAGAAAGAATGTCAAAACACGGACGAGTTCGGGCCGGTAGCTCCATGTTTCTTCAAACTAACTAAATCAATAAATGAATTCTTTGTGAATAATATTATTTTATTTGGTTCAGTTGAACTATCTCAGTTACTGAAAAGCGCTCTTTGAGCAACCAAGTTAGTTAGTTAAAACCAAAAAGTACCTACAGGTTAGAGCTCAAAACGTCATTGATATATCTTCGTGCCCTTAACTTTGGAAGGAGCCAGAACATGGATTTTAAATATCCATAACTATTTGTTATCTGGCTAAAACTAATCGGTATAATTACATATCGTGTTATCAGATCGATTGAGTAACTTTTATAATCGCTGTCATAAAAAATACTAGCAGGAACACCTCAATACAAGTAGAGCTTGTTTTGCGTTCGGCAATAAGCATTGTGGGTTGGAGCCAAAACATACGTCAAAGACCATCCTACAAAACATTTATTTAGTAATATTAATAGAAAATGTTTATCAGTACGAGTATGTTATCTTGGTCAGCTTTAATCACTTAATGCGCGAAATAATTATGTGAAGTACCTTGGAATTATCTGTAAACATAATAGGAGGCTAATTATAGAGGTATTTATTCAACGTAAACATAACAATTGGCCGGGATGCCCATGTCTATTTAAAAAAGGACCAGAAATAATTAAGTGTTATCTAACCAACGTGCCTCGGGTGCTTTTGGCCCGTATCCAACTGGTCAGGCAGGTTACGGGGTAGTTTGTGAAATCCGAGGTTTTTCGGGACATTTTTGAGCAGTGGTAGTCTTGAGATTCTCCCGTTTTTCAACCAATGGTGAGTCTTCTGAATGAATCGTGAAACCATTGCAGTATTTAGCGCAGGGATATTTAACATTAGCCCTCTTGGTTGACTTGAGGCAAAAAAGAAGCATTGCTTGGGAATCAAACACTCCAAATTCGGTGGAGTAAACGCGGGTTCTTTACAGCAAAGCTATTGATAAACCTAATATTTTTCGCAGAAGTTTGTAAAGACAATATGCCAGTTAAATTCCCCAAAAAATAGCAAAATTAATCCCGATATCGTTTGGACAACGAAAAGACTCGTCTGACAAATGCCTAAGATAAAACACTGACCGAGGCTCACGTTAAGGCTTTGGAATCAATTACTTCTGACTTCCAGCTGTCTGGCGTAGACAAACAGCCTTAGAAAACAGTGCAACATAGGTTAGTCTGTCAAACAAAGGATATCACAAGACACCATTCCTTATTCCTAGATTGCTAACATGTGCAGAAGTTTATGCGAAATACAGTAACTACTGAACAAAATTAATTATTTTTTTCAATCGAAATGGAGTTGTGAGGGGTAGCTAGCAAATCCTTTTTTTCAAATCAATTAATTTATAATATTTATGTAATAATATTTTGCTGCATCTAGGCTAAAACAAATCTAACATCAATGCTCTTCGTTATGAATAAACTCTTTATTGAAAAACACGTAAATTTACGTATAAGCGTAATAATAAAAAAATTGAAAAAATAAATGGTAATAGAAAACATTTTTTCATTATAATTGCTTTTAAATTATCCAAAATATAATGAGCTTGGCTGCAGCTTACCTATTTGTAAGGTACCTTAGTTTGCCAAATATTTTTTTTTTTTAGAAATTTTGATTATTAGAAGTTAGTAAGTACGACATACTAAAGTGACCAGGAGCTCTGTAAGTTATTCTGAGTAAATGAGTTATTTAGTCTAGGCTTGGAATTACCACGGAGAGATAGAAAGTTGACAGATAGCGGAGTTTGTTAACGGAAAAGTAGATGCCCTTTTTAGGGCTGAGCGAGTTGACGTCATTTTGCGGCACTTCACAAAATATAAAGCATCTACTTCAAAACCAGTTAATACCAGATCACATTCAATTGAACTTGAACAACGTGCAATTGGAGGATTACTTCTATCTGATATGTCAGAGAATAAAATTTTAAATTCAAGCTCAAAATATTCCATAGTACAAACTTGAATAATAATTCTTCTTTAAAACTGTAAATACTGATCTGAATGTTTATTTATCATAAATTAGACTTGAACTCTGTAGAAAACTAAAATTTCAGCAACGTTTCGCAATACCCCGAGTTCCCTGAACGTTAATTATGCCAGGAGAAAAATCAGCTTCTAGTTGATTTTTCAACGCCCGCTTATAACATCGGCAAACTGATTCGAAGAAAGATTTTTTTCCCGTTAGGAAATGAGGGTATGACACTAAGCAAGAAGTAATTTTGTTAGGAGCAAGGAAGGGGTCTTATCGAGAGATAAGAACTTTAAAAGTTAAACAAAGGGAACAAACTTAAAAGTGAAAGCAATATTTCCTCTCATCCAAGTGATTCGAACCCAAGAGGATGCATTCGCCAGGCAGTGGATGCGAAACTTATCAATTCGCAATAAGCTCGGCCTATAGGTGACTGACCCAGAACTGCATTCCGCGAGAAAATCATCCAGTTTGCTGGGTTGATCTGTACCTCCAAGGTCAAGTTGAGCCTCTTTGTATTTGTAAGTTCAGACTAGAATTAAGGCAACAAAGGCAGGTTATTTATATGTCAGTATAGTTTTTAGCCAAAGAGGAAGATTTCAGTCATGATTCTCAAAAACAATCGGCGATATGTAAATAAATCCTGTGGAGGGACAAATCTCCCTTTTTGTACAAAAACCCTTTTTGGGAATAGGGACCTCACTGATATCTAGCATTGTTTTGGTTATTTTGGCACCTTTGACCTTTCCTGTATTGTTTTTATCTATATTTATGTTTACTTTGACCCTTCTAAGTGAACCTTGGTACCTGACAATATTTCAGTTTAGTTTTGTGATCCTGAAGGGAAACATCATGCCGTTATTTGATTTAGCTGCTGAAGTAGATACGAAGGAAAAAGCAATTTTGTTTCTTCAATCTAAAGGGGGTATTGCATAGTGAAAAAATGTGTTCTAATGAACACATGGTACAAGAAGAGGTTTGATAGACTCATATTTGTGTGAATTTTTATGGCACAACAGAAATAGCGGTAATAATTTGTCCGATCAATTAATAAATGACATTGTCAATTTTTGGCAACCGGAATAAATAAGTTCAAACACTAAACCATCTTTTACTAAACACTTTACCCGAACCTTTCATTTACAGATAATAGACTAGAGAATTGATTAAAAACAATCAGGGGTCCCTATTCCCAAAAAGAACCAAAACCGGTGCCACACCAACTAATTAAATAAGGAATCGTTATGTGGATTCTTATCTTATTTATTAACAACAATCAATTGAATGCAATACGAATTCGCTTACCGTCTGGGAATGATAACCCAATACCATGGAGATGATCTTCCACAGAATATTAATATGACCTGAATTTATACGAACGGAAAATAACCAGCTACAGAATCATGGTCTACGGAATGTTTGATAGAGATGTGTGTTAGCCGTGAACGAATTTTTCAATAATATATATTATTCAATAATAAGCCGTGAACAAATAAATAACGCTGAATCTAATAATGTAATAAGGTCGTCTCAATTTTCACTTCTTCCATCTCTTGCCATTAGGAACCAGAATCTCTTCCGTTGTCCATTTATAAATTTGATGAAAATCTAATACTTTCCTACTTTCCTTTCAAATTCAATATCCATATCCTAATATCCTAATAGCCAATATCCTAACAAATTCATACACTCATCTATAAATCCACGGCGGACAATTAATTGACCCCAGTACAATGCTTATATTTGTCGCGTGGGAGGCAGAGAACATTCAGTGTAGCCTCTTGTCAGGAAAGCTAATAAATTATTGCAGTTACAACTACATAACCTAAGACATAAATGATTACTAGTCCCATTTTCGGAATTCGTTCCACTTGATGCCTGCCACTCCCTGTAGTACTTACCAGAAATCTCCTCCCTGGAGGAGCAAAGTAAACCAAGGGTTGGATTCATCACCCACGCTGTCTTGTTTTAGTTTATGGCTTATGGACGAAAATACAAAAGTTAGTGGCAATTCCCCCATCACCCTTGCCTTAAAATGCAGCTCAGCTATTTTCAATAGCTTATCCCCTACAAATATTTTTCTAGGATTTCAGAAAAAAAGAGAAAACAAAATAACGCTCGCCCGGTTTGGAAGTGGCCTTTCATCCAAAAACAAACCAATCAAGGCAGTGAGTTCTGCCAACGGGTACCCAAAATGTAAATAGATTAAACTTGAGCACGACACCCTCCCCCCGTATTTTTACTATAATTTTTTTTGGGGTCTATAATAAGTGATGAGTTCGAAGGGAGAAGGGAGTAGTATTACATTACGAAAACACCCCCCTTTTTTTTTTCTTTTTTTTTACAATAGCCACCAATATTTTGGCGAAATTACTGAAATATTTTTAGTTATATTCCAATTGAGCTTCCTTGTAACCTCTAGGCAGTGATTTTGTCTTTCCAAAATACAAAAGGTTTACACCAGGCCAGTAATTTAGTAAGTTAATGTCAGCGGAAAAAAAATATTTAGTAGTTTAGTAGTCATTTTAGTAAAGTTTAAGGTCCAACCGATCTTTCCCAACGATGGTCTGCTAGGCATAAATGAGGAACAGGAGAAAATGGTGGTTTAGATTGTTTATGCCAAATACTTACCAAGGAGGTAAACAAGCTGGATTGTACTTCAAAGGTAAAATCAGAAAGACCATTTATAAACCACGCAGAACACGGACGTACAGATCATTTCTCAACACCTAATTTACCAGACCATATCTGCCTCTCTGCACGTTTTATCATAAGTTAAATAATCTTTGTAGATTATTTTAAAAGAAATGAAAGAAAAGCTTTATTATGAAACAATCAAAACACTGGTATATACAAATATTAAGAGTTATGTTACTATATACTGGGTGGAATGTCTAGGGACGAGTGGGGTCTGGTGGTTTCGTTTAGCAGTGCAACTAATTCACTCGCCGCTGTATTCGTCATTGTGAAATTAGACACTTGGGAAGAAGGGACTACTTGTCACGGTGTTGACACTTACGGGCGATTAATCACTAATTTGCTTAATGATTGACGTTATCGAAGTAAAGGGATCACTTATATAGAAGAGAAGTATTGCACAGAGCGGCAACAGGGCATGTCATGTATTGCGGATTAACAGAGTTCTAATTTCGTGTGTGTAACGGCCTTTAATAGCAAGGCACTGTTATTTATAACAGTTATTCCTACGAGAGATGCGCAGCGGATGACTGTACTGCGGTTGCGCAGCTAAGGCTGTAACGGTGGCGATGAGCGGTACCCCCAGGTACGGGAGAAAGCGCACATCTGTCCTTGGAACCTTCCAGGCTCCTCGCTCACTCTTGATGTAACAGCCTAGCTTTCTTCTGGCCCCGGCCCTATCGAGTCCAACGGGTCAATTAAAACTATAAATAGCCGACCGTTCCTCATTCCCAGGGGCGTGTCTGTCCCTCTTGCGCTCCTGGGGGGTGTGTGCAGGGGATCATAAGTAACTCACTCAGAATGCAAATAGATTCATGAAGAAAATATTATTGTATTCATCCACTCCCAACCCAGTGGTTAGCGTACCGGTGAAAACCCCCCCATCTGTTTTGCTCATGGATGGTTCAGTTCCAAGAGGATAGACAAGTAAGATATACTCAAATATCAGGTCGAGTTATAAGTAACTTCCGATGCAGCTAAGTAGAATCTATTGTTCGTATCTACCCGCTATGAGTTACCATCACAACAAGTTTTTGTTTTCACTATATAGACTTTTCTCAACTGTTTTGTGTGATACACGTTTTTTAACCTCTGAAATGGAGAGTCAATAAGTACGTATTCGTCTTGTAATGCTTTGTGAATTTAAACAAGGCAATAGTGCTAGGGCGACAGCTGAAGAAATATCCAGAGTATATGGTGAAGAACTAATAATTGATAATTGGCAGTTAGAAATTGGTTTGTAAAATTCCGTTCTGGAGATGCAACCTTAAAAGACGAACCGAAGGCGGGACGTCCTTCCGACTTTGACGACAACCTTTTAAAGGCAAAATTGGATCAAAATCCACGTCAATCAACAAGAGGTACAGAAGAAAGGTTGAATACATCACAATCAACTGTTAACCATCACCTGGAGAAATTAGGGAAAGTCAGCAAGTTAGGAGTGTGGGTACCTCGCAATCTCAGTGAAGGGAATAAAGAAGATCGCATGTCAATCGCCACAAGTCTGCTCTCACGGGTAAAAACTGAGCCTTTTTTAAACAGAATTGTAACAAGCGATTAAAAATGGGTTACCTATGACAATATAGTCCGCAAAAGACAGTGGCTTGATAAGGATCAACCACCCCTACCAGATCCGAAAGCAAACATCCATGACAAAAAGATTTTATTGTGTGTTTGGTGGGATTGTCAAGGAATAATTCACCACGAGTTGTTGAAGTCAAGCGATTACTGCGGATAGATACGTTCAGAAGTTGCAAAGAGTTCAAGAGAAACTCCATAAAAAGCGTCCTGCACTCGTCGAAATTAATATAATTTTGTTATTTAATGAGAGAAACAATAAATGTCTGATAAAAGAACGGAAGTTACTTATGACTCGACCTAATAAATATGGAACGAATCCTGTTAAGACAACCGAATCTAAGGACGACAGGAAACGCCTAGTGTCAATCGCATTTGGCAGCTCAACAACCATCAGTTGGTCTTACCTCATCATGAGATGTTGGCTCCTGGATATGTTTGATCAAACAGAACCACTAAATTCTACCAGACTATAACCATATTTCGTGATGCTGAATAATGATTCACTACAATTATTCGTTAATTTTGAATCCAACTGATTCGTGAGGCTGCTGATATTTATATCACATTACTGAATACTTTTGTGAACAACACATTCAAAAGCGGGAATGAGCGGGAGATTATATAATGGCGACGCTAGCGGAGTGTCGTTAAACTAAGATCCGTTCATTTCGTTCTTCTTCTTGAGCGGATCTTCACGTCCCGCTCGTTCACGGAGGAAAAATCTTCAAAGGAGACCCTACAGCTGAATGCTACTTGACCAAGGGATCCTGAAGTGACTCTTGGAGTCGAAATGTTGGCTGCACAGGTACCAGGCCTATGTTTGTTATCGCCTCTTTTATTATTGTCTCAACCTCATTACCCCTCAAAAGACAAGATTATTTACATCGAAATATATCCCTACTACTAATAACCAGCACAGTACAATTATGTACCTTTTGTTTTCCTTTATAGCCCCTTTAAATTTACAGATAATTTTATGTAATTATAGATCCTCAGGCAAATTTATTTACAAATCATTTTTGTATTTCCTGTAGTCTCACTACATTATATACAGGATTTGTTATTTTATAAAAATTATGTAATTAATAAACAAGTACAATGATTATACGAATAATGATTATACGTGTCTGGACTAAACTGACTAATAAAGGTGATGGGGCTCACCTTTTTGATCAAACTTAAAACTAACTTACATAATAATTCTTAACCTAATTTTTCCCCGACAGTCTGTTGCCATCGATGCGGATAGTATTAAACACTGGATTGGTTAGGCGCTGCAACGAGTCAAAAAACTTGATGTGTCTCCGGCGGATAAACTCATCCACCGACGGCACACCAAGCAACGGGTGCAGGTCAGCGTTCTTTAACCTCTCGAGAGAGGTATGTCGGACCACTTTTCGCATGATTCCATTCTGGAAATGTTGGAGACATTTTGCTGTATTGTCAGTAAAGTGAGTATATAGTGGTGCACCGTACAGCAGAGCTGGCCGGAGGACACATTTATAGATCATCAGTTTGAGACGAAGCGACAGGTTGGGTGATGTTAGCAAGTGCGATAGCCGGTAAGACCTGTGTCGTACTTTTTCTATTTTATTACTAAAATGAGTAGAGAAATGGATAAGTAGGCTGCTGGCGTTGGTGGACTGGCGGCGCTTTCCCTATCGGCTTCTGCTTCTTCTTCTGGTCCGCTGCGGCTTGTAACAGGTAACAGGTAACAGGTAGGGGCACGCTCAATTATGTTTAGAGATTTATTAAAGGCGTCTGGGACATATTCTTCTATAACAGGATAATCGAGAAGCAAGATAGATCTTGAATGTTATCTGCGCAGCAAATAACAAGAGTAAACTTAAATTAGAAAAAAAATAACTAGAAATACTAAAACCGCAATAATAAATTTTTATTTATCATACCGAAAATAAAAACATATTTTGGAGTTTCAGAGTGATTGTTTTAATTTTTTTCTTGTATCAAAGTTCTGTGTTAAATTCCCTGGAAACGCTGCGAATTTTATTTCACTTAAATAAATAAAAGCGACATATCCCAATTATACTAATAACTAAATATTAAAAAGCTACTAAAATCGTTGTTGTATAAGAAAGTGTTTTATTTAAGTATACAACAGCTGAAAATTCGTAAGTAATCTGACATTTATCAAGAGGTCAACTCGCAACCGGCAAAACATCTTGAGACAAACGATAAAAATAGCAACTCAACTATATTGTATATATCCTAAAAATTTATAATGTGCATATTTAAACACTCGAATATTGTTATTAAATATGTACAAGTCTGGCAAAGCGTTGGCATACCAAGGCTAAATGGTTCCCAAAGGTAGTATTTTTACCACAGATATGGCTTTGCACTTCTGCGGGTCGATTTTTTTTTTTAGGCGTTTTTTTTTTTTTTAAATTAATAAATACTTTTGAAGAGGTGTTTATCAGCACGCTCTAAAAGTCCTAGCGAGATTACTAATTACGACCTAAATATAAATTACCACTTGACACGGTTGTTCTGGCAAATATCAAAATTACAGTATCTATCCTTTATTTTGCAGTATTCGAGTACCAGGCAATCACTTAATGTAATTAAAACTTCCATCGTATAACAAGTGTGATGAGTAATTACAATTGCTAACGAGAAAACTGCTAACCACTTAGAAACCAACCTCCCAAATACAACAACTCGATCGAAAATATATTTTTAATAAAATCTTTACCAACCTTAGTAAACAACACGTCAGAAAAACGACAACCAGACAAAATTATTCCCTTACTCGTCAGACGAGACGACCTTCACACTAAAATGATCTTGAATGTTTTCTTTCGAATTTATAGAATTTTATGAGTTCTGGGGAAAATACCGGTAGGCTCACTTTCGAAAATATACTTTATAGTCAATTATGATTGCTTATCACTGTTTTATTACTTTTTTACAAACTCCTGAAAATACGTGAGTAGTCTGACATTTATCAAGAGGTCAACTCGCAACCGGCAAAACATCTTGAGACTAACAAGAAAACTAGACATCTCAACTGAACTCATTGAGACAAAACCCATTCAAATTTTGGCCACAGGTACCAGATATACTAAGGAGACAGCAGATGGCAGGATTCTCGTTTGTTTAAAAAGCGAGAAGACAACTTAAGATCAATATACAAGTAAAGTAATCGCGAGGATCCGATCATCCCAAATAAATTCCCTTTATTTTTCCCTTATCTATAATCTTAAAAATTTTAGAGCTAAGGCAAAAAAAAAAATGTAATCGCTTAAAAACTGCATAGTAAGCTCTTAGGGTTAGGGGAATTCATTATTAGTTCGGCATAAACTTATTAACCTCTGTTATTTGCCATGCAGAAAGTATTTAGGTTTTTGACTCACCAGAGGAACCATATTTACTGCCACGTATGTTCGAGTATTTCATGGACAAAACCATGAAAATAACGTAGGTCGGGCCGGACATAAACTCCCATCATATTTTGTAACCTCTCCTATATTACCGTTTTGTCGTTACTTCTTCACTAGTTTCTAAATTCCGCGATAGAAAGATTTGTTTTGCAATTAATTTTCAGTACAAGTGGCGTATTTTCTGCTATTTTTGCCCGCTTTCCGTCAACGTCACCAATAAAATACCACCATGAAGAAAATTATAAGTCGGTGAATGAGTAGAACAGTTTGTTTGGAGATGTGCTCAAGTTGATGAAAAAGAGTTGTAAAGTTTTTCATAATTGACAATGTTAAGGAATAATATTACTGCTTGATCTGAGCCTGATTTAAAGAACATACTGAATGTAGTAATAAGTCCATTGTAGGTAAGTAATGAATCGATGTTAATATGTAACAGGAGAATATAAAGATTTATAATATGTCGACAACTGCACCACTCATCCCTATTATCCTCCTCGGAGACTAAAACGGCAGTGGCCCCGTGGCCTGCTATAAATGCGGGACAGTGGGAGTCCTGGCAATGGCCAGTTTCTCCAAGCATGTCCTGAGCGTCTGTGACTCTCGCGCTCTTGGCCGGTCTCCGCTGGCATGTCGATTTGGGAGGCCTCTGGGCTGCTTGTAAATACTGTATGAATGAGCGAGTGAATTGAAAATTGTAAATATGGTATGAATGAAAACATTTATCACAATTACTTATATCCCAATGAGGTAGATTGTAATATTATCATAATAAAGTTGTTTACAAAAATATCCAACAGATGAAAAATAAAGATTCATAACATGTCGACAAATTGGTCATTAACAAACATCAGATGAAAACCTAACAGCTATTTTCTACCAACCAAAGCCGACCTCTATTGTCGATGGTTGAATTAAGAAACGGATAGTTTTGTAATGTTACGGGTTTTAAAAAGACCCGTTTCTCCAAGCCTCTTCTACCTGCTGCTGCCGTATCCAACGAGCCCCGAATCCTCATTCATTGTTGCCTGTCCATTTCCTTCCTTCCAGGGTCGAGAGAACCCAATCCAAGAAAAAAATCTATGGAACACTGGCTGCTGAGAACAATCACTGTTAAATCTTCCTTTCCTGCTTGCTTTCCCACGGCCACCTGGAACGAGCGAGCATTCAGGGATTATGCTTAACCTAATTCATTACAGGAGGAGGACATGATACCTCTGCACTGTTAAACAGGAAGGTACAAGTTCCACAGACAACTGATGGAGAATGAAATTATAGCGGTTGATCCGAACAGTAGTTGCCTCACCATTTTTTGACCACAGGATATAGTACCCCAAAATTCTCCACATGAATTTGCACTTTGAGAAATACATACAAAATCAGTTTCTCAAAATAAAATAATGATTATTATTAAATTACTTTCAATCAAAAATAGTACCAATTAAAAACGATTGCAACTACATAAAATTTCTGTTAGCTCTCAAAATTTTATTTTCAAGAATACTTCGGAAATTGTCGTTTACATTCAATCTTAAATGACTTCCGAGCGGGGTTTTGTGAAAATACAAAATTTATTATACTCGTTACTACGTTAACACCAGGAGACAGTTAAAAAAAAAGATTAAAACTGTTAGGAAAAGGTGAGGAAATAGTTTTTTCCCAATATACTCGTATATAAAAAAAAAAAAAAAATTGAAACCGTTGAGTACTGAATATCGTATATTGGTTTTTGTTTTTTTATCAGAAGATGGGAATTTTTTGCGATAACGCAATGGTTTAGTGTTACTCCAACTTAATCGTAAAGATACCGGTGTAAATGCAATGATGTAACTATGTACGATAGTGAAGTTAAAAAAAAAAACATTTCTGTAAATCTGTGCAAATGATGATGTATAGTTATTTTATTACTGCTCGATTCATTTTAACCATGGTCTCATGGCTGAATACATCTGTAGAAGTTCCATACTTGAAAGAATACTGCAAGCAGCAAGCCTTCGGTAGATGCAGGTAGCAAAAGGACGGGGCACGGTTTGTTAGCTCACACCCTCTTAACATTTTTTGCTTTTATGGTAGCATGTTAAGTTTCACATCTGCTGCGGAAGCCATTCGACACCGTTTGTCAACGTTAGGCAAGAAATAAAGAAATTCCACTGTCGGTTTATCAGATGTGAGGATCCCCAAGGTGGGGAGAGGAGGCCCGCCGCGGGCTAGGGTCACTACAACCTCTAGCCGCTGTCCGGCAAGAGCCAAGAAAGAGATAAAATGAGTTGGGCCTGTGGTCTGTCACCTCTGCTGGAGGCCTAGTCGGCAGCGTAATTAGCTATGATCTGACTCCATAAGATCTTAGAAGGTGTGCCCCGACACTATGTTAAGGAGAAGAGGAGTAGTGTAGGTTTATAGGTAGTTTATGTGGTCTTGGAATGACCAAGAATTCACACTCGGTATCTAAGGGTAGGCGAAAACCGTCCGGATCCTAAAGGCAAGTGAGTGCTAACCAGAGAGAAGCAGACTTGATTGCCATGGGAGACGCTACTAGGTGTAGTTTGTAGGGCCACGACAACCGTCGTCCACGAGGGAGAGGTCTCTCCTAAGGAGGGGCTAGTTTTAGCGAGACGAAGGCAGAGATTCCCACTAGGAAGGTGTGGGGTCTTACAACGCTGGATTAAAACATACCAAGGCTAGGAGTGAGAGATGCAGAGGTAGTTGAATAAGAAGGCCATGGTTTGAGTAGAGCAGCAAGCACCAGTGCAGAGAGAGTGAGAGAGAGAGAGAGAGAGCAATGTTCCAAATGCTGGTTCTGTACGTTCTGGCGACTGCCCCAAGATGGCCCGGTTATATAGGCAGGCCAGCCGTGGTGGGGAGGTTCCCCCACCTGCGGATGTTTCCCCCTTTAGATTCTCCCCCTCTTACGAATTTTATTATTAACATAAGTAGGTATTTCCTGGACCGAGAAGAGGGGAACTTCTAATTATTCGTAACTAAGAGGTTGACACAACATGCACTTTTTGTAATCAATAAATATTTTTAAAAAAAATACAGTCTCATAACATTTCAGCTTAACGTACTTTAAATATTATCAGGTAAATTAACAGCTATACGTCGCTATATCAGAAAAAACACCCTAGATAAATAAAAAAAAGAGCACGAATATTATTATTAATTTAAATTTATTGTATTTGTTTAAACTGGCTTATCTCAAATGTTTTTTTTTACAATTTTACTTAGGAATGGTTTATAGTCCTTTCCGGAATAAAATTGAAATTGCAATACAAATTATGTTCTTTTAGTATCTTTATATACACAAGATAAAAGTATATTACATCATAACCATATTTTTCGGCTAAAAACTATTAAATCCTATGTGTACCTGAAGAACATTCAACAACGGTATTAAATAGCATTAGATTTGTCTCATAACTTATATTCGTTATTTAACTTATTTTTTGTTTTAATTGCACAATTAAATGAGTCACGTTTACTTTTCGGCTGCTTAACATGTCAAGGCTGGCTGGCTTTCATCTCTGCTACAGAACGTGGAACCTTCAACACTTAACTTAAGTTGTTAGAAGTAAAACAAACTATTAAAACGATTTTATCAATGATATCCATCATTTCGTTTTAACATATTAATGTCTGATTACTATGTTAGTGCATTATAATATCAGATGAAAGTTTAATAAAGATTTATTTCATATTATAGAAAGGGCTTTAGTATCAAGAAATTAAGCCAGTTTGAAGCATCATGCAATGCAAAAGAGGAGTTGGGCTATAGGAAACAGTTGTATCTTATTTTTGTTTACCCTCAAATTATTTTGGATATCAATAGTTCTTTAATTTTAATTGTATTGTTAGCTTATCGGGGAGGGTAAGAAGAAAAAAAAAAAAAAGAAAAAAATCTATGATTTTTAATTAAAGTACCTTAGTTGTCTTGTACACGAATCAACAATTTTTAAGCACAAGGATATAGTGAAATTTAATTAATTAATTATTACATTAAAAATATAAATTATATTTTTTAAAACTTTACAACATATAACCAACGAACAAACTTCTTTTATTGTGATAAAATTACAATCTACCTCATTGGACAATAAGTAATTGTGATAAATGATCTCATTCATACCATTTACAATTCACTCGCTTATTCATTCAGTATTTACCGACAGCACAGAGACCTACCAAATCCACATGGTTGTCACCTTTCTAAGAAAGAGAAAGCGAAGAGAGAAAGAGGAAGAGGAGTTTTGGGAAGTACCCCACGCTCCTTCGGCAGCCGCATCACCGGATACGAGCCAGTGGAAGCGCGAGAGCCACTGACGCTCAGTACAACATATAAATACGAAAACCACGCTTTGATGATGTCATTTGTGTTTATACTAAGCAGCGAATATCGTGAGTACTGCCAATAAGGGAACTTATGCGATAGCTAAGTACCTCTTTCGTTTTACCGAAGGATTAACGAAAGCCAATATTAAGTCATCAGGGAAAGCTGATCGTTAGGCGTTCATAGTCGTAGTACGGTTCTATTCCTAAAAAAAAAAAAGTTTCTTAAAGTCCTCTGTAGTTACCATGAATAATTAATACTTGAATAACATGTGCAGCTGCACGGGGGGGGGGGGGAGTGGCTTCTCCGATAAACATCTGTCTAAATAATGAAAGGATTAATGACATTAAAGCACTTGCCGCTAGGGACACCGTAGAATAGAAAATAAAAATTCAGTTTGACTCGATGGTATTCCGTCAGAGGAAAACAGTTCAATTAGCGAAGAAATTGCTGGACCAGTGGAGAAGCAATACAAGCTGGAGAATGGTGGAAGAAAATTGACAATTCAGAAGGAGGGGATATAGAAAAAAGACTGTTATAAGAATAGTTCATTCATGTTATTCTTTCATCTATTGATTCACAGTTTACCATTGATTACAGATTAGCATGACTAAACACCTGTGGATTGGCACTTATATATACATGATAGGGTTATGAGTAAATAGATGTAAGGAACAAAATTGATTTTCAAAGAATGCTGGGAGTCCTGGCAACGGCCAGTTTCTGCAATTTTATCCTGAGCGTCTGTGGCTCTCCCGCTTATGGTCAGCCCCCACTGGCTCGTATCCGGTGACGCGGCTGATGGAGGAGCGCAGGGGACTTCCCAAGATTCCGCTTTCTCTTTCGCATGCAAGGAGGGCGACAATTAAGTGGATTTAGGAGGTCTCTCTGGATTTGGGAGAACATTGAACACAATTACTTATTGCCCAATAAAGCAGATAGTAATATTACCACAATAAAGATTTGATAATAATAAAGAATCACCTACATTTGTGATATGAAGACCGAAGGAACCCTCTCCGATTTAAATACAACAAGAGAAGTAATAACTACTTACCTGTTAACTATCGATCAGTTTAAACAGCTGCCTATTCTCAAACTGTTGCCACATGGATTAATTTGGACCAAACCGCATCGTATGCAACAGGCCGAAAGCTTCACCAGCTCATAACGAACTCTCATTCCGCTCTCGATTTGAGGCCACCGCATCGGCCAGACTTTTATTGGCAACGGGTTAGGCCAGTTGGCCTTTAATTACGGCCTTAAACAGCTTATTATCGGCTGGTTAGCGAGATTCGGATTGGTTCCGCTCGGCTCGGGTTGGCCAATCAGCGAGGATTAGAGCAGCTATTGGCCAACTGTAATTCCCGTTCGGCCGGGACCAAGTTATTGGGATAACCGTTTATTAAACGATTGCCTTGCAATAATAACTTAACCATAATATCACCAGGTAAATTCAATGATTTTATTTGTGGGTGGTATGATTATGTGAGCAGTTTGATTAGGACAAACAACGCTCAGGTGAGTGCTATATTTATGTTATTTCGTTTCGTATAAGTACTTTAAAAACTCTTTGTTCGAATTCAAGATTAATTTTCTTAAATAAGAACACACTTAGCATATCAGAGATCTAGAGACATACTTTAAATGAGACTGCGTAATGACAATATTTGTTTCCCAAATAGCCTTATTGGCTTTTGTCATTTTAGATGTCCTCCCAACCTCATCGTACCATTTATAATTTTTTTTTTTTAGCCTTTGTCTTAGAAATACTAATTAAGTATTTTTTAAATTGATTGTTGTGAACCGTGACACGGTCGCAAAAGTCAATTTTTCAACAGCAGGTGTTTTGACATCTCCAAAATGTTTGATTGTCGATTGATTATCATCACGCCGATAGATTGTGACTAATTGTAAGCAACTGGCCACCCGTAGTCGGCAGGTTAATAAGATAAATAAAACTCTTGATAGATAATATTTATTAGTAACAATTATTTGTGTTAGAATGAAGCCTAGAAATACTGGACATATACAAAAAAGCCCACCTATTCCCGATTTTCAGCAAACTGTTATAAGTTAATCTTATCTTTTGAAATAAAAATTAACGAAACTAATAAGTCATCTAGTTGATACATTTTTTTTTTCTCGGCTCTTGGTGTACGTAAAACAGAAATGAGAAAAATCTTTGGCATTAAGGAAGACTCACGCTATTTTTTATATATTCAAAAAATTTATAACGTGCATATTTAAACACTCGAATATTGTTATTAAATATGTACAAGTCTGGCAAAGCGTTGGCATACCAAGGCTAAATGGTTCCCAAGGGTAATATTTTTACCACAGACATGGCTTTGCACTTCTGCGGGTCGATTTTTTTTTTTAAGGCGTATTTTTTTTTTAAATTAATAAAAACTTTTTTGAAGAGGTGTTTATCAGCACGCTCTAAAAGTCCTAGCGAGATTACTAATTACGACCTAAATATAAATTACCACTTGACACGGTTTTTGCACTGGCAAATATCAAAATTACAGTATCTATCCTTTATTTTGCAGTATTCGAGTACCAGACAATCACTTAATGTAATTAAAACTTCAAACGTATAACAAGTGTGATGAGTAATTACAATTGGTAACGAGAAAACTGCTAACCACTTAGAAACCAACCTCCCAAATACAACTCGATCGAAAATATATTTTTAATAAAATCTTTACCAACCTTAGTAAACAACACGTCAGAAAAACGACAACCAGACAAAATTATTACCTTACTCGTCAGACGAGACGACCTTCACACTAAAATGATCTTGAATGTTTTCTTTCGAATTTATAGAATTTTAGGAGTTCTGGGGAAAATACCGGCAGGCTCACCTTCCAAAATATACTTTATAGTCAATTATGTTTGCTTATCACTGTTTTATTACTTTTTTATTTTGACGGTTGGTTGGTTTAAACATAATGTACTTCCTGTTTTTAAAAAATCAGGAATAAATGAATATTCAGAATCATCGTATTTTAACCCTATCCGAGGATGTGTGTTTGTCAAGGTCGATTTTTTTTTTTTTTACGATATAAAAGTACTTAGATTCAGATATTAAACCATTGTTAATATTGTCGATATAAACTTGTTTCTTTATTAATTTTCTCAATAGGGAACATTTTGTGGCAAGTTTCCAACACTAGTAGACAATTTTCCAACTGGAAATTCGAGATCTGGCCAGTTATGGCATACAGGCCAATTATTTTTAATTAACGCCTCTTCTACACTGGTCTAAATATTGGTTTACAGTTTGACATTGTATTATTACCTGCGGAGTTGTATTTTATTGCATCGGTACTCCATCTACTATATGTAGATGCTAAACTATAATAAATATCTACTTACAAGTAATTAAAATATATACGATCTATAAAGAAAACAAAATTAAAATTAAAAAAATGACTAAGAATAATGTCAAAATGTATTGTTCTGTAATCGACAATGCCAACAAATCTGAAACTAATGTCGTTAACATAAAATTTAGAAACGTTGAACGTTGTTTGTATGAATACATATACTTCAACGTTGATTTTAAATGGCATCTGAGTTTTTAAACGAATTTTATACAATATTTTAATAACCTCTATAAAGCCTCTGTTGGATTTAATCAAAATAAAAAGTTTAGAAAGTTAAGAAATTCACCAAATAAAACAACTGTAACTTAAGAAGAAACAAAAACTGCAGCCCTACACTATTTCCCTTATATTAGCTCTGCTGACTTGGCCCTAAGGGTCGAAAATTTTTCTTTGGCCTAAATCTTTGTGGGGATTACACGAACCTTATCGTCAGCGAGCTCTGACTGGAGCTGACTTGACTTATTGTTACAAAAAAAACAACTTAATTTCAAAGTAAAATTCTAACCCGAGAGAAAACCTCAGAATCCGTAATATGTTTAATTGTTTTAATTAAAATATAAAATAATTGAAACACGAATCTGCAGTGTTGTTATTATTATACTCTTACTTGATAGGTAAAATGTATACTGTAAGGCTAAGTTAAGATTTAAATTCTAATTGATCTACTATCTTTAAATTTTCTTATAAAAAAATAAGTAGAATTCTGTTATTACTGTCGTTATTTCCAGGAAAAAATGGTCCATGAAGTAAATTGATAAAATTGTCGTCATGTACACGCGGGCTGATTTATGGCCATTAAACTAGTCATTAATAACTTGCCAAAGAAATCATACGCAAATACGTTTGCGATCGTTCATTGTTATGACCGAGGAGTAGCATCATAAAAATTTCTCAGGCATCTACGCTTTAATAATCTAAGTAAAAATGGTTAAGTTATTGAGCTTGATAAAACGTAGAAGTCAATAGTGGCGAGGATTTAACGCCGAAAAAAGAAAGATTTCAGTCACCGCAGATAAGAGTAATGGGGATTCACAGAGTTAAAAATACAAATATGCCTCATATTTCCATTTATATTAAAATATTTATATAAATATTTATATTTAGAGGTTTTTAGATTTTCGTTTATTTAAAGCTGAGGTGAGAATGGGACTGCCGGCCATCTCCACGTTCCTGGGTTTTATCAAGCGAGATAAAAAATAGCCAATTTCAACGAACTTTCACGGGATCACGACACTCGAGACGATTCTAGCATGTTTTTTGGCTTGCCGAGTAACGGTTTTCATGTCTGGGCATTATCATAACCATCGGATTTGAAATCCATTGTAGAATATGTATTGTATATTATTTATTATCGAGCCCAGAGGCGGCCAACCTTTTTTGGTCGTGGGCCGCAATCGTAACTTATCCTAGCTCCCGCGTGCCTCAAAGGGAACTCTTCGATTTTTAAGAGTCAAATAAAACTCCAAAACTCCAAATAATTCGGTGAATTCTTTTTAGTTATAATCCAAGCATACTTTGATGTAAGAAGAACGTCGTAATGCAGGTCAATTAATTTACTGTGCTAAAGTAGAGACGAAATTTTGATTTTAGATTTTTTATAGTCAGGAGCCAATTGAGTCGGTCCGGTTTTCAGAAAAATCTGTCTCATGGAGCTTTACCTGGAATGATGATGCAACATGAAACATCAGTATTGGCAAATGATTAGATTTACCTTGCTATCAAGGGTTCAACAAGTTTAGATGTGGAGTCATGTCACAAGGAATATCCCAAAGTCATTCATCGTCTTTAAGGAGGGGAGATATGTGAGGAAGTTATCCATTTTATTTTTGGTAAGTTGAGACACCACTTGATAGTTTCCGGAGACTCTTACCAAAGACTTTCATAACGCCAAAGGACATCGCAGTGAAGAACTAGTCATCCATGTTTTCTTCAATGTATTTTTCGAACAATTCCCGGACTGAGGGCACGAGACTGAATATGTTGGTACAGTCGACAATTGGTTCTTGGACAAAAGTAATTCGCTTCCTACTGAATGATCCAGTGATATTTTAGAGTAGGTATTTTCAAACAGTTTTCCAATAGTGCAATAAAGCCTTTATTTATACCGACCATGGCAGGAGTCCTCTCAGAATTTGTCCTTCAAGAGCGATTTTTAGCTCTTCAGACAGCTTCTCCTGTAGGTCGTTGTTCGTAGTTGACGGAGTTCAAAGAGTTCTTTCAAATACTCCTAGATTCTCGCAGACCATACGAACTAAAACACACAGCTGAGCAGATAATTTGCTGTCGCAACTTTCATCGAAAGCCACAGAAAAATATTTGCAACTCGAAAGATTAGAAATCGCCTGGGAGCTAACCTCTTCTGAGAGAGGGTTTTTTCGTCTACTAGTATAGAAATTTTCAGATAGTTTGTCAAGATTTTTAAGTTGCCTCACCATATCCCTATTATTCCATTTGTCGCAACAGTAGCAAAGAGAGAGCTTTCATGGGAAGCTGTTACCATTAAAGAAAGCTCATTATTTACTTTTTTGAATATTAATTTATTACAGCAAAACGATTTTTATTTTCTTTAATGAAATCTGATCTCAAGAGACAACCAACAGGTTACTTGGAATCAAAATTAGAATGGTTCTTCGTGAAGTGTCTCTCCAAATTGAAACATTTTTTCCACCGACTAACACGCTGGTTTCGATACCTTTACATCCTTAAACAGAAACCCTTCTTCCCAATTCATATCGCGTTTCAACATCCTGTCCATATTTCCACTTGCTCATTTCACTAATATAAAAGAGGACATCAAGCAGGGTATGGTGTTCTCAAAGGTATCTATGGAATCACTTTTACACTACGTAGCACCAAAATTCTATTCTTACTAGGCACTATAATTCTACTCGTAAAAGATTATATTACTTGTCCATAGGTACCTTCAGTAAGATAGAAAGAAATGGATTCATAGACTTGAAGAAATGGATCAAAGAAGGGCGAGGGAAACTGGAATTCTAGGTGAAATAAACGTTACATTTGGTTTTCATAAAAAACAGAGAATGAGCTTACTTTGTGTTTTGCAACCTGGATCATATCCAGAGAGATCAACAAGACCGGTACAACACTTTCTTATCAAACCCTTTAACACATGGCTGTTTTGTAACTAAATCTCACGTTTGTGCCACATTACCACTCTTTGCGTAAAATCTCATTTTCAATCGTGAAAAGATTAATAATTATAGTCTAAAACCCGGGTAAAAATTGATTATAAAAACTTAAGAAAACATCCAAGACGAGCAACACCCCATAAGGCGTGGCGGCATGGCATAAGTGGGGTGGTGGATTGTTTACTATCTATAATGAATACTGCATTCAACGACTACAGGACAAGTAAACAAAGCTGAACAAATAAACATTTATATTTCCCACGAGTACAGAATTTTGAAGACACAATCCCTAACCGTTGTTATTCAATTTAAGAAAATCGGGATTACACTTTTGTTAGGTGAATAATGAAGGATTTTCAATCAGTTGAATATCCTAAATTTACACATTAGTGGGTAGTTCTTGTATTTTATGATTAATTGATCCTAAAAAGGCAGTTTTGTCAATTCAACTGTCAAAATACACAGATATACCAAGTCAAGTTGATGCGTCGTAGACTTTTTGGATTAGAAACGACTAACAAAACCCTAAAAATGATAACTCAGATAACAAGGCTGAATGATACAGATTTTAGGGATAGGTACAACTGTTTTTTTTAACAGAAAATACAGCGGCAGTTGTGTCCAAACTCTACAAAATATAATCTACAGATATCGACAGCAACTTTGTGTTCGAGTAATGTATTTTTTTTTATATAGAAGCGTCAAATTATATTACAGAGATTACATTAAAAAGCTATTTTTGACAAAAAATTAGACAAATATACTGAAAAAAAATTATTAAAATTTTGCAAGTGACTTAGGCAAACAGTTCAGAAAGGAACTACTATTATTACCGTATGAGTTAATATTTAAATAAAATATATTTGTTTAATTGAATAGGCCATGTTTGTCAAAATAGTATCGTGGTGAAGAGATGGCCAGATTGGCGAAATCCTGAACGTGCAAAATTCGTTGAAACATTTTGTAATTAGAAGATAACACTCCGTTTGTTTTGCGAGGGGGGATAGTGAAGACAAAACAGGGAGAGAAAGATTTTTTTGATTCGTTTTACGTTTTTGCCGGTTCAATTGCAAAGAGAAGTTATGCGGTTATGTTTTGTAGTTTATGTTCTGTGGTTTATGTGCATTCGTCTAAATCGTACTCAGGTTAGAGTTTATGTTCTAATGAATAACGGAAAAAATAATTGCAATGCCTCATTGATCTTTTAAAAATGTCAGTAATTTTGTTTGTATCAGAGGAAATTTCGGTTTCTCAGGCCAACAAAGCAAAAAAATTACAACCCAGATAATTTAGAAATTTTAATTTATATGCAGATCACATAAAATATTAAACCAGATTCATTCTCGAATAAACGCAATATTCAGTAGCACCTTAATATCACAAAGGTGAATTATCGAGCTATAAAAGACTTAAAAGCCATCGACTTATTATCCAAAGAAGTGTTGTTTTTTTTTCTCTCTTTTATAATTTTGTATCCAGTGAAGAAACCTTAATGCATATTTTTGACACGTCAGTACCGGCCAAATATAAAATATATATTTTAACATTATATTTTATTATTATAATTATATTTTAAGCTACATACAAATAAATAGTGAATTTAGCATTGCTAAAGAAAATTCTAACTGAATGATTCATCACGACTGACTGTTAGCTGTGGATTCAACCTTTGAACTAAAAGGTCATGAGGCTTGTACCGCTCTGACCCAATAGCTACACGATCAATTGCACCAGGTGCATTTTACATTCATACCAATTTGCTAGTCATTTTGAAATTTATTTTGTGAAAATTCACGTCAGTTGTGACTTACGGTTGGTAAAATAGAGCGGTTGGAGTTGTTGAGACATAGTCGTATAGTTTCTTAAGACAATAATTACAACTATGGAGTGTAGTGACTAATGCCCTATAAATAAGAGAATTATCGGGTATTAACCTTATCGGCGAACGGATGTTTAATGAAAGTTACATAGCAAGTCAAATCTGTCTCATTCAAAGGAGATAATTTTACGATCATATTCAGATACCTTGCGCATGAATTGCTTTTTTTCTTTAAAATAGTTCAAACGAAAAATCTTTTCGAAAGAGAATTTTTCACACGGCCTCGAGAGTTGTTGGCACTGAAAATAATTATCCCGCGTATCCATTAGCCTTGTAGGTAATAATAAGGAATTTATATTCTATAAACGTCTTAGCGATTAAATAAGAAGTATTCATACAGTTTTTATGGGGTTTAGGTATTGAATTGAGGGCGTTGAACCCGATGTCGCATTTTACCCATGGAATTTTAAGGTAATCGGAATTCGAATTGTCGATAGAGGAAGTCGTATGATTCATACAATTATTTAATTTTTTGACATTCCTATATGACACTTGATTTGTTCCTTTCACATGACAGGAAGTCAACCAGCCAGCATTTGACCTATCTGGGCTTCAAGTATTGTCAAAACGCTAAAAATTCCTATCGATTCTCAGCATAAATTCTCATGGTACTTATTAGTTTTGTATATATATTTTCAGAGTGTACATGACTCGGTATAGTTAAAAGTAGGTCTAAAAGCATTTACACGCCATGCAATAGATTTTTCGGTAAGATTAGAAAGAATGGTTCTTTGTCCATCGAGACAATTAACATTAATTATCATCAAATTTCACCGCTGATTATGACCTTTCCTCAACATAACTCGATGGTCTTGTTTACATGGGCATTTGAAAATTCAAATCTTTTGTTCCTATTGACTTCACGAGTTGTGAGGTTTTGCGAAGTAATCTTCCCTGATTATTATTGGTAATATGAATGAAAATTGATCTTCTAATATCTATCTTTACGGTGTTATCGATTTCTTCATTTCCCTCATAATACTAAACAGCCGTAGGATCATGATTATCTTTAACTAATAATTATTATAATTTATACCAGTAGAATTTATTATATATAATAAACAATAATTATTATTAGTAATGCATAAAGGATTAAGCATATCGAATACATAGTTGTGTAATTATTATGTAGGCATTTGTTCTTGTAAATTCTAATAAATGGAAAACATTGATCAGTATGTAAAACACTGTTAGATCTAGACAGGATGGAATGTGAAGGATATAGAAGAAATATATTCGAATCACGAGTCCACTAGCAGTGATGCAACACATCCTGCCATAGGTAATAGGATTACATAAACTGTTAATTCTCTGCGAACTTCTTGTCCGAATGGAGGCGAACCTCGAATCGGAGGGGAAAAAATAATTTGGCCTAGGCAGCGGATCAGGGCGAAGCCGTCACCATGGCAACCAACAGAGATACCCCCGCCAACTTCGAAACAGTTTGACTACGACTCCTAAGAGTGTTACTTAAAAGTTCGCTTCTCGGCTGAGAAAAACAAAACTCGTGAGCTCGGCAGTTCTACTCAAGATAACATGTAAGATGGCAAATCTATGGAATTCTTGCTTAATATTATATAGTGTCCTTGTTAAACAAACCTTAAAATAATCTGCAATATTTTACTAATTAATTAATATCAAATATTACTAATTGGGAACCCTATCTCCCCGCCTAATGTTTAAATAAGGGCATATTGTATTGTTAGAGAATTTTTGTAGGTAAAATAAAAAACTAACAGATTAAAAAGAAGATTATCACAGAATTCATAGATTTGAGTGAACTTATTCGATGTGACTTAATCTTATATTTTCATCAAATTCATTTTTGGACGTGTGAAAAAAGTGAACATATCTACACAAGATGGGATAAACTGTCACATCTAGCACAATCTCATCACAATGACCTCGAAACTTTAATTTGACGAAATCTGATATTTTTTCCCTCAACCGAATCATCCCGACAACTCAAATACAGCAAATGAAAATAAATGAATATATTAAAAAATGAATCTAATTGGTTGTAATGGTTGGAGTAACCACTGAGAGATAAATATTTCTTTTATATGGCTGCGTTATTTCTGTTTGCTGAATTTGTTCTGAAAACTGCAATGTATGACACTTCATGCAAGTGATGGGTAATAAAAATACATGTATGGTCTAACGTTGGCAAATCATCATTTATACTAGAGAAATTCTTAACTTTCTCGATTACCGAGATGAAAAAATCAGAAAAATGCCCGAATACTTGGGGACATGCTGCACCGGTTTGGCATTACATATGTGCTATGGCATTACTAATAAACTAATAATACTGCCATGTCAGTCTTACAGCTATCCACACTCCAGTAGCATAACCGAAAACGCGTTAATAAGAACCATTGTGGATTCAATGAATTTTGCACTTTAACATCAAATTTAGAATGTACTAAAGCACTTATGTTTGTTACACTATATGAGTTCAATATGAGCGCGAAACTCTGAACAGCGATAAGCTTTCTAAAATAAATGTTGATCCCGAAAGAGCTCGCATAAACAAGAAGCGTAACTGTTGCCAACTTCGCTTCATAAAGCCACAGACAATTTGAGCTTAAACTGCTTTAAAAATTGACAAAATGGCCTTACATTCATGTTGTACGTAGAATTATGTACAACGAAAAGCACTGTTGCCATACTGGCCTGAGGGATTGTAGGATAGCATAAAAAACCTTAATCACTAATGACTGATGATGATTGACGACTGACCTGTCTGCCTGACGGTGTTGAATCCCGGAGCCGAGTGAACTGAAGCTGCGAGGAGTATGGTGAGAGACTGCCACAGCATGACTGAGCACAACACTGGCACTGCTCACTCACAAGAACCTCGGCGCGACGCTGCGGCCGGGATATATAGTGGTGACCGGCCTGTCAGTGGTGGGGGTGAGAGCCGCTCCTGCCCGCGACCCGTCTACTGCGACCCATCTTAAAAAATAGATTTATTACTAATTATTAATAATTAACACAAAAAGATAAAATTATCGGGGCCTACCTGATGTCGTTTGTGGCAGGGTAGACCAGTTGGTACAGCGCCCGATTGCTGGCTCACATTGGGCAGGTCTGGGTTTGTAGTCCCGGTTATCCAAGCGATTTTTTCTTTGGCTCTTAATGCTATAAATCACAGTGCGCTCAATACCACAGTAAAAAAATTTCGATTAAATAAATTGTAGTTTCAGTAATATGTACTAACAATATTGAAAGATGTCTGTTTAGGTTCTAAATTTCCAAAAAAAACCAAGTCGTTTGATACATACGATATTGCGATGTATGTTATTTTTTCAGATTAAAATCAAAGTATTTCCAATATTTACATAAATAAATTCATCTGGTCTAAAAAAACAAACTAAAATTATCGTGCTTGATTATATATAAACTCTTATTGAATTGCACAAATTTTAATTTACAAAAAACCTACAAAGACAAAAAAAAACTATATTTCTGTACAATATACATTATATTGTCCTAAGCCTTATGTTTGATGGATTAATTTATCCATGTAAGAAATGGTTTTACATTTGCCTATAAATGATCGGTTATCACTTTATAAAATGTTTAGGAATGATCAGCTTTGTACACTTAACTGTTCTATATATTGATACTTCTTTATCGTGCTAAAATTACAATCTGCCTCACTGGGCAATAAGTAATTGTGATAAATGTTCTCATTCATACGATCCTTACAATTTTCAATCAATCGCTCATCCATACAGTATTTACAGACAGTCCAGAGACCTCCCAAATCCACATGGTTGTCACCTCCCTCGCGTGGGAAAGAGGAAGCGGAATCTTGGAAAATTAACTATTGTAGTGTCCCTTGGTTCGCCAAATATTATATTTAGGATTTCGTTTTGCTGATACTGGTAAGACTACTAGTTTGTAGTATAGTCTGGGTAATAAACATCGCATTTGTATTGATAAACGGGAAAAGGATATAACTGGTTTTCCAGTGGGGCTGGAAGGTTTAAGTGTGATACGAAAGTGAGTTCACTGTCTAGATCGTATGTGGGCAACAGCCGGCCCGCGGGCCGGATCCGGCCCGCTGTAAGATTTGATCCGGCCCGCGAGACATTTTGAAAAACCCAATTTAAAAAAAAAAAATACACTACTTACTCATACTCATGGAATCAAGTGAGCGAGCAAGCCGAGTGGCGGTGATCATCAAAGAGTGAGGCGGCAAACATCAAAGTTCAAAGCCATTGATGTTTGCCGCCACACTGGCGGCGCAACAAAGGATTATTGCTTCGCAATTGTATTGTTCTACACTAGACGATTCTAGATCATTCCTTCATTTTGCCTATATAAGCGGGTGGATGGCCGGAACTTAGTTCAGTCCTATTCGAGCTACCGTGGTGATAAGTTTGCTTTGTGACTTTGTGTGCATCTTGAGTGCTTACTAATTATACCTATTTTCTTATTAAGTTTATCGAACGATAAGTAAATGAAAATGATGTCTGGTGGAAGGAAACGAAAAGTAGATGCAGAGGGTCGCCAGTTTCAAGAAAAATGGACTGAAGAATTCTTCTTTATCTTGCACAATGGTAAGCCTATTTGTTTGATGTGTAATGAATCCATTTCGGTGATGAAAGAATTCAATATAAAGAGGCATTACTCAACTAAGCATCCTACGCTGCTCTCACTGACAGGACAAATAAGAAAAGACAAAATCCAGAAACTTACCGCAAATTTGGAAAAACAGCAGCAAATATTTCATAGACAAAGAACACAACTTGATAATGTTGTGAAAGCTAGTTTTATAGTTAGTTCAAAATTGGCAAAGTCATTGAAACCATTTGCCGAAGGAGAATTTATCAAGGAGTGTATGTCAGAAGTTTGCAGTGTTTTGTGTCCTGAAAAGAAAAATGAATTTGAAAAAATTAGTTTGTCAAGACGAACCGTTGTACGACGTATAGAAATGATGGCTAATGATATAAAAACAACATTGACTGGCCGTATGACTGGTATTGAATCATTTTCCATAGCATTAGACGAGAGCACCGATTTGTCTGACATAGCTCAACTGGCTATATTTATTCGAGGTGTTGATAAAGAATTCACTATTACTGAGGAATTGCTTGCTTTACAGCCGCTAAAAGGAACCACTACAGGAGAGGACATTTTTAATGAAGTTCAAAAGGTATTCACAAGTTTTGGCTTGCCATGGTCGAAATTAGTTGGAGTATGCACAGATGGTGCACCTTCTATGGTCGGCTTACGTAAAGGTTTCATCGGAATTTTGAATGAAAAAGCAACTGAATTAAATGTGCAAAAGGATGGTTTGATAGTCCTTCATTGCATTATCCACCAACAGAACTTGTGTTCTAAGTCCATTCGACTCCAGAATGTTATGAATGTGGTAGTAAAAACCATCAATTTTATTCGATCCCGAGGGCTTAACCATCGTCAGTTCAAGGCGTTTTTGGATGAAATATCAGCCGAGTATGACGACGTAACATATTATTGTGAAGTCAGATGGCTAAGCAAAGGGAAAATGCTGAAACGGTTTTACGAGCTTAGAAATGAGATAGCAGAATTTATGCAAATAAAAGATAAACCACTATCTGAATTGAGTGACGCAAAATGGATATGTGACTTAGCATTTCTTGTCGACCTTACAGGCCATTTGAATGATTTAAATTTGAAACTTCAAAAACAAGGACAGTTAGTAAATGATTTGTACAGCCATTTGAAAGCGTTTCAGAACAAAATCCGCTTGTGGGAGGCACATATGCTGTCTGGTAACAGTTACCATTTCACCACGCTCTCTGCGTATGAAAATATTGCTTACGCTCAATATGCTGAAGAACTCAAGTTACTGTCGGAGCAATTTTCGATCAGATTTAGCGATTTCAAACACATGGAAGACTGTTTCAATTTATTTGCTACTCCAACAAAAAGTAATGTACAAAATGCTCCAATACACTTGCAAATGGAGTTGATCGAGATTCAAGAAAACTCACTCCTAAAATCTAAATTTGAAGACGTGGAGTTGTGCGATTTCTACAAAAAATACCTCGAAGAAGACCATTTTCCGCAGCTTAGAAAATTTGCAAGAAGATTGATTTGTGCGTTTGGCAGTACTTATAAATGCGAACAGTTCTTTTCATTGATGAAAGTTAATAAATCAAAACATCGTACAAGGCTGACTGACGATAATTTGGAAAATTCTTTACGTCTTTGTACCAGTGGAATTAATCCAAACATCGATGAATTAGTTTCCCAAATTCAAGCTCAAGTGTCTCATTGATTTCGGTGTCGCTATTTAACTTTCGTAGTTTGTAACAATTCTAAATTTAACGATTTAATTTAATGCTGTAGGTACCTATTTTTTCATTTCATTTTGTTATTTTAATAAATTGTGTTGTAATAACATTGTCGTATTATTTCATGGCTGACTGATATCTATCGCTAAAAATTATGAACACTACTTTAAAATGCACTACTTTTAAACGCGGCCCGCGAACGTATTTGCACACTAAAGTTTGGCCCATAACATGTCAAAGGTTGCCCATACCTGGTCTAGATAAACCCCTAGATTTCAATTGACCGTCACTCTAATTATTTATTACTAAATACAATTTTGGTGGAAAATATTGCTTCAGTTGAGAATGATTTTCATTTTCCACTTGAAGAAATTCTTATCTAACTTACACACGAAACCCTGTAGCCTGTTTACAATCGTGTTAACGAAATTAAGGAAGAAGGACAAAATGGGAGTGAACAGTATCAAGAGATCACCGAGCTCGGGCCACGGATTTGTGCGAAAACGGTTTTAATGACAGTTTTAAATATTGTTTACAACGACCAAGCAATAACTACGTATTGTTCTGTTGTAACATCAAATGAGAGCTCCATGTAATATGGTATGCCTCTAGGAGGAACAGGGGTCGCAAAAAGACCGACTTACTTAAACTGAGACTTTCTAATTTACAATACACTTTTGTAAATCCAAAAACTGCCCAACCGGAATCATGCGGTCAATTCAACAACTGTGAACACGTTCGTAGATGTTTTTTGACTACCATAATGTGCCTAAGCCCCAAAAAACACTATATATACTTGATTAGAATCTTATTCGTACTCGATTAATAGTTCGGTGAACCACTTGATCATTTGTATTTTCTCCATGAATGTACAGTTTAACTAGACTAAAGCCTAATATTTTGTCAATCTTTCCAGGAGACATCTTTAAAGATATGTTGTCTTAAAAAATAATTTATTCTATGAATTTATATCAGTCTCTGCATTTGGATTAGAAGTTTTTAATTTTTCTAGCAAATATTATCAATTCTGTACTGTTATCTATTGTTTCTATAGTAAAATCCATAAAAGTTTAAATGAAAAAATAAATAAATAAAATCCTTCCATCGGTTGACTAATCTCAACGGAGCACTTGGACACCATCCGGAAAATTTGAAAAGAAATGTATAAAGAAAATGAAAAGTATGGATCCTTATATAGTCAGCATTAAAAAACCACCTCAAGGAAGCAAATCGTCTAAAATGAAAGCGGATAAGTCACCTCACGAGAATAAAAAACACTCAAGTGTGTCATATCAGGTATTTTATAGTTTCCTTGATCATCAGCGGGATAAAATAACCCACCAGGAGAAGATGGGACTCACACGTAGGAGGAAACCCACCGGGATAACTTGGGCTGCTAATCTCAATTGCTAGCCAATCTGTCGATTCCCTTGAAGATAGAAGTATGGACATTAGGTAAGAAAACTAATCATCATTGAGGAAAAGCCCCAAAAAAACGTAGATACTACTTTTGCAATAAAATTATAAGACAAATCCATCTCAAAGAACCATAATTCCTTCTTCATTGATAAAATTACAATATCCCTAGGTTATTCAATACACAACATCACTAACTCAATATGTACAATTAATAACAATTTCATTCTTTCCGAGATCCCCCTCCCAAAACCCTTTTTATCAAAAATTTTTACAATATACGATCAAAATGCAACGAACAAGATTAACATTATAATTAATCACTTTCGGATTTTCCGAGATCACCCATGGCAACGAGGCATACCAACTACCCCGCGCTCCGTCCGTTTCGCCATTTTGCAAAGACCGGAGACAGCAGAGAGCTACAGATTTTTATTCCAGGACCAAGTCCTATACGAATAATTATGAAATACAGATTAAATATTCATTTCTAGCAAATAAAAACAACTATTACATTATTAGGAAAAATTGCAAGTAAAAAAAAGAATGACTATCAGAGAGAAAAATGAAATAAGGTAAAATAAAAACTAAAAACCACACTCAGTAAATAAAGGCATAGATGGGTCAGTATGTATTAAAAATTTAATAAATAAAATAAAACAATTTGAAGAAGTCAGTAAAATATATAAAGTATAAAGTGATGAACTATAAGACTTATATTAATTCATACTTGTTAGGTCTCGGTTACTGCATATCTTTTTTTAAATTAAAAAAAAATAGAAAATAAATAAAACATTAATATAATTAAAAATCCTATAGAAATATTCTGGAAACTCTTAAATACTGAATGTCTATTGTCTCTGTAAATTTATTACTTTTGTGTTATAAAGTTATAATTTGTTCGTCACCAAGTGGTAAAACCAGAACTTCAATTCTGGGACTCTACTTGCTATTGAAGGGAAATTCAGCAAAAGGAGCACTCCTTTCACGTTAAACTTTTTTTTTTCATATTTACCGTTATTGCATTGGAACCAACACATTATATATTTTGAGGTGTTGACAAATATTAATAAAATATTTCCTCTGTAGAACAACATACAGACAGACAACCTGAAGATTAACGATCGTAGCTGAGTGAAGGTAGTGTCCCCTCCCTTCCGAAGGCGCTGAGTTCATGTATTTGATGCTCTCCTTTGGCATGATTGGAAAATATTGAATTCTTAATTACCAAGTAATAGATTTACTTCTTTCTTTAATTTGTGGCGTTTTTTCATTTAATCTGGCAACTAACATGCAATATAGGATCTCAATTTCAAGAAATTGTTTTTTATCAAAAAACGCTATTATATATATTAGCTATATAAATAAATAGTAAATATTATACGTATCATAGTTGTCCACAAACTGTCTGGCATATGCTTCCGAAGTGTGAGTAGTATGTATTATTCTCAAACAGAACTGTGTTAATTTTGTCATAGAAATTGTAAACACTGTAATAAGTACGCACGTGCTGAATCTCAAAGAAAATATCGTCATAATAACATGCCGATGGTTTTAAATGGATTTTTGTTATCTTGTGTGTGTGTGTGTGTAATTTATTGGTGTTTGTAACAATAACTTCGTATTTTCTCCCTACAGGAGCTCATAGCAATATTGCGTTCCATTGTGGGGCTTTTGTAATCATTAGTTCACGTTTAAATCACAACCTGAGGGGAACCCCTAGTCACTCATACATTCTTAGTAGCATTATATGTTATTTACAATCATCACTATTGCCATTCTTTCGATTGAGATTGCAGGTAGAGGAGATGACCTTTAACTAATACTTATGGACTCAAGGATCAGTGGCCTCAATTTTTTTTTAGGATTTCGTTATTTGATGTCTTGGTAAGATTTCTTTCCAAGCTAGAGATATGACAATTTTTATGGAAGACTCGTTTGATTTAAGGGAGACAAATATTATAGCTATCTCCAGAAAACGTGTCATTAATCAGTTGATTACTTGATATATATTTTCAACATTATCAAATTATAGATTTGAAGAAATGAAAAAAATTTTAAAAACTACCTCTGTGTTTTTGATAAAACATATTTTTCATTTTTCTAGTTAAACCATTTCAGTCGCTGATGATCAATAAAATAAATATTAAAACTGGCTTGGGTAATGAATGTTTTAGACCGTTTAATGCCCAATGTCTATTTTTTAGAATAAAGTTTTGGAATTGGTTTTTGCGTTACCGTTTCTAGTATATCATTAAACATGAGGAATATTATAACTCAAAATCATAAATAGCTTTTTCCCCTTCAATTTATTTTATGCTTTAAGAATCCCTCAACCATTGTGATAATCAGAGCATAGAGAAATATGTTTCATCACAGATGGTCTTTAAAGTCTCAGAAATGTAAAAATTTTAGCTACTTGGACTAGTCGATATAGAAATGAAAATTCTTATTTGCTAGAAAGGGTAAAATATCAATGTATAAGTTTACAATAGCTAGCCACCCACGGACGAACGAATTTTTCTCAAGGCAAATTACGCGGAATTTTTCTGCAGATCAGATCTCCCTGCAAGGGATTCCCGCTCTGTTATTGCCCGCATGGAGTGTCCGTCAGATCTTCTTCTTCAAATCCGCCAGTGGTTTAGGCCAGTTACTTCATGGAGTAGCCGTTAAATGTTACAGAAAATATATATCAAGTAATCAATTAATTAATGACACGCTTTCTGGAGATAGCTATAATGTTTGTCTCCCGTAAATCAAACGAGTCTTCCATAAGATTCTAAAAAATAGACATTGGGCATTAAACGGTCTAAAACATTCATTACCCAAGCCAGTTTTAATATTTATTTTATTGATCATCAGCGACTGAAATGGTTTAACTAGAAAAATGAAAAATATGTTTTATCAAAAACACAGAGGTAGTTTTTCAATTTTTTTTCATTTCTTCAAATCTATACTTTGATAATGTTGAAAATATATATCAAGTAATCAATTGATTAATGACACGTTTTCTGGAGATAGCTATAATATTTGTCTCCAGTAAATCAAACGAGTTTTCCATAAAAATTGTCATATCTCTAGCTTGGAAAGAAATCTTACCAAGACATCAAATAACAAAATCCTAAAGAAAATTGAGGCCACTGATCCTTGAGTCCATAAGTATTATTTAAAGGTCATCTCCTCTACCTGCAATCTCCAACGAAAGAATGGCAATAGTGATGATTGTAAATAACATATAATGCTACTAAGAATGTATGAGTGACTAGGGGTTCCCCTCAGGTTGTGATTTAAACGTGAACTAATGATTACAAAAGCCCCACAATGGAACGCAATATTGCTATGAGCTAAGTCGACATAGAGATCCTGTAGGGAGAAAATACGAAGCTATTGTTACAAACACCAATAAATTACACACACACACAAGATAACAAAAATCCATTTAAAACCATCGGCATGTTTTTATGACGATATTTTCTTTGAGATTCAGCACGTACGTACTTATTACAGTGTTTACAATTTCTAAGACAAAATTAACAGTTCTTCTGTTTTACAATAATATATATTACTCACACTTCGGAAGCATATGCCAGACAGTTTGTGGACAACTATGATACGTATAATATTTATTTATAAATAAAGCCGGTACATAAGCAAATTTAAAACACGAATCAGAATATATTTTGTGTCATATGCTTTTGCTACGTCAAATTTTGTTCGAAAATTTCCAGAAATAAAGATTACGAACTGAATCAGGTCGTTTGGACATGACCTTAGATAGAAGGTTTGTGTCAGTGGAGTTCTGACGTACTGAACATTGCTTGTTTAATCTTGTTTATAACAACATTAAAACATAATTATTCTTATTATCCATCCAGTTACAAATTTTATACGTATTTTTTATACACAAAGCCAATTTTTGACTAAAAATGTTTTGATAATGATATGACAGCTAAACAAGAAAGCTGAGAAATGAGCAGCTCCTCCATCACAAAACTTATGAGGAGTACCAAATTTAAAATTTATTTTTTAAATGATCGATTCAATCTCTCGCAAATACTTACGATTACGTTTACGGATTATGGACGTTCTGCGGACTTTTCTGAGTAAATCCGCAGTCCCAGAGGTCTGTCGTGCATGTTTGGAAATGCCAGCGAAACGGGGCACGGAAGGGGAAAATGGCATACATCCACAGTGACAGGTAGGCCTACGTGTATGGAGAGTACTCTCCGGTCCCGCCCGTCCCACACCCATCTCAGTTATTAGCCACGTTGGTTCGGCATTAACGTGCAGCCAATGCCCCAGGCTTCACTGTTTTCCATAGAAAAAAATTACAAGAGTCTGTAACATTAAAAACAAGTCTAAATTTAGACTTGTGGAGCTGTTATCTAAGGTCATGTCCGAACGACCTGATTCAGTTCGTAATCTTTATTTCTGGAAATTTTCTAAAAACATTTGACGTAGCAAAAGCATATGACACAAAATATATTCTTCTGATTCGTGTTCAAATTTGCTTACGTACTGTAAATACGGCAGAAACTTCTTTCTTCTTCATCTTTTGACGTCCTGTTAAGGCAGATCGTTCTTAATTCATATAAACGGTTTTTATAAATTTTGAATATAACCGGGATCATTCAGGGATGTGAATTTTTTCTAGGAATATATCCTGCTATTTGTTAAAATTTCTGACTACTGATAAAGTACTACAGGTACCAATATTCACGGTAAAAAAAAAAAATTATGAAAGCGGCTTGTTAGTAATCTATTATAATCCTTAGGCCTTACGGAGCTGGTGCAAGATCTTGAGAATTATAATTTTTTTTCATATCGTACCTGGTCTTTTTCTGTATGTAAGCTCGAAGGCATGAAAAAAATCTATATCTCAATTTCGTTAAAAATATGTTTGGAATGACGCCATTCTTACACGAAGGCATTAAATTGAAGTTAATTGCTTTCTAAATCCCATATGGCTCTGCAGGGATATCTTGTTGATAGCAGAGATCTATTGTATTACTACGGATTAATTGTAAATTTATTAACTGACTATAATAATCTCAACACAAAAGTTTATAATTTGAGATTTTCATTTATCGAAGGTACGAGCTAATCAACAACCAGCTTAGTTATATAATGCTAAGAATATTATAATGCTAATATATACATATAATGCTAAAAGTAGAAGTAAGCCCCTTCTGCTGTATACCTGCTTCGTGACATCATGGAAGTCACTGATGGTTCCTGTTATTTTTTAAGTAAGCGACCCATCCCTTCAAGACCTCCCTCCCTATTCCCAGAAGTACCCTTTTCTTATACATATATGTCTTAGCATTAGCCCTAGACCCCACTTGTGCCTAGACATTCCACCCAGTATGTAGTAACGTAACTCTTAATATTTGTATATACCAGTGTTTTGCTTGTACTTCATAATAAAGCTTTTCTTTCTTTTCTTTTAAAAGAGCCTCTACAAAGATTATTTAACTCTAGATTTGTGATAATTCCCCCCAAGTTTTTACAGATTTCTATGCTTTTGTAACTTCTATTACACTGATTTATCAATTCTAGGATAACTAAATTTTAGGTTAGGTTTATTTTTAAGCAACGTTATCGATAATCACTAAGCTTCTGATCCTTAGATTTATAGATCAGTATAAACATCATAAATCCTTTAAAATAACATCTGGTCGGTCGGTATGACGTCAGATAGGAGCTTACATGTGTTTATATAATATGTGATACGCAATGTTATCCATAAAGGGAGCAATCCAAGCAATAAACTTGAGCAGAACAATTTACAGCCGTGAGCAGTGTGAGCTTTTTATTATTTTATTTTTTCTTAACTCTTAAAATTATACAATGTGAAAATATGACAAAATAATTTCTCCTCTTTCTGCTATGCGCAGATGCATTTGAAGGAGGTTGGGCTACTCAACAATACAGGTTGTGGTTAAAAATGAAATGAATATAAAGATAGGTGATGGGGCTCTCCTTCAATTTAGAGCTTTTTACCATTGCGTACTTCAAACACAAGAGAGTAGGAGAAGTTGACTGTCCTATTAAAAAGATTAATTTAATCAGTTGTCTTTTCACTTGAGGATTCATGGCTTAGTGAGTCATATCATCGAGGCTTATCTAAGAATCACAAATCAGATGATGGTTTAAAACCGTACGGTTTCCTCAACAAGGATTGCTTTTAAATCTAGAAGCTCCAACTAGCTCCTGCAGACCGGGCCCTCGTGTAACATTACAAGAATCATATTTCGTTTCGTATATGTTTTCTCAATCAAATTATCCTCCTCATTTAGTTAAAGTTAGTTAGTTAAAGAAATCTACAACTGTTATTCAATAAGCAGTGCACCGTTATCTAGTTATTTGAATTTCAGTTTTGGTCCTGTGTGCAACCAAGTGCGCCTTTCTAGCATAGTTTACTTTAGGCTAAAAACAAACGTAATTACATAAGTTAAAAAAGAATTTTTATATAAATTAGTCGTTAGAAATCAATGATTAATAAAGATCTTGCTGTAGGCATAAATTTCATTGGATTAGAAAATAGTTACATCAAATTAAAATCATTTGATGGCGGACTTCAATGTGCTTTAAAAAGGCTATAGTGTTCTTATAACCGGTGGAAAATACGTCTTATTAATTTTCTTCAAAGACTGCTTGGTCGTAAACTACTGTGAAGAATACCCGGAAAGAAGAAACTTTTCATTATTTGGAAAATATAGAGTCATAGTTCCACGTAGAAATACGTTTTTAATTTCGTTCAATTTTCTTGTGATAGGCGAGATAGAGAAACAGCACAAGTCAAAATTGATCGAGATTAAGGTAATAACAGATAATTATTTCCTGGGAAGAACATGAGTGGGTGTAAACATTGCATCACTCAGTCTTCGGTGTATTCCCGTATTTAAATCTCAGGATTTCAATTACGTCCAACCTCGTAATCACCCGTCATCTCCGAATGAACATGTAATTTTGACATGTGTACATTAATTTGGTTCTTATTATAAAGAAACAGTTCTCGAATCATCAGTTAAGTGCGATTCTCGACAGATCGAGGATAAATCTTGAATATTTTCAAAGGTGCCTAATTCAAATGTCGTTTTTCTCTTCTCTATAAAAAATATGATCCCAACACTCTTCCCGTATCGATGGCAACAGACTGTTGGGGAAAATTAGGTTATGATTTTGTTGTTAAATGTAAGTTAGTTTTAAGTCTATGATTCATAAGCTGTGCCCGATCAATTTTAAACTTGTTTAGGCAATGAATGTATAATGTACATTACATTTTTGTAACAACCACAAATGTAAAATTATTGAAAATTGTGTTAATGTAGACAAGCTACAGAACATGTAATGAATGACTTTTTTGAGTAGTTGCTTTTGTAGAAATACGAAGCTACTTTTTTATTTTCATTGTTCTGTTAATTCTGGATGAAACACGGCAAAATCCGATTTAGAACTGACTAGCTGAAATATTAGAAGAGATAATGCTCACTTAGGTTTATTTATGTCTCCGATCTTTTTCGATTCTCGGTACGGAGTTATTTCCGAAGAGAATGCGTTCATTAATTTTCACTCCAGATCCTGACCGGGAGTGGGCGTCTGTTGACACATGGTGTTCCCCGAAAGGCGAAAAAACCCTCCTCCCCTTCACTCAATAAAAGCTGCGGGGATACAGAAGATCAATATTAGTTCCTGACCGACGGTCGGCGGTCGTCTTCAGGCAAGCTGTATCTACAGTGGGGTAGTAACATACTAGAGCGATAAGGGTTCATACAATACAAGGGGATGGAAATATACACTAAGGTATATTATCCTGGAATTAGATGATTGTAAATTAGTGTTGGAGATGTAAAATTATTTACACTAATGAGGTATACAAAGGTTGATTTAAGAAAAATAAATCAAGGGAAGGATCACATTGATGACTAGCTTGGAGTATATTTACCTGGGAGTTAAGCACGACAAAGAAGTACGTCACTAAAACTTACTTGTACATCGTTTTTCAATACAGTCTTATATAGATATGTAGTAGCATATATACATGGTATGATAGTGAATTAACTACTCGATCAGAACAGCAATTCTATCCCGAGAAAACGAACTATTCCAGAATCCTGGTTCCACAATCCATACCACCACGATAGAGTAAGTACCATCAGATATGGAAATATTTGTACATAGTATTTGCTACGTAAGGACGAATAGTTTCTGTTCTATGTGGGGGCAAACAATTTAATAATTCTCTTGTTTTGAAAATCAACTGACTGCATTCGGCTTCTTCATACGTCTCTCCTTCATGTCCGTTACTTGCATAGAATTTTTATGGGCATTGAGAGCGTGAATATATATACCAGTTTTTTTATGACTTATAAATAAAAGCGAGAGAGAGAGAGAGAGAGAGAGAGAGAGAATATGTTCAGCATAATATATTAAATCAGGTTTCATTTTTCTCAAGCATGGCTCTTGGTGGAATATTTCTGGTTTCGATTTAGTGATAAACATCGAAATCAGTTAAAATTTACCAAATAAGCTAAAACAGTTTTGTTAAAAGTATCTCCGATACTGAATCAAAAAGCTTTGCTTGACTTTTGCAGTAGTAAACAGTTAGTCTTGTAGGAAAACCTTATAAAAAAAAAAGTTCCCACAAATATATGGGGTTCGTCTGTCTGTTTGGTCAGTGTTCATAATCCACCCAGGAGGTCCTGGCCAAGGCTTCGTTACCTTTTTGTTTATAGTGGAAAGGTATCGCCCCACTCAATGCAAGGTGCTTGATGCAACACGGAGACACATTGAGTTTTTTGACTCGTTGCAGCACCTGACCCAGTGTTTAACACTATGACCCCACCACCCCTTCCACATCGATGGCAACAGACTGTCGGGGAAAAATTAGGTTAAGAATTAGTATGTAAGTTAGTTTTAAGGTTGATCAAAAAGGTGAGCCCCATCACTTTTATTAGTCAGTTTAGTCCGGTCAGGTATAATGTACATCATTATACTTGCTTATTCATTATATAATTTTTATAAAATAACAAAACCTGTATATAATGTAGTGATGCTACAGGAAATACAAAAATAATTTGTAAATAGATTCGCCTGAGGATCTATAATTATATATAATTATCTGTAAATTTAAAGGGGCTATGAAAGGAAAAAAAAAAAAAATGCAGTTGGTTATCTTTGGTTTTGGCCCTCTAGTTTTGGTTAACTATTTTTGGCGAAGGATCTATAAGTTAAAGCCAGAGGCAAGTTATGTTGTAAACTAATACGATCATGGGAGGTAAACAACCCATGATCCTATGTAGGTCGGATTACTAAGGAGAATAAGGTAGTCTTTTACTGGAGTCACAGTGTGTCGGTGTTTTTTCCTCTGTCATTATTATACTTTTATCACACTTAACCGCCGACGATTAACTGGTGCCGAAACCCGGGAGATTACGGGAACCTCGTACGGCGGCGTAGAAAGTAATTGTTTTTTTTTTCTTTCTCTCTAATTTTTTTTTCTTAATCGTCTCCTCTCTTTTACGTTTTTAATAACATGCCAGAGGGAGTGTTACGACCCGCGGTGCTAAGTGGAGCTGCAGATATACCTCAGTTGCCTCAAACGACGATGGCAGCGGCTCACGCGACTACATTAGCGTGGATGAAGATTCAGGCGATCACGGCTCAGGATATGAGGAAGTCCATTTCCGATCTGGAGAGATTCGCAGGTGAGACCGGGGAACTGAATCATTTCCTTAAGGGGGGTGACCGGCTGATGATGCGGATAGAAGGAAAACGGACGGAGGATTTAATAACTGAAGGAGATGCCGATTCACTGAGAGCAGCTCTGGTGTGCAGAGTTAAGCGGAGCATTCTGAATATGATCCAGGCTGACGAGGAGACCCCATGGACCATCGTGAAGGAGCGGCTGAAGAAAGCATTCGGCGGGGGAAGATGGACCCCGGAAGAGGATATTTTTAAAATGTTCCGGGAGACGAAGAGGCACCGACAAACAAACGGGCAGTTCGCCGGAACACTGCTGGCTCAATACAATGGCATCACGGAGAAGATGCGGGAGACATTGAACGCGGCAGAAGTAGAGGGCAGGATGGCGTTTTTGTCTACAATACTGAAGGTGCAGCTAGCGAAGGAAACAGGAAGAAAGGAGGCGTTACCTAGAGAGCGCACGTTTCTAGAATGCGCTCAAGAAATGGTGGATACCAGCGCCAGAGAGGAGGAAATTACAGTTGGCGAGGAAGAAATGGACTGGAGGAAAGTAGTATATAAAAGGCCCAAAATCGCGCCGGTCACATGGAGGAAGAAGGAGGTAGAGTACGGTAGAAGAGAGAGGGCGGCAGTGGGAGAAAGGAGCCGAGGAAACGCGGGACGCCCCAGGAGAAGGGAAGACAGGAAGTGTTATGAGTGTGGGAAGACAGGACACCTGGTAGCTAAGTGCCCACGCACTAGGTGCTTTGAGTGTGGCACGGAGGGTCACGTAGCAAGACAGTGCCCATATATGAGCCCACGCAGAAACGTGAACCGTCCCGAGCCAATGGAAATCAATGCTCAGAGAGTATGAAGGAGGGAGAGACATCAGTCAGAGGCTTCAGAAACTTCGGAAATCTCCGAAACGGACAATGAAAGGGAAGAGCCAGGAAGCGGAGTGAGCTGTGGAAGCGGCAGTGCCCGGAGGAGCGGCCGACGACAGGCGACGGAGGAGAGGGGAGAACGCGAGATCTGAGAAGAGTGGCAGCGGAGAGGCGACCGCACGTTAATAAATAATATTGTAAAAGGCACACATGGCGGTCTGCCTATAATTAGAGTCGCGAGTGGAGTGCAGTGCTTAGTGGATACGGGGAGTACCAACACAATAATGTGTCGGGAGACACTAGAGAGCATGTGTGGAGGAGGGAGGATGCCTCAAATGCAGGTATGTTCTTGTAGCTTGGTCACCCTGGGGGGCCCCTGCAGGGTCGAAGGGGAAGCGATAATAGGGTTGGAAAGATGGGATCGTAGCGAGGAGAAATTACGGGTCCATGTGGTGGAAAAGATGCCCCGGGAATACGGAGGGATCATAGGGTGTGATCTGTTGGGGAAAGTTGGAGCAAGGATTAGGAACAGGGAAGGGAAATGGGACATTCGCTTAGGTAAGAAAACATATAGGTGCCTGAGACAAGGGAGGGACGTAGGGAGAGACGGTAGGGCGCGAGTAGGGGCGATTAGGCGAGCGGAGGATTGGAGAGTGGAGCTCAAGAAAGAATATACGGACATTTTCTTTAAGGAAGGGGAGAGATTGGGGGCCACAGGAAAAACAGTACATGAGATTCCGCTCAAGCAGGACCGAGTAAGCTACGTGAAGGAGTGCAGATACCCACAGGCTCTGAGACACCATATTAGGGAGGAGCTGGACAACTTGAAAAAACAGGGGATCATCGAAGATAGCACGTCACCATATAATAGCCCCTTATGGGCTGTTAAGAAAAAGAGCGTGGAAGGCGGGGTCCCAGATAAGTATAGAGTGGTAGTAGACTACCGGAAGCTCAATGAGAATACAGTAGACGAGAAGTACCCAATTCCACGGTTCGATGACATTCTGGACAGGCTGAGCGGGGCCAGGATCTTCAGCACCCTGGATCTCAAAGCGGGGTATCACCAGATACAGATGCATCCTAGGGACCGACATAAGACAGCCTTCACTTTTGAGAGAGGTCACTACGAGTTCACCAGGATGCCATTTGGATTGAAAAATGCACCCATCACATTCCAAAGGCTCATGGATGAGTTGCTACGTGGAGTAGATGAGTCCGTTTGCCAGATATACATGGACGACCTCTTAGTATTCAGCGCGACCGAGGCCCAACATGTAGATCACCTGAGGACAGTTTTTGACCGAGTGCGACAATTCGGCCTGAAATTGTTGGAGGAAAAGTCCCATCTGGGTCAGGAGGTCATCAGTTTTTTGGGGCACACGATATCCAAAGAAGGAGTCCGACCAGATGCCGGGAAGGTAGCAGCAATCCAGAAGATGGCGGTTCCGTCGGACGTAAAAGGGATACGGCGGTTGATGGGAACACTGAACTACTACAGGCGATTCGTCCCAGAAATGGCAGCATACCTAGTACCTCTTAACAACCTCCTCAAAAAGGGGAAAAAAGTAGCCATCACCCCCAACATAGAGGCGAACATGCGCAAGTGCATGGCACGACTACAAGAACATCCAGTACTGGCTTTTCCGGATTTCACAAAGCAATTCACAATAACGACGGATGCCAGTGAATATGCCTTGGGAGCAGTTCTGTCACAGGCGGGGGGCAAAGGGGACCGTCCAGTAGCGTACGCCAGTAGGCGCCTCACAGAGGCGGAAAGTCGGTATAGCGCGCTAGAGCGGGAATTATTAGGGATAGTCTGGGCAATAGACCATTTCCGGCCCTACGTGTTCGGGAGAAGGTTCCGGGTGCACACCGACCACAAACCGTTACAGCAGGTTGGGGTTGACCGAACATTTGTACGGTGTACCATGATGGTAGAGACCATCCCGGATGAGCCAACGCAGAAGGAGATCACGCTAGCGTACCATCAGGGCAAAACCAACCACAGGGGAGAACAAGAGACGGCTCAGGCGTTGAGGCGGAAGTATTTCTGGTGGGGGATGCGAAAGACAATCCAGGAAACACTAGCTGCGTGCGAAGTTTGTCATCGTACCAAATATGACAGGCACCCACCTACCGGGCAACAAGTCGAGACTCCCACGGCGCAAACACCGCTCACTGACCTTCAAGTTGATACTTTCACTTGGCGGGGACACAAGTGGGTCACTATGGTTGACCTTTTTAGTAAAATGGCTATGGCATACCCTATTCGGGAAAAGTCATCGGAAGCAGTGCTAGGCGCGCTGAGGCGTTGGTTCCAATTCTACGGCGTCCCAGATCGGATAGCGTCGGACGGTGGAAAGGAGTTCGATAACGCCGACGTGCGGAAAAAGATGAAGGCTCTGGACGTGATGTGGCACGTCAATACCCCAGGGCATCCAAAGAGCCGAGGAGGAATTGAGCGTCTCCACAGTACCTTGGGCGATCATCTCCGCGTCTACAATGCCGACAAAGGGTTGGAGCCGGCAGAGGCAATGCCTAGGGCGGTCATTGCGTATAACCATTCTGTCCACACGACCACCGGGTTTTCACCCTTTGAAATCCTTTTCGGACTTCGTGGGCGTCGCCGAGACACGAGTAGAACGGTGGTGGGAGACGAGACGTCCGCACAACTCACCACCAACCGCGTGGAACTGGGGAAAGTATGGGGGAAGGTGTACGCGAGAATTACCGGGGAAAAATCCAGGAGGGTGTTGAGGGAGAACGCGGGCGTCAAACCACTAGAAGGGTGCGTTGCGATAGGCACTACGGTATATCGTAAGATCGGTTCCAATAGGAGTAAGGAGGTGTCCCGTTATGAGGGTCCCTTCCGGGTGATCACGATTCGTGAACACAATTTGGTGACCATCCAGAGTGTTCATGAACCCGCGAAGAGGAGAACTGTCCATCTCGAGCAGTTAAAGCTTCCAGTGGGGAAGCCATCCAAATAGGAAATTGACTCTAATTTTCTCACTCCTGCACACATCTCTTTTGGTTTTTGGTGGCATTTGCCAGATACATGTTTTTTTATTTTACTGTTTTAACCTTGTACCACATTGGATAAAGTTATGTTCTGTTTTTATGATTATAAGACAGTGTTGTGCTGCTCTAGGCGAACAGGAAATTATTATGTCAGAACTGTATATAATTAGCATAAGTGTTAAGTTTCAGTTCCCGACGGATGGTCAGGAACTGGCAGGGGGGAGTTAAAGCCAGAGGCAAGTTATGTTGTAAACTAATACGATCATGGGAGGTAAACAACCCATGATCCTATGTAGGTCGGATTACTAAGGAGAATAAGGTAGTCTTTTACTGGAGTCACAGTGTGTCGGTGTTTTTTCCTCTGTCATTATTATACTTTTATCACACTTAACCGCCGACGATTAACTTATATGTATATATATATATACTTGATTCAGTCGAATCTTGGTATATATACTAATAGCTCCTGGTAAATCTTACATGTTAAAAACTAGCCGAGAGGACTAGTAACCTCTCTAATTATTTGATTACATTAAAATTTGAAAATACAGTAACTTTTCGGACTAAAGGAAATGAGTCTAATTATATAGTGAAAGACAAAAAGGTACGCTCACTTGTACCGTGTATGGCCGACCACATAAAAGATTAGGTGCATTTGCGAATTACACGCAATTCTAACTTATATATAAAAGCAAATTTGTTACCACTCACGTGCCCGAATTTTATGTCAAATTTAAGTAGCGACGGACTAAGGAACAACGTTTTCCTATAGACTACTTGCGGCCATAGTACCACCGAATATAACTTATGTTATAAGAAAATGTTAATATTTACTCTATCAGTAATGCTTACGGTTAATTGCTCAATGTTCGTTTGACTTATGACGGCTTATGATTATTCTTGAGGGCTTGCGATTTTTGATACACGTTTTATTTTTTTGATAGAACCATAATATTGATGAAAAAATATTTAAGTTGACATTAGCTATCGTATTTCAGAATTATGAAACGAAAGTGTGAAATCATGGAAACGTAATTTCACAATGTCGGGTCGTCACTAGGGGGGGGGGGTGCCTGATGACCCTAGCCCTGTGACAAGTGCGGATTGTGCGAGTTAATAACCTGGACATTCGTTCCATGACGGCGCTACTATCTGACTCCATTTATGATAGGTATGTGCCCCGACAATGCCATATGTTCAAGAGAAGAGGTACAGAGGTTTCATAAAGAATTAGTCAAGTTTTCAGAGTTCGAGCGGAAACCAAGCAAGCGTCACCGAGTAAAGGTCACGAGAGACTCGCGAGGAGACTAAGAGACTAACTAACAGGGCCAGGAGCCCTGCCTTAAGCACCCTCTCTACTTCCTGCTGGGAGGCTGCAAGGGTCTAATCCGGCGGCGGTTCACATGCACACCTGTGGCGAGGAACGTGACCGGTGGTGAGGCACGTGACCACCGCCTGCTTACCCGACCCGGGGAAAAGCATTGGAGGTAGAGAGGCCCCCAAAAGGGTTGTTAAGTTTATGCCTGCCAGCTGGTGACCCTTTCTCGTGTGTCTTAGTTGGCTTCCGCCTTTTATTTATTTAGTTCATGTTATTTTACTTTTGCTTACAATATATATGCAATAGAGTATAGGGTGATCTATCTTATGTAGTTAGCGTTCGCCACACCGATATATTAATTTACTTGGTATTTTAATATATGTAAACTTTGTATTATATATATTTTTTTAAAAGTAAATTAGAAAATACATTTATCTGAACGTAAAATTAGTGAAAATTAATTTACTAATGAACTAATGTAATGGTGCATGAATTTTATGAACAGTTGACTTAATAAATTTAAATGCAATAAAGACCCGAGAAAGTCCCATTATCATATTGGTTTCGATTCTCTCTCTCTCTCCTCTCTCTCTCTCTCTCTCTCTCTCTCTCTCTCTCTCTCTCTCTCTCTCTCTCTCTCTCTCTCTCTCTCTCTCTCAGAACACATTTACATTTGAAATAAATAAAGATTACAATATAATAGCAAATTATCAGAAGTGGTATTTGTTTTTTGTGAGCCAATGAATTGTTTGAATCGAGTTATATTGATCTAGACAATGAAAAAATGGCCTTTCTCTTAGGCTTGGGTCCCTTAACATTATATTACAAATATGGTCTGGTGTATCGAGCTAATAAAATAGAACATAATATTCTACAATTAAACAAATAGAAATATGGGGAATCAAAGTAAAACCTCTTAAAAATTAATACGAGTTTTATTTATTTTATTATCATCTTCATGTTGAGGTCGGAAACTTTTATGACCACCTGTGTATGTGAACAAATCAAATGAACGTTGGTTACCATTGTGATGGTAAATTATCTTTGAACCTACTTAACATCATGCAACGGAGCGTTGATAGAGATGAATTAAAAATACTGGGTTTGAAGAAAGAGGTTCAAGTAATGAACTGTGAATGGAACTAGTTGTACAGTTCCAAAGGTTAAGCAACAAGAACGAGAAAGCTTAATTTCGTTGAACAGATAAAATTATTTTCCTTTGATCGGTTAGTTATAGTGTGGCAACCATTGGGATTGGGGTCTGCCATCTTCGGGATTTTCTTCAGGGAAGGTGGGCTATCAGGGGCCTCCAATTTCCAATCTTAGAGCCAAAAGACTGAATGTTTTGGCGACAGTATGTGCGATTGTTTATCTGGGTGAATTTTCCCCAACGATCGTGTATTTGCTTTAGAGATTAAGCTTCGTTAGATGTGATAGATTAGTCATTGTTGTGTTCATTTGGGATTAACCTTTGTTATTTCCTTATTTTTTTGCCGTTCAGTCATTAAGAATTCAATATCAGTATAAACACAATGGGAAATTGTACAATGTTATGCAATTAAGATATAAAGTTAAATTTTCTAGATATTTTCTGAAGTGATTTCATGCATTAATTTTTTTTTTTTTAGACAATAGTAGTCAGCTAAAGACTACTTGCCTCACCTTATTTAAGTCAGATTAAGGCCACTCAAGGAAACAAAAAAGACTATAATTAATAAATGATCAAAACTGTATTTAGTAAGTAACATAGAACACGCCATTCTTGCCTGCGTTGCGCAATATGCTCTAACCCTAAGGAGTAATTTTATCTCGAAATGAAAGAATGACTACCTGTTGGCAGCCAATCCCCTCATGTCGTGCCCCCTTTATTAGGGCAACTTGAAAGTAAACTTATCTGGAAAATGGATGACGTACATTAATGAATTATGATAGTTGCTAATCCTAATTGCGTAATGATAATTGGCTAGCCCGGGTATATCATGTAACTTCAACACAATATGACACATCCATTTGCGATAGTGGGGTGAACTCAAATACTCATCATACGATGTTTAAGAGTTATTAGCTCGTGGCTACAAAAAAAAGAGAGGATATTGATACGTCTACCAATAGCCCCAACAAAAAAAATGGTGTTCCGGAAACACGATTTAGTCTTTATCTAATAAAATATTAAAAAAAATGGATCGTTTAATTATAACGAGAAGTTAAGATTTATCAGCTAATTTTTGTAACATTCAGGGTATTTCTTACATATTAATAATAAATATAAAAATAAAATAAAATATAAAAAATACTATTTGTTTAATTAGGGTTAACACATTAGTCTGCAATCATTCAGAGCTTGTGAAGGAGGATTACTTTGAGGTTGGCATCCTTTTTTACCTCGGTAATGGAAGCCACTGAGTAATAAAATCTGGCGATCTGAACGAGGATCGAACTCACTTAATTTTAGTCCCAGAAGTAATATAACTTAAACTTAGTTTTGATTTCAATTGTGAAAAAATAATGGCACATTACCGATTTACAGATTTCGCTACATTTATTAAACAGTATATGAAACTAGTATTACAAGTATCGATGTCTAGTCTGAAGTGAGAGGTTTTACTTTCATTCATGAACGAGACGATCGGCATTCGTTTGCCTGTATGTTTTCAGATAGTCGTAAAAATGATGATGAATCGATATCAAATTTTAAAGGTATTTGCCAAAATACGTCGTCATATGCCTATTTATTTTTAGTTTAGAAAGAATGTGAAAATAATACTCATGAATAAAGCCGGACCCAAAGACCAAATATTTCTCAAGTCTCATTTCTGAAGATACTAACCATTTAATGTTCTGAGTTTTCCCTTGATATCCAAGAAAGTATTCCAAAAATAATGCCTGGAGAGCCAAAAACCTGTGTTGGTCACAAATAATATATTCAAAATAGAACTTCTTGACTGATGAATATTCTATCAGATTCAAATTTGGCTTTCAAGTGTTTAAGATTGCAAAGCAATGATCAGGTCTTAATTATCAAAAGACCTAATCGATACCATTTACCTTTCAGATTTTGGAATTATTATTTTTCAAAAACTTTATTATTATAAAATTAAATTATCCCTCAATTAAAAAAAAAAAATCATGGGAGTGGCACTTTAGCATATAATTTCACTATCGGGTAAAACTAAACCAAAACTACGAAGTAATAATTTATAATAGTGGGAGCATCACCACAATTATAATTTATCAATCAAAACTAAAAAGAAATAATTAAGATACTACTTACCTTAAAGTGTGTTTACCACTTTAACTCGATCATCTTTTGTGCCATTGGTAAAATATTTAGTATTATATATTTACTTGGAACTATATAAATAAATACACTGCATAAAAAATATTTTATTCGTTGTAACCAGAAAAAGTTTCGCCTGTAGAGGCATTACCAGGACTATAAATGATATGATTTGTAAATGCATTATTCCATTCTTCCACTGTTTCATACCGAACTCGTTTTCAGGTGAAGTAATTTGTAAACCGAAGGTGAGCCCCATAACCTAGTCCAGTCTATTGTTTTTGTAATTTTAACTGTAAAACGAAAATTGTTTGCAAATCCTACCCTCCTTCAAATGCATGTTATTCTATGCAAGAAAAGGAGCCATAAATCTGTAAATTTTTTCATGCTATTGTTCATTTGTTTGTAAATATGTTCAAGTAAATGGGTTTTGAAGGGGAAAAAACCCGTGAAGTAAGAAATGAAAATGTCTGTTTTACATCACAAGTTTTTCTATATCTAACCAAGTATAATCTAACCTTTATCTAGGGAAAGGTAAACCGTAGGGTGTGCCCTATTTGCGTTCCCTACGCCAGTGTGGTATACACGTATGTGAGAATGTAACATTTTGTTCCCTGCGTGCTGAGTAGAAAAATGCGAGTGGTATTTATGTTGCTCTTCACATCGGAGGACGTTGTGGCCTCGTGAATAAAACAACGGATGGATCCCACTATAATCAGAGATGTCAGAATTAACTTAGCCATGTGGTGGGTAATTTTATAAAACCCCGTTTGGTTCGGCGTGTACACCAAATGCCTTTACAACTGTAGGTCAAAGAATATCATTATCTTTGAACTTTTCTCGCATTAGGTTAATATCAATTACACAACAGGTTTTTTGAACTAAGCTGCTACTATACCTCGTTTGTTGTCTTTCGGTCAGTGCCTTGATAGCTAAAAGAGTCATGGCAGAATGTGGAAAATTCTGAGTCAGATGTGAGTATAATATATTCAATCAATTTTGATATAATTCTACCAGTATAACAATAATATAATGCTCACTAAATTGCCAATTGTGATGTAAATTAGTATACATTCCCTGTCAGCGCATGTTACTGCCAGGAACAAACTCGGGGATGATTTAGTATTGTCGAGAAGATATGATGCAGAAATGAAAAAAAAAGAAACTACAAGTAATTGATAACCTTAACTGTTTTGATAATTGCATAATGCAAATCACCAATAGATTATTTTCCGATAGCTTTATCTGTTTTGATAGTTTCGAAACGGAATGTCAATTTTGTCATTGTGTACAATAACATTTTTTTTTATGCGGCATTACTTAGATAATTACTGCAATGTGTTCTTTGGCGTAGCGGATTAATACTTTTCAAGGGCATTTATATTTTATTTTTTCTGTGGTTTGGTTTATTTTTCCTGATAAAATAATTTTTATACAAATTCAAGTCAAATGTGATTCTTCACAAAATTAGGGGTTTCCTTATGGCAGAGACTACCATTTTGTGGAAATTTTTAGTGTTTTTTTTTTAAATTTTAAGTCCGCTGAACTACAACATACGAGTATACCGCATACTGTTAATTTGGTATATGGTATATTGTCATATATGGTATAAATGTTACTATCAACTCTTCATTATGTTTTGTGAAGAACATTTTATTTTTAGCATTTCTGGGGTATTAAATCGAAGAACTGTCATACACCATTTCACACTTCTACGTTGAAGTTTCCCACACTATTTTGATTAATTTTCTGAGTATTGCTTGAAAATACAAAAAAAACAAATTATTTCATTTGTTTTATGTCAATAGGTCATATACTTTTAGACATGGAAAGGAGAGTAGGCATGAATCAAGACAGGGTCAGTCTCATCAGGGGTTGAAAACATGAGGGTTTCTGGATTAATTTCTATTGAAATGATTTTATAAAAAATACAGTTTCCCCTAATAGAGAAATGGATAACTGTGATAAATAATCTCATTCACATTACATATACAAACGATTTCTGGTTTTGAAAAAAACAAAACAACAACAACGAAACCTGAAAAAAAAAATGTTTTTCCTTTTAAGTTTTAATGATTTTCAGATTAAATAAACCATTAGATTAGACTTCCATCAAAACATTAGGTCTCTCTTTTCATGCCAGCGAAATTCGTCTAAGTCTAGTAATATGTTTGACTTATTCGAGCAATTCAGCAGAATTTACACAAACATGTCTCACAATATGCAACCCTGAAGTGAAAATAGTCATCCTAATCATACTACGTTGTGATGTAAGTGAATCAAAATGGCAGGTTTATATTACCTTTTATACTCCCCAATTACAGTTATAATGTAACATGATGACTTCAACAAATTGAAATTCAACAGTCTTTATTGCGATAAAATTACAATCTGCCTTATATTGGGCAATTAGTAACTGTGATCAACGTTCTGTTAATTTTCATTAATTAAGCAATTAATATCATGAAGAGTAGGGTGCCCCAATAAAGCTTTAAATTCGTTCAATACCCACTAATTTGGCGCATTTTTCACTTCCAAAATTCAACCAAAACATTTAATAATGTCGCTTTTCATCGTGTTGTAGTAGTAGTTTTTCAGTCATTTTCATCTAGGTGAACCCACTTCTATTTCATCAGGGGGCTGCTAACCCCGAATTCGAAGCTTGTCACGGAGCTCGTTCCACGTGAGATTAAACATACTCTTGTTTTCGTCATAATTTGTTGCGTTCTATTGCATAATATTTTAGTGAGAGTCATACGACCGTAAAAAAAAAAACCAGTTAATCGACAGAAGAAAGAAAAATGGTATAAAAGCGATAGTAAATCGAAATTGTCAGTTGTTCAGTTGACGTATCACAGTTATTGAGGGCGGACCTCAATAAATGTTTCTTAATAGCATTAAAAGGAATGAGTTTATGGTCCTTTGTGTTTGACGTATTAATGGTGATATAAATTTAGCTCTTATCTCTTATTTAAAGTCTAATAGCAGCCAACTAATAAAAAAAAAAATACAACACATTTGTACATTGGCACATGTCAAACATATTTTTCCGGGTTGAAAAAGTTGTTTTATGTATATAAAGTATTGCTACGTTCGTATTAATGACTGGTTTATTACATTCTTGATACTCACGGAAATACCAATAGATTAATGAATAAAATATATTATATTGTCCCAATCGCCTCTAATCTATGGTAATCTATTTTAATAAATTGACGTTGTGATCCATGGAAAGTTACAAATAGAACACACACTACGATATGTTTTATTAAACTGGTTAAGTAAAAATGATGAATGTTACATAAACATATTTACAACGATTAGATCTGAGTTCTTCCAAGATGATCTGTGCAAGTCACGACCAATCAAAGTCCTCGACCACCACCTCAAACAGCAAGCCCTCCTTCCAAATTTACGCTGCGAGCAGTACACATAACTGTATTGCTCTGTTCTATCGAATATGGAGAATTAGAGGATTGGGCAACTAACAGGTGGGTCTCAGGTTAATGCGCAAGTAATTTCTGATTCATTCCTTTCTATGACAATTCTAGTCCTTCCATGATTCTTCGTTAATTTTGAGTAGAGTACCAAAGTAAAGGCATCAAAGTCAAAAATTATTATATTAAAGGACAATATTTAAATTTTTATTACCAATTAATTTATTAAACTCTTTTTTTGTTAAGTTCTTTCATATTTTTTCACCATGCAAAAAAAAATATTATGCGTCTTCATTTAGTTAAAATTACAAATTATACATTACTTATCAACAACAATACATTTCGTAGAAATCATTAATTTCATATCTACTATTCAATACGGCGAGGAAATATTTATGCTTTAATTACTAAGTTATTAGTTATTGCGACGTATTTTTTATGTTTTTGTATAATATTTTAAAAAACTTCTTTCCGTCAAAACATCAAATAGGATAGCGAAATAAAAGTCCTTGCCTATAGGACGAAAAGGCGACTCCAACGACCAGCAGAACAGCTCGACAGGCGCAAGGGCAAAAACATAGTAATATTTATAATTCGAAACAAGATCTTAAATGGGCCTCTAAATAATTAAATATTATACTTGTAATAAAACCTGTGGCTAAGCAACTACCATTGCAGAATCTAATCTTCTAGAGAAGCTACATATCTTTAAGTCAGTATATCTGCCCATACTTTTGTATGGAGCTGAGAGTTGGATATTAACAGACCAACAGGAAAGCAAAATCACAGCTGTCGAACAGAAATTTCTGCGAAGGACGATTGGAAAAACAAGGAGAGACCAAGTTCGCAATGAAAGGATTCGTCAGGAACTGCAGATAGCCCCACTGAAAGAGCTCCTAGAAACTCGTCAGATAAAGAGGTTCGGCCATGTTGTTAGGATGGACGACCACAGAGATCCTCTAAAGACCTTGGAATATGTCCCAGAAAGCAGATGACCTAGGGGTCACCCTAGGATCTCCTATCTCAGCTACTTTGAACGACTCTGTAAGGCGAGGGGGAAGGACCTCCAACAGGTGAGGAACCTAGCTGGAAATAGGGAATAATGGAATTCCTGGCTAGATGCTCCTCTACGCTGAGAGGCACTAAAGAGGTAAGCTAAAGAAGAAGAAGAAGTAATAAAACCTGTGGCTACGCAACTACGATTGCAGAATCTAATCTTCTAGAGAATAAAATGGATTAGTAACAATTAAAAAAGTAATCTCCATCGCTTAACTCCGTTTGAAAAAGTCATAATGTTACATTTTAACTGTAATTGGGGAGTATGAAGTGTAATATAAACCTGCCATTGATTCTCCTTACATCACAACGGTGACTATTTTCACTTCAGGGTTGCATAGTGTGAGACATGTTTGTGTAAATTCTGCTGAATTGCTCGAATAAGACAAACATATTACTAGACTTAGACGAATTTCGCTGGCATGAAAAGAGAGACCTAATGTTTGGATGGAAGTCTAATCTAATGGTTTATTTAATCTGAAAATCATTAAAACTTAAAAGGAAAAACATTTTTTTTTCAGGTTTTGTTGTTGTTGTTTTTTTTTTTCAAAACCAGAAATCATTTGTATATGTAATGTGAATGAGATTATTTAAAGGTATCCATTTCTCCATTAGGGGAAACTGTATTTTTTATAAAATCATTTCAATAGAAATTAATCCAGAAACCCTCATGTTTTCAACCCCTGATGAGACTGACCCTGTCTTGATTCATGACATTGCCTATCTCCTTTTCATGTCTAAAAGTATATGACCTATTCACATAAAACAAATGAAATAATTTGTTTTTTTTTTGTATTTTTAAGCAATACTTACAAAAGTAATCAAAATAGTGTGGGAAACTTCAACCTAGAAGTGTGAAATGGTGTATGACAGTTCTTCGATATAATATCCCAATGATGCTAAAAATATAATGTATATAAGTAACCCCAAGAAAAATAATGAAGGCTCATTAACCAATAACTGACTAATTATAAAATTAATATTACCTTATCATATTTAGTATAGTATCAACTCAAAGATTCAATCATTTACACGATTTAAACATGGGCTTTACATGATAATCAATACATAGTACTTTAGTGAATGAGTTTCACATGATTTTTTTTATCTCCCAAACGTGTTAAACAAACAACCAACTCTAATAATGAAGTGTCACAATTAATTATTTAAATAAGTTTATAATGTTGATTAAGGTATCGTTGTCTTGATTAGTAATATATAGTTTGTGTTTGATTTTTGCTAATTATAAATTCATAATGCCATTAAAACTCTGCTGCAATTTTCGGCCAACAAATGTTTGATTTAGGGATATATAATTTCTAAATAGAGTTCTTCTTGATGCCAAAAAATATTAGCTAATAAATATGCCTAAAAGATATTAAATGTTATCAACAAATTAATTACTTTATTAACTTAAAAAAATAATTTAGCTCACATCAAAAGTTCCAAATAGGGAGGAAGTGTTGAAAATATTTATTATATTTAAAGATGCCAATAAAAATATAATTTAATAAAAAATAAGAGGTTGTTTGAAATTGAGAGGTAAATTAAAATGCTGAAAAAATATTACTTGACAAATCGTATTTGTTTTTTAAGATAAATGTCAGTTAGATTTATTTTGACCATAATTTTCCACCCAGAATAGTCTTCCACATTATAAAATAAAGCCAGTATTCACACCCTACCTAAATTAAGGGTGATAACCGGGAGATAACCCACCCTTGCTGTTCTAAGCTGCAGCGTATAAGAACTCCAGACAAAACAAACACTCACTCCGCATAAATAAAAAAATTAAAACACCAAGTTTTTTGACTCGTTGCAGCATCTAACAAACCCAGTATTTAACACCATGACCCCACCACCCTTCCCGTATCGATGGCAACAGACTGTTGGAGAAAATTAGATGAAAATTTTGTAACAATTACAAATCACAATGTAAAATTATTAAAAATTGTATAAAATTTAGCTACAGGACATATAATGACCTATTGTAAATAGATTAATTTATGTTGAGTCTATAATAACACAGGTATATGAAGGGGGGGGGGAAACATTCAAAATTATTAACATGGGTTGAAATATTGATACATTTACTATATTTTTTTTTATACATTTATTATTATTCGTCTATTAAATCGAGTATTTCATTAATATGTTTAAGTACTAGACTAAGGCCACCCCCTTGTGATTTCAGTGATAGTTAAATTGACTGTTACCAATTATTTTTCTTATATAATTTCATTGTATTAAGTATTGTGACACGTATCAACATCTGCTGATATTATATACAATCAGACAATATTTTTTATATTTTTGCGTCTCAAGCATATATGTGTTCCATTCGTGTATTTTTATAATACCTTTTTTATTGTAAAATTGGCTTTTTTCTTTATTTTTTTGTATTATACTCTTGTATATTTAAGCTATTAGTTAAATGTCTTTCTACTTCACCGGATTCACACGAAGAAGCATGTAACAATCATATCAACAAGCGAATACAATTTATTTTTGAATTTTATAAATGAGATACTGATGAAACAATAGTGTTTTTCCACGATAGTATAGAACAATATTATAAAAATGATTCCTTATGGCTTCGTTTTTAAAATATACATACATTATAGATAATGTAAATATATTATTAAAAAAGCAAGAAACTATTATGTTTAAGTTAACGTGGCTCTAACTGAAATAGTGATATCTATCAATGTGGCGGTGTTGGACTAGCAGTGGCTGTATCAATCACATGGGGGTTAGCTGTAAATAAGTACCCTTTTTTATTATTAATAAATAGAAATTTGGTACTTACAAATCCCACTAAAATTATAAGATGGAATTCTGCAACACAAACGTTCGAGACACTTATAAAATGTTAAAATATCACAATATTAAAATGAGTATGAATTAAAACTTTAAAAATTTTATTCGCACAAATTAAACTTCTACAGTTCACAGAGTTCACACAAGCTGCGTAGGTTATAGGCAAGGTTATTAGCATGATGTGTTAATTAAAGGCTAGCGAAATGCACATTTTAGGCATCCATCAATCAAGCTGTCAATTTAATTAATTTAACTAGTTAGGTACATACATTTTGGCATATATTAGTTCCATATGAATACTGGTAACCTGTTTCCGAAATTTATACATTAATATAAACATACGTTGACATCTATTGATCGAGAAATTAAGGAATAATTATGTATATGAAAAGTTGAGAATTGTTGTAACTGTGCACATAATAGACATCATCAATTAGAAAATATACATGACTTTTAGTATTATTGCCAAACATTTTATTCAGTTAATATTACTGTTGAAACTGATAGTATGTAGGAAGGCTGTATGCATTTCCACCATTTCCAAATATCTTATAATTGAATAGACAGAATATGAAATTAAAATGAAAAGTTTAAATCATTTTACCTATTCTGTTTATTTCATTAAAATATGCTTGAAAATGGCGGCGTATCCACCGAAAGCCTTGTATCGTAGTAAATTAAACTCTGCGTATAACAGAGAGAGAGAGAAAGATTGTGTGTGTGTGTGTGTGTGAGAGAGAGATTTATGATTAGCTAATTAAAGAATTGGTATTTACAAGTGTCAGAGATAGAATTGACTGTATTATTCCGACAATTACCTCAGCCCTGCAAGGAAAACAATCACTGGCAGAGGATTAATACAAAGTGCAATTTGTTGTCCTTCAGTTAGAACACGACGGCCGTTGAACAGATCTGTGGAGTGTTCCAGTTGTGAGAATTTAATCGACGAACCATTTACAAAGGAGATCAGATAACTCGTCGCTGTGCCCGACGCGTAATTTGACCCCTTGAAGCCATTCATTAAACCATTCGAAGTTCCAGTGGAGTAAGAGCCAGGTCCCCAGCAGCCTGATGGGGTAAGAGAGGGCGAATAGCCTGTGGATGGGGGTCAGGTGCACATCAATGCCACGCAGACGTTCCAACGAGATGTCTTTGATAAAGACGAAGCAGCTTCCGATATTGCCGTCCAGTTCGACGACGAGCTTCACGTGGAAGGCGTTATTGCTGGAGGTGATCCTGTTGTTGTGATCTTCGATGTTGAGGAGGCTGGCCCCCACGGCGTCTAACTTGAAGTCCCAGTTGATGGAGAGGTCGGCCACGGACATGGGTATCTCAAGGGTGTAGGTAATTTGATCGCGGAACTTGTCGTGGGTGGTGTTCATCGTAGGATCGCCGGCCAGCCGCAGCGTTGAAAAGTCCCCTCCTGTCGCGAGTTCGTTCATTTTGATCAGGTGATATCCGTTAGATCTGAGGTGATAGTTGACGGATCGGATCATTTCGTCCATGTTGTCCAGGACGTCATACCGAGGCTCTGATTGGACCGTGGACAGCACACTGCACCAGGCAAAGACTCCCAACCACATATGCATGGCAGATGAAGTAGAATGGAATATAGAACAAGAACACCTGTCGAAGTTTATTGGCTGTGCTGCTCCTTATGCATTACATGCACATTGCCCGTAGGATACTGACCTGTACCAGCACACCGATGGGCGAAAATACAAATAAGCTTTTGAGGATGAGTGGTAATGTTTATATTTATGTAGGCCATTGAAGCTCGTTCTAAACAAACATATGTCTAATAACATAACTGACTGATCCTACAGTCAGCAGCATTTCTATTTTTATTATTTAGCAAGCATTAAGTCGTCTTCCGTCTAACTGTCTGTTTGTATGTTTGTTCTATGATAATTGAGGTCATAAAATCATTCAGCCAAATTTGAAATTTGAAAGTATATACAATTTCTTATTTTGCTGATTAATTTTTAGTTAAGAATAACCAGAAATAAGAAAAAAAATTATGATATTTTTGGACAACAATGCTCTATTTCATTTTTTAAATCGGCTTACTGCGTCTTCAAAAATCTGTTATCGTAAATAACTTGATAATTAAACTGACGATGTGCTGAAGTTAAATCGATATTGGAGATACGCTACAAAAAACATCGAAACAATCGTTTGGCCACTGCTCAGTAATTGAACAATGGTATTAAAGTATTTTGATACTTAAAAGTAAAATACTTTCCATTTGTTAACATAATTCAGCCATTGAATACCGCCTTTTCGCCAAATAACAGCCAACATATTGAAAACATTAAAAGCACTTTTTAACCCGGAACGTATTAAAGGATCGATTTTTATGGTTAGCAATCAAAACAATGGCATAGACGTCTCTTGAAACCGATTAAAATCCTAAAAAAAAATTCAATAATATAGAGTAGAGTATAAAATTAAAGATATCGACATCCTGATTAGCAATACGTAATATTTTGTTTATTCAAAGTACAATTGCAAAAGGTCATTGAAACTATCGTTACCATCGAGTTCCCTTGACCTAGAGGGTCAATAAAACATACATTTATAGTCAAAAAATTAATAAAAGTTTATTAATAAAAATTAAAGTTTTACTTGATGCCGCACAGATGTTTACAATAATAAACAACATTATTAAAAAGAATTTGTGATTAAAAAACAAATACTTTCTTTTCAAAATCAAGTATTGTTAAACATATCCTGATACGGGATTAAATGGACTGTTCTTACAAACCGGCATTAAAAGTAACAATTAAATCGTATGTGCAATCCTCTTAATTGTCTTGAAGTTTTGTATTTGTAACTTGGAACTAATGATAACATTTCGAGCCATTATTAAATTCACATTAAAACTTGAGAAAGTGTAATAATGGTTAAGGCCACTATCGAGTACCATACGTAGATACAGGAACGCAGACGAAATAAACAGTTTATAGTGCTAAGGTATTGGTTTGAGCAGAACTGTGTACTTGCCTCGTGACTTCATGTAAGTCACCGATGGTACCCTGTTATTTTTAAGTAAGCAACCGCATCCCTCCACGACCTCCCTACTTCCAGAATATTATCCTTTCTTATACATATATGTCTCAGCTTTAGCCCCAGACCCCACACGTCCCTAGATATTTCACCCAGTATGTAGTAACATAACTCTTAATATTTGTATATACCAGTGTTTTGATTGTACTTCATAATAAAGCTTTTATTTCTTTTCTTTTAAAAGACTCTCCTCTACAAACATTATTTAACTAACGAGTCCCTTCAGCCTCGGCAATGAGGCTTTACATTCATAGGTGTGTCCCGGAAAATATTTCACAGCCTAGGTCCAAGTTTCCACCCCACAAAATCCTGAAAGCTGAATTTCAATATCCCAATATGACATAACATTACGTGCAACAAAGCCTTCACTGTGATCTTTTTTAAAAATGAAATTCCCCGGTATTGGTGTCTATCAATCAACTACTTGCCAATACATATTCAATATATCACATCCCCCGGGTTTTTAAGCAGGGGTACTTTCTGGGAAGCGTATAGGTTTTTGTCGCCTCACCGAAAAAAAAACAACTCTAAATGGTTATCTGATATTCATTCATCAATGTCACTCATGATTAATTTGATTTTTTTCTTCTGTATAAATATTATGAATTTTTAATTATTTCCTAAAAAATGCAATATTCGACCTCATCGTTACTGTAAGGTCGGAAGAGGTCCTGTCGGCTTGTTCTAAGGTAGCGATGATAAAAATGATTTAGCACCGGATCTGTAGCAATTAAATGTTTATAGCTAAAATTTCTCCAAAGTTTTACGACACATAAAAGACGGTAACGCAGAAACAACATCAAATATTTTGAGAAAAATTATATTTATTTGGTAAAAATTCAAAAATTAAAACAAAGTCACCAGATATTAAAAGTTGTTCCTACTCACTTCAATAGATTATTTTCATATGAATTTTTTTTATTTATCTACTAGTAATTTTGTTCGTTTATATATTTATATATTGAAACCTACCTCATTTTCTACCATTTTATTTTCTAATTTATTATATCAATTGACCTTAACTAATTTGGTAGGTCCATCATGAGATCTTTAATTCAACTTGTTTTTATGTCTTCGACATAGGAAATTATCCCGATTGAATCGCCCGATCTCAAGGCTAATGTTATAGTTATTAATAAATTGAGAAACTGGGAATTGTGAAATATATACAAGTAAAATGGTTATAACAAATACTTATAATTATAAATAGTGCTGACAAAAATTATATAAAAAAATATTCATTTCCTTTTGAACAAGGATAGTTACTACTAATTAATTATATAAAAAAATGAAAATTGAGCTCAATCTCTTTTTAATGGATCCATAATAATAAAAAAACAATATCTATATCACCCAATCGATGATCTCCGTTTAATCCAATCAACGTTACTGTTGATCTCTTCTTCTTCTTCTGTTGGATACCGCCAAGTCGGGGTTTTGCTCTTGTTCGCTCTCTGGCTGTCAGGCTAAGACTGACCTTTATCTCATCCCCACTCCTAAGAGCATAAGGGCTGATGCTGGACAAAGTGGGAGGGTGGCTGGTCATGATATTCTCAAATATCATGAATGTTACAATATATATATCGTAATATTTCAAGACGGTTCAAAAAAAGTATTTTTGTAACAATATAGAGTTGTTTTCTTGACATTGATAAGTTTTCAAGAAACTGAGCCAAAATTAATTTCCATGATCGCCTCTTGATATCACCGTCACGATATTATACGCTTGGGATGAGGAGGCTACTTGGCCGCGATGTTGGCTCATACAGGCGGGCGGTGGACTAATTTCACTAATTTGCTCATTGCTTAATGACGCTTAATGATGCCAGATGATGCCTAATGATGCCAGATGATGCTTAATGATGCCAGACGATGCTTAATGATGCCAGATGATGCTTAATGATGCCATTATCGAAGTAAAGGGATCACGTGGATAGAAGAGTAGTAGAGCACAGAGCGGCAACAAGGCTTGTCGTGTATTGCGGGTCTCAAGCTTCTAATTTCGTGACGGCAACTATATATTTCTTCTATTTTTTATTCATTTTTTACTTCTATATTTTATTCATTCTGGTCATTACTTCGCATAAATTAAACCTTTTAACATTTTACCAAGCCGAAAATCAACTAGTTATTTTTTTTTTTTTTTCGCAAAGTTCTCAAAATTTGAAAAGAGGAATGGGGTAAAAATAAAATAACATGGAATTTACAGGAGTGAAAGGGATCCTTTTACTAGGAAGGACCTTTTTGAAGGTTGGGTGTAGGAATTGTGGAGTGTGGTAGACCTCGGCTGAGGTGTACATATCTCGGTGCAGTGGTGAGAGTCCACTGAAGGTTGAGCTATTTGATGAGCTTGGGAGTAAACATAACATATATAACAGGGCAACATAATATATATATATATATATATATATATATATATATATATATATATATATATATATATATATATATATATATATAACAGTTAACATAGTATATATTTAAAATAGATGATTTTCAAATTAACAACTTCCAACTTCTACTATCACCTCCTACTTCAAAGTGATCATGATAATCGTTGAACAATGGCGATGAGTAAGGCGGAACCACTTGAAATAAAACAAGTGCCCACTTGTCTCATCTAGATCGCTGAACGAAATGTCTTAGAAACGAAGGAGGAGGGAAATTTAACACAGTAGCAAATCCGAAAATTGTCTTTGACAAAAAAGCGGAATATTTGTTTGTTTCGAAGAGAGACCAGAATTAGTTTTTGACTTGCTGTAGGCTTGATTCATGGTATATTATCAGATGATTATGTTTATTGGGTAAATATTTGAAAATAAATTTATTTTAATTTGAAAATCTTCTTATTTAAAAAATATTTATCGAAGTTATATTAATATTCCAAGATGTGAACGCTCTAAAATGAGACACGTATTTCGAAATAACAAACACTACTTTTTCTTTAAAAGAAGGCTTTACTGCAGTCTCTCCAAATGTTTATTTTTTTAAGGTCGTAAATCTAAGTCTATACAACCTCCCAAAACACAGTATTACTTAATTTCACGGTGGTTGAAAAAAAATTTTTTTTCTCATAGCCCCTTTAAATTTACAGATAATTATGTACAATTATAGATTCTCAGGCGAATCTATTTACAAATTATTTTTGTATTCCCTGTAGCATCGCCACATTATACACAGGTTTTGTTATTTTATAAACATTATATAATGGAATAAACAAGTATAATGGTTATACGCGACTGGACTGAACTGACTCTAATAAAGGTGATTGGGCTCACCTTTTTGATCAAACTTAAAACTAACTTACGTACTTAATCTAATGGTTGAAAATGTCATTTTCCATCGCTATTTTTAAATTTTTTTTTTTATACTTATTGGGAGTGTACCAATTCGGTATAAGATGTCAGAAGAATAAGAATTACGAGTAAGAAAAATATTATATTATGCGTAGTCCTGAGGATGGTTTAATAGGTGAAACGTTGAAAATTATATTATTTATTATACGTAACAATGACCATGATCATTAAGCAAAATATATTCCAACTGACAGTGCTCAGTTACAGTTCACTTAGTTTGAAATCCTTCTATTATCCTAAAATAAATAATTCTTAAAATTTCTTCCAATTATTTCCTAAAAAAATATTTTTAATTTAAAAAGTACTAGACATATGTAGCAAATAATTAAAATTGAAAAAACAGAATTAAGAACTATCAAATAACCCTTAAACATCCAAAATTATCAAAAAACGCGACTATACACCAATCTCATGGTTACTCATCCAATTGATTATGTGGACTATTTAAATCTTCTAAAACTATATCTTTTTCAACTTTTAACAATGTTTACTACAAACACGCTTGTCGGGTCGTCACTAGGGGGTGCCTGATCACCCTAGCCCTGGTGACAAGTGCGGATTGTTCGAGTTTATAACCTGGACAATTGTTCCATGACGGCGTTACTATCTGACTCCATTTATGATAGGTATGTGCCCCGGCAATGCACTATGTTCAAGAGAAGAGGTACAGAGGTTTCATAAAGAATTAGTCAAGTTTTCATAGTTCGAGTGGAAACCAAGCAAGCGTCACCGAGTAAAGGTCGCGAGAGAGACTAATTAATAGGGCCAGGAGCCCTGCCTTAAGTACCCTCTCCCCTTACCTGCTGGGAGGCTGCAAGGGTCTAAGCCGGCGGTGATTCCCACGCACACCTGTGGCGAGGAACGTGACCAGTGGTGAGGAATGTAACCACCACGTTATTACTCGGCCAGGGGACAAGCCCTGTTATGTTTATGACCTGTCTCGTGTGACTTAGTTGGCTTCGGCCTTTTATTGCTTAACACATTCACAATGCTTTATATTTGTTTATAATACATTTAGTTCATGTTATTTTACTTTTGCTTACAATATATATGCAATAGAGTATAGGGTGATTTATCTTATGTAGTTAGCGGTCGCTACAACGCTCTAACTACAACGCTACAACCACTAACCCTACGACTGGAGGTAATGGAGGGGGTGTTTTTTTTTTTTACCATATGCTCGTCGTTACTGTACCATTTTTTTGAACGGTAACAAAAAGCAATAAAGTGTGGCATATCAAACAATTGAGATTTTTAGAACATAATTACTACTTTTTAATTTAAGTGTTAACTTTTAATCAATTGTTTTTAATAATATACATTCAAGAGCCGTTTTTTAAAGGTTCTGTGATGTGATCCTTTTAATTTTCCCCCTCTAAATCTGACCATCTAACATCGGCCCTTAAAGTTGAAAATTAATTTGTGAAACCGTTTTCTGACAGAATTATATGAAATAAATACTACAAAATCATTTCAAACTGATACAATTTGAGGGTGTATACTTTAAACTACTATATTTCTACTTTTCAACAATCTTTTCTTCTCCCAAAACTGTCAGTTTGACTCCTATATGTAATTAATTAACAGACTGATGTATTGCATGACATAATGTGGTGCCACGTTTTACACCCTTAATTATGTAGAGGCCAACATTACAGGGATTCGTAAAAAAAGAGCTTATGTTCTCAGAACTAAAAATTATTAGTATCCTCGTTGTTTTTTGAAATATAATTAATATATTTTTGCCTGTTTTTTTGTCTGAGATTGATTTGTTAAACAAGACTTCAGAAGAGAATGTCTCATCATTGTAATGAGCATTCTCGCCATTGCTTGAAACACATTATGGCGAAAATATATTGGTACCCAGATGACATATTCCATAAAATAAAGTTTCGGGAGCCACAAAATATTGGGTAAACTGATCAATCGCCAGTTACTTAAAGCAAAATCAGACTTGCTGCAGTTGAGCAAAATCAGGCTATTTGCTGGACGAGCAGCTCTGAGACAGTTCGTTGCTCCCTGCAGCAGCCTGTAACCCGGCTGGGCTAGGCATAACTGTCTCCTTCCTCCTGTAATTATTCGCTTAAATCTTTCGCTTATTTCTTCGTTCTTGTAGTCATCTTTTCGTCCATTAAAAAAATACGTTTTGGACAAATCATGAGCCTGAACACTTGTAGAATTGTTTTGTTGTTTGTCAAAGGTGTTAGTAGAAGCCCCGTCATTTGCCAAAGTAATCAACTTGAATTCTAACCAGTTAATACAAGAGTTACTAGCTTACCTATTTTTATTATTTTAACAACACATGGCTGCAAAAGTAAAATAAATTATAACTGACTCCATAGAGATCGTTAATAATCACATTTGTGGGCAATAATTTATACCACAGGTAATATTTTCAAATTTTTGAACATTTGTTTGTTTCATTTACTAACATTACATATATAGAAATAGAAAAAAAAATCTTTATTGTGGAACTATAAAATGACAACACAGACTACAACGATTATTTTTATTATAATAATATCTATTTGTTTTTATATATTTATATAATGACTTTTGGTATTTTAGTGATTTTGATGGAGTGTTCTTTACTTGTTATTAATGCTTAACCATCAATTTAGTACTTTTTAGTCAACAAAACATATTATGAGTTTCACATATATTTATGGATAATTTATTGAAAGCCATAAAGACAAATATCATATTGCCAATTCTTTCGTAGATTCCTAATTATTTTAACTTGTCACAATGTTATATAAATCAAGACTTTCTTTGTTTTTGTTTTTTTTCCTAGAAGTAATAATAATAAATGTAATATTGTGAAAATATCAGTGTAACAAGTATTACAATAAACGGCCTATCGGCAGGGTTTGCTGTAATGAGGAATAAATTTTAAAAAAAGGCAGAAATAAAGACGATAGAGAAATTCGAACGACCAATTTATAATTTTTTTTTCACATTGTCATAAAAAAAATTCCTGTCCAAGAAAGGAATCGAATGCTTCGACTCTAATATTCCGTCAACGATACCAATTATTTCTCTATTATCTGTAAATGAAAGATTCGGGGAAAGTGTTTGGTAGAAGATGTTTTAGTCACAAATATGAGTCTATCAAACTTCTTCTTGTACCATGTTCTTTTTTGTTTCTTGCCTTTGCTCGTACCCATAACCATTCATTTCGGTGTTTATGACTACCTGTGGTGGGATCTACGAAATTTTGTGAATGATTCACAGTACAATGCTGGTAATTCATTCCTTGTATGTTAATAATGCGGGTGTAGGATGCCCACATGTCAGATATAATGCTTGTACCGGGGTGAATACATTCTGATACTGTTTTCAGTAGTGTTTCCGATGCACGCTCTGGCACGCAATACATGAAGCATTGCTTAACAAATTTATTAAATGACAAGCTACTGTTCCTTTTCTCAATCCAGAGGTTTCTTTGCAGCCTTTCGCGTTACATCTCCATCTATCCTTTTCACCTAGATAAAGTTTCATTTGATGGACATTAGAACTCATTTTTTCACTGTGCAATACCCCCTTAGATTGAAGAAACAAAACAGCTTTTTCCTTCGTATCTACTTCAGCAGCTAAATCAAATAACGGCATGATGTTTCCCTACATGATCACAAAACTGAACTGAAACATTATCAGGTACGTTCACTAAGACGGGTCAAAGTAAACATAAAGATAAAAACATTACAGGAAATGTCAAAGGTGGCAAAGTAACCAAAACAATGCTAGATATCAGGGGGGCATTTAAAGCATTTAAAATCACGTATGAGAGCTTTCTTAAACTTATTCGTGGGGATAACAATAAACTTATTCATTCTCCACTATTTTGCACTTACAATAAAAACTTACCACGAAACGAAAACCTCGAGGGATGATAAATGATAGTAATGATGATTGGTGAATGAAAATTACATCATTGAGCACCTCCTGGCACCTGCAACGCGCATTCATGACGTAGTTCAGGTGTTTACTAATGCTAGCATATACTTAAATGGTTTAAGAGTTAGTCAAGGTCGGCTTGTAGCTTCAGTGTCTTCCAAGAATTGACGCATGACGAAACTGTTCGTGGAACTTTCGTCTTTGTACTAAGAAGATTGTTTCCATTGGCGTATTTCACCCTCCCATTTTTTACATCCCAAATCTTCCTGGGCATTACATTCACGTGTCCAAGAAACTATTCAATGCCTATGAATGGCTTTATATTATCAAACAAAAGTCCTTGACGTTCTGAAAAATAACACCTCATCACAAAAAGTTGATAAAATTATCAATAATGTGCTCGCAGTTTTTGCGTAGCCCTTGTTTGTCCATAGGGATATTATGGTCCATCATATTACAACGAAAACGGATCAAATATAATAATTAATAATTAAATTAAGTCATAAAATGAAAAAATCTAACATCAAGTGCATCCAATGCTTTCAATCAAAGTCCTGAGAACAATAGTAAATGTCCCTTATTACTTCAGTAACAAAACCCTTATTAAATATATCTTACATTCTTGAACTCGTCCCTTCCAAGTTCATGAAATTACAGGGATACCTATCCAACCACCCTAATTCCACCACGCCACTCATCCCTATAATCATCCTCGGAGACTAAAGCAGCAGTGACCTGCTATAAATACGTTACAGTGGGAGTCCTGGCAATGGCCAGTTTCTCCAATCATGTCCTGAGCGTATGTGGCTCTCGCGCACTTGGTCAACCTCCGCGTGGCTCGTATCCTGTGACGCGGCTGACGGAGGTGCGTGGGGAACGAATCTGTTTCCTCTCTCGCATGCGACACAATCTTGTCATCAACAATCATATATTGTAATGAATCAATATTGTATGAATGAGCGAGTGAATGTATAATTGTAAATATAGTATGAAGGCGAACATTGAACGCAATTACTTATTTCCCAATAAGGCTTATTGAAAGTTTTTCTCAAAAAAGATATGTTTTGTTGTTAAAAAAAAATTAAATTATTCATTACTTAATATTATAATTAGTATAGGTTTGTCACATTCTTCCAAGGTTTCTCGTTTCAATTAAAAAATTAGTTAGCTAAAATCCTTGAACTGGTACAGTACTACATAGTTAGATCAGAGCCTTAATTTAGGGCCGATGGAATAGCAGATAGTTTATAAGTCATCCAGCAACTCTCACTTAACAGTGGTCGGATCACGCCATTTAATAACAGTGGGCTTATCTTCTAGTCTAAACTGGCCTGAAATCATAAGAGATTCAACGGCCGAGCTTAAAAGTATGATTTATTTCCTATCGTTGTCAATAGTCTAACTAAACCAAAATAGTAACTAAATAAAATTTAAGTTAACACTCAATTTCATGAGAATGTAAGGTATATTTTATAAGGGTTTTGTTACTGACGTAATAAGGGGCATTTACTATTGTTCTCAAGACTTTTGATTGAAACTCGATGTTCAACTTTTTTAATTTAATGACTTAATTTAAGTATTAATTATTATAATATTTGATCCGTTTTCTTTATAATATAATGGACCATAATATCCCTATGGCTCTCAATAAAAGTTAAGTTAACAAGGGATTCGAAGGTTATTGGTTTAAATATTTAATTAATTTTGTTTATTTTCCTCCTGGTTTGTTATGCTTTTGAACTCCATCTTCGAATATTAGGGCGGGTTGTATGCAGTTATCTAGCAAATACACTAAAACTTTATTTTACATATTAACCTTGAGAAATATTTTAATTCACTCAGAACTTCTCCAAGAAGAAAGTTCCACCGAACAGTACTGAAAACGGATTTATATCAAATTTTCTAAAATAGCACTGATGTAATATGACTATTTTTAAAAGTTTCAATCTCGATTTTAAACAAAGTTCTTGTCTTGAAGCTTGACTTCTTTCCTTATAAGATATCAGCGATCAAGTGCCGGTCTACGAATTTCTACCCACTACGTTTTCCAACTAACTAATATTGCCATTCATAGATTTTTTTGTTTGTATGTGGCTAAGAAAAAAAAAATTTACAAACTTGCAAATATATACTGCTTCAAGTGATAGTAAAAAACTACTGCCTATGCCGAATTGCGAAGAATAATAGACGACAATGACCATCGTGTTTGATTTTTTTTCGACTGAATAAAATAAATAAATCCCCGTTGTGATATGAACGATTTTTTACGGTGTGGTTGATCCAAATACAGGTTTTACAACAGGCTAAAAACAATAGGAGTATATCAAAGAAAAAAAATAAAATTTGAGATCATGCCAGACAGGTATTTGGTAATATGCTCCAGTGTTACCGATGAACTCAAGAAAAAGAAAAGGAAAAAAATATATATATATATACTGCCTTATTATGGACAAACATATTTCTGCAAACAAAACTAAATAGCGCGAAAAATCAGAGATAAGGTTGCTTCGTCTCAGAATTGAATTTCCTAAAACGATTGCTTTAAGTTATTATTTTTTCTATTAACTCTTTGCTTATTTCTTTAAGCTATTAATGAGCAGCTGTCATACAACACGTTGTTGATTTTTTACCAATTTTAACCTAACAAGACTTCCACTACGAACCCCCCCCCCTCCCCTTTGGGCATAGGATTCCCCTATATGTAGGGTTTAAAAGTCCCTGCAATTTTCCAAATGTTTGCTATTAACATTGCAGCCACCAGCTCACGACTGAGCCAGTTGATATAATCTCCTTGCAGCATAAAACCTTTGAACAGCTGGTAGTAGTCATCGCTATTCAGCCCCTCCATTAGTAGAGAACGCTTAAGGACAATAAGGACATCAATAATCGCTCTTTATAATGGCCAGTATTGAGCAACAGCTATGAGAAATTAAGCAACCTGTTGAGAAAGCACGAAATATTTTGGCAACGTCGAAATGCATTTGTCAAGGGTGAGCTCAATGAAGTAAATGACGCCTGCATACAAAGTATTGCCTATTGTTCGTATATGGATTTACATATTATTTTTTTATTAACTCTTGTTTATTTTTTTTTGTATTTAGATAAATTAAATTAAATTTCTTATGTTAGTATGTTTTTGTATATATTTATTCTATGTAACAAATTATATTTGAAAAGTCTTATCTTATCAGAGTTACAACTATCAGTTTAAATTATCATAGTGCATCCAGTATTTTTTTTGCTTTCTTTTATGTTCAGTTTTGTAGTCTCTACAATGTTTCGCGTTTTATCTGCAACTTAGTTCCACGTTTGTTAACTACTTTATGCCTGTAAATATTTTAACTTATACCGAAAACCAAGAAGTAACCACTGGTGCGTGTGATACATCTTACTGGTCTATGAGGAGACAGGAAGTCGTGATCATTTAAGAATTGGCCACACTAGACCGATGACTAAAAACGAAATCCCACCCTACTAATGTGTGCTACGGATTATTAACTTTTTGTATTAACCTCTTTCACCTTTTCAATTATATAAAGACAATTTTTTTTTTTATTGTTTGAAAAGCATTTGTTCCTTTTTTGATTTATTTATCTGTTCATTTTTTGTATCTTATGACTATGAGCGGCTCTCGCGCTCTTGGTTAGCCTCCACTGGCTCGTAACCGGTGAGGCGGCTGACGGAGGAGCGTGGAGGGCCTCCCAAGACTGCTTCCTCTTTCGCATGCGAGGGAGGTGACAACCCAGTGGATTTGGGAGGTCTCTAGGCTGTTTGTAAATACTCTATGAATGAACGAGTGAATGAAAATTGTAAATATGGTATGAACGAAAAGATTTATCACAATTACTTATTTCCCAATGGGGCAGATTGTAATTTTATCATATTAAAGTTGTTTTATTATTATAACTTTATTATTATTATACTGACATGACACCCCCACCGCTACCGGCAAGATGGCAACTCTCAAGATCTGGTAAAGCAGACTAAATGGTGGACATCACGGCGCTTGGCTCACCAACAACAAGCCTCTACCGGGCACCCAACACAGCTATCTGACTAAATAAGACTGCACTACATGCCTAGAGGGACTCTAGGATCAGCCACCAGTGGACTCTCACCACTGTACCGCAACAATCAACCTCTACCGAGGCTTCCCACACTCCTTAATTCCCTCACACCACCTTCAAGCAGGTACTCCTAGTACAAGGATCCGCTCAAGCCAAATATTCCTTTATTTTTTCCTCATTAAAGAGAGCTAAGGAAAAAAAAAAAATATTGTAAGAGTATGTATTTTCCTATCCTAAGGAAAATTATTATTAACTTACATTTTAGGGATATTGCATATATATTAGTTGATTGATGATAAAAAAAAATAATAAAATTAGTTTTAGTCCAGGAATCCCCTCCGGGTAATATATAATAAATATTCACATAATTTTTGTTATTGCATTGCGTGAAGATCACGCACGATTTAAGAATTTAATATAATTCCACGAGGAAAGTTCTCGAGCACTATGTATATATTTATATATTAAAATTATTTAAGTCAATGTTAATCAGATTACAATGACTTTATACTTCCTATGGAATCTTGAAAGATTACAAATCAAAATTATTCTAAATATATTTCACCCGAATAAGTGATTGGAATCCTATTTATCTGTGATTCAGATTAATATACATCATACCTAATAAACAAATAATAAATAGAAAATAAGATAAGGTTTTTTTTATAGAACATGTACAAAACAGCAATTAGAACCATCCCTGCGCAGTTGCAGAATAAACAATCTTTAAGCTTCCTTGTGGCCTTCAGGGACAGAAATAAAAACCGATAAGTTTGTTTATAAAGTAACCCTAACGACTCACCGGCTAGAAACTACTACGCGTCACAAAAACTGTTTACCGCGATCCTTCCGGTTGGGAAGAGTCACGCCTGCGCAGCTACCTGCGATATAAAGACTCATTATGCGCATCGAGATATATGGCGATTGCTCTTATGTAATCGCATATATCCTTTGTCGATTGTTTTGGAACGCAAGGACTGAGGCTCCTCCGCATCACAATCAGCCCGCGGGGCCTTCGGCAAGTTGTGTATTTGGTGCGTCCTGTCTGGGAGGCGAACGGTATTGTTTGTTATACGCTTGAATAAATTATTTGTCATCAGGAATCTATTTGTACTTTGTTATCTAGGCGTGGGCGATGATCAGATGATCGCACCAAATGACGGAGTCACGAAATCGTGACATGTACACATGGTTTGAATAATTATTACGGATAATGCCCAAAGATCAAATAAACAATTACAAAAGTTTACAATATTTTCTGATCTCCGCAATTTCGGTTCAACAACGCTACATTGCGATCTTTAGGCCACAAATCTCCACAATGTTAGGAATCCTATCACATGATCAAATATAATAAAATATCTATAGGCTCAATTTAAAATAAAAGTCATAAATATAACAAAAACATCATCGAATTACAATATAGGCCTTCCTATGATTCTTCTATCAATAAAAATAGAATAGATAGAATAAAAACAACTTTTAGGGACTTTCCAAAATTTTAAATAAGTCCCGAAATATATATTGGAATTAACATTTTTAAAGCTGTATAATGAAAATTATAAAATTATTATCAACTTTAAATACCTTGTCCTCTTAATGCTATCTTCCTCATATGACTAATGCTTATCTAATTTATCTCAAAGACTGTGTTGTTCGTTACGAAAACTTGTAGTCTTAATGTCAAAATTGTAAAACCACCCTATGTTAAAAATTATGACCGACGAATAACACATAACTTCAATAAACAAGAAGACAATACTACCATCACACTGGAACGTGGTACAAACAATTCTAGCGGGCCGGCTCACACCTTTAATGCGACTTCGGGTCCATCGTGGAAAGAAACTTTACTATTATTTTTAAATAATAATTTATAAATAATATGATATAGTCAAACTGTCAGATGCCATTACAAATCATCCATCCAAACAAGACTACAGGGGATGAGGGATTTAAATAAACGATAGTTTTCGTACGAATTACTCCCTTTTAAAGTTTCTGTTTTTTTTTTTTTCTAAGCTAGAAACACTTACGTTTTCCCACACGTGTCTGTCTTTCCTGCTGGGGACGTGTATATATATATATATATATATATATATATATATATATATATGTACCATCATAAAACTCAAGTAAATGTCATTAATTAATTAGTTGGTATTTAAAAAAAATGTATTTTCCTATACTTTTGACTAGATTTAAGATTAAAGTTATCTTTTTTTCAAAGTATAATTGCAATAAATTATTAATAAGTTTTCCCAAATTTAATTTAAATCCTGTGTTTTTTTTTTTTTAGACGTACAATTTTGACGCCCCAATAAAACTGAAAATAAAAGGAACTCCATGAAACCATAACAATTAATGAAGGATCATCAATAAATTATATCAAAAAATTAATTTTTTTTTTCCTTTGGTCCTTTGGTGGTAATAAATTAAAGTCTTTATTAATAATATGTATTTAATGAAAGTGTTACAAAATCTTTTCATGCGTATGTTCTTTTGTTTTGTTTTTAACCAAATTTGCCTACTTTTTTTCTTTTTTTTACGTTTGTAGGACGGCGAGAGGGTTCTTACTTGTTCCTATATAATTATAATCATATTTATAAAATTATGAATTTTACTTTTCCATTGAATATAATTTTCCGAGGAAATCAGTGATCCAGGATGGTTATCTCTATCCTCCTTGGATGGAAGGTAGGAGTTTTTAACCATTCTTCACTCGTAATTTCATCCGAGGTTCAATTATTGCTCGACCGGAACACAAAGGTAAGTTAATGAAGGTTAAATCATTACTATTCCAATTTACAACTTACCTTATCAAATGACTATCCTTTGGCCTAGAGACTAAAATTGTTTTAAAGTATGATAATACGCGATAAATGTAAATACGTTCATTATGTGTAAGTGCAGTTTTTAGATTTAAACATTGAAATAAATATTCCTGTCTCTCCACAAAGGTTTATATGTACGACGTTTTTGACTGATCAAACCCTCAGTCATCCTAAATGCCATAACTAAGATATATAATAAAAATCAATACAAAGTACACTCCCTTTCAAAAAAATCACATCAACTATGAATCTTATTTATTTATCTTATTTATGAATTTGATTTGTAGTATTAAGATTAGTGACATAAGAGACATTAGGGATTATTTATATCATTGTTACTCACTATTTGTCAACAAATGAGTCGTTTAAGCCACGATGATTCACAAGGGATAAGTAATCTTCGCAAAGGGAAATTCGGGGGTTAACAATCTGAGGTTAATTTTGGTCTCATTATTAACTTATTAAGTTAATAAAAATTAACTCTGAGAGTTAACCGTTAAAAGAAGGCTGAGAGGGTCATGCCTTAGCTCAAGAAGGCATGTGAAAGCCCTTTCTTACTGCAGAACACCGTAGACTGAGACTAAGATTTACAAGAGAACGCCGGTCTTGGACTGAAGAGGGATGGGGAAATATCTTATTCACTAATGAGACGAGAGTGGCCCTTAACAGTCCAGATGGATGTGAAAGAGTCTGGAGAAGACGCGGAGAACGGTACAGTGACTGCTGCGTGTCAGAAACTATGGCATTTGGAGGGGGTTCTATCGTATTCTTGAGAGGCACGTACCGACTTGGTACCAATCCAAGCAGGGGCCTTGAATGGTATAAGGTATGCGTGGATGATTTTACAAGATAATTATACATAGGCTTACATAACTTTCATTGGCGCTGAATCATTGCTTATGCATGGTAATGCCCAGCCTCATAAGGAAACATGCCTTTCTGAATACAACAGGTATCCGCAACCTAGAGTGGCCAGCAAGAAGTCCAGACTTTAATCCGATCGAGCATCTGCTAAAGACAGCTGTGGGAAAAAATCCCCCAGGGTTTTATTAAAAGCAGCTGAAGCTGAGAACCATTTATTAACGCCAGAGGAGGCAATGCTTCTTATTAAATACGACTTATAAATAAGACTGTTATAAGACTGTAAAATTTAATTTTTTTGTAAAAAGAAAAAAGTTTTTAAAGAAATTTTTTTTTAATTTTTATATTAATTAAACATATATTCAATTTTACTGTTTTGTTTAGTAAAGTTGTTTATTATGAATTGATGAGCTTTTTTATAAATGAAAAACCTGCCGATCCGGTGAATACTGCAACTGCTATGATCTCGTTCGACTGGACGGAGGCTTTCGACTCAGTGTCCCACGGGATGCTGTGCCGACAGCTTTGCGACTGGGAATGCCCATAGCAGCTATACACCATGTTGGTTTCCTTCTTGAAGAACAGATCCGTGAGGGTACGTGTGAGTGATTGCCTCTCTAACCCATTCCCTCTGACTTGTAGAGTTCCCCAAGGAGCGGTTCTGTCTCCTGTTCTTTTCAGTATGTACACATCTTAAATTGTTGGGACAAACTATAAGAAAGCTACTGTAATCGCTTTCGCCGACGACATTGCAGTTTACAGCAGCAGCATGAGTGCACTAAGAGCTCATACACAAGCCAAATCAGTTTGTTACGTTATCAGTGACAGACTTGGCATGTTAAAGATCAGTGTAAACGCCGACATCGTATTCTTCTCCCTCCAAAAGGGGAAGAAAGCCTTGCCAAAATTGTATAGTATAGGAGGGCAAGAGAACTCACCAGCTTTCTCAATGTACTATCTGGGTATAAAAATGGATAGGCATTTCCATTTCTCTACTCATTTTAGTAATAAAATACAAAAAGTACGACACAGGTCTTGCCGGCTATCGCACTTGCTAACTTCACCCAACCTGTCGCTTCGTCTCAAATTTATGATCTATAGATGTGTCCTCCGGCCAGCTCTGCTGTACGTTGCCCTGCTATTTACCCACTTGACTGACAATACAGCCAAATGTCTCCAACATTTCCAGAATGGGATCATGCGAAAAGTGGTCCAACATACCTCTCTCGAGAGGTTAAAGAACGCTGATCTGCACCCGTTGCTTGGTGTGCCGTCGGTGGGTGAGTTCATCTGCCGGAGACACAGACTCGTTGCAGCACCTGACCAGCCCAGTGTTTAACACTATGACCCCACCACCCCTCCCACATCGATGGCAACAGACTGTCGGGGGAAAATTAGGTTAAGAATTAGTACGTAAGTTAGTTCTAAGTTTGGTCAAAAAGATGAGCCCCATCACCTTTATTAGTCAGTATAGTCTAGTCACGTATAATGTGTATCATTATACTTGTTTATTCATTATATAATTTTTATAAAATAACAAAACCTGTATATAATGTAGCGATGCTACAGGAAATACAAAAATAATTTGTATATAGATTCACCTCAGGATTTACTATTATATATAATTATCTGTAAATTTACAGGGGCTTTGAAAGAAAAAAATCAAAAAAAAAATCGCTATTTTATATATTCAGCAACAATTCACGCTTTCCGGGTAATAATAATTTCTAGATTTTCGTTACGTCCCAAGTTACAGTTGTTAGGAAATGTGACCCACCTCTTTTCTGCTGAGAGTTCATTGGTGTCACTACATATGTACATAGGCCCATCATTACTTATAAGCCAACCAAAACAGAACAAGTAATGTTATATTTTTAATTGCCAGCTAGACACACTTTTCGGCACCTTTATTTTTAAGAGAACTCAGAGTAAAGTTCATTCATTCATTCATTCATTAATAAAGTCAATGTTCTGCTAAATAGCTCCTATATAAACTATAGATGAGCTGTGGGAAGACATTGAAGTGGCCTTTTACACGTATTATTATTATTACTATTATTATTATAAATTAAAGAATTTGATTTAACTCTGCAATAATTAATGGAAAAATAATAATTTCTGGCTCAGTCGAGCAGAGCTAATGAATAAACTAAAGAAATAGAAAAAAGGCTTACCTTTACGTAACAGGTATGGCTGCTTTCAATGCAGCTGTGAAAAGGAAATTATGAATAAGAAATAAACAACCCTCTAATAATAGAATCTGACGGGGGGGGGGGGCACCTAAAGTTGTTATAACAAACAAAAATAATGTATGCACTCAAACAGTCCCAGCAGAACTAACTAAAGCAGCCAAAAACAGAAAACTAATGCCATATGGATTTAAATTCCCGCCGAAAAATAAATAACAAGATACGTCACTTGATAGAATTTGTTAAATTTTGATCAAATAAACTGCTAATATATTTAATATCAGGCACATTCCGTTTTTCTGAATCCCACATTTTATTAGTGCTGAAGTGGACGGAAAAACGGCTGTTCATCTCCATTTGGTTTTGGTCAAACTATGTGAAAGCCGGTATGAGTTGAAACTCACTCGAGTTATCCTGATGTGGGGATAAAAAACAGAGTTGCTGTAATCCTCATAAAGATGTAATGCGTCCGTATAAAAATAAAGCATTACGGTTATTTAACAGTCGTTTAACTCCCTCATTCGACACCCTCATAACAGCAAAAACACGGTCTATATTTGATTACTCTAATTTGGTAGGGTAAACATCTTAAAATTAATTGCTAGTAAATATTTGTATATTTTATTTACGCCCTACATGAGTCTGTGACGTCAATCTCTCCTGTGTAATTACTTCCTGGTCGATTACAAATACAATGAGCTTTCAGGGCATTACTAACTACACTGCAGGTAACAACATATTGTTCAATATTGGCTTTTTTTTTTTTCAAATTATCTGAGAAACATTGCCATTTTTAACCACAGATATGGATGCATTTAATAGATATGATTTCGCCAGAAAATGACAATCGAATGCGGTTTGCGATTTATAACAGATTTAAACATTATCATAATTTTTTTTCAATATGATTGAGTCATGTAACCACACTCTAAAATCTTATCACAACCCTTTTTAATTGTGAGTAAAACGGAAACACTAATTCATTACGAAATGATATGTTTGTTTTTTTTCAGCCGCAGAGAACTTCGTTCTTCACTTTATCTGCTTCTGAATTTATATCGTTGAACTGCACCAGGACTATCTCGTATGTAAATATAGTCCCTGTTATCTGAATAGAAAAAAATATATATTAAGTTTGCAATATTTAATTAAATTATATTTAAAAACAGATATGCATTACATACCTTCAGTACCAGGCTGCGGGTGACATCAAAGAATCTCGAACCTGTAAGTGATATTGGATCTTGGCAAATCTGCATGAAAAGTCTATGTACCTATGAATTTTTAAATTACAACGTGTATGAATATTTTAAGTTAATATTAATGATTATTTATATTATATATATTATATACTGAGTTATGAAAAAAAATTGACCCACAGCTCAACTTAATTCGGACGAAATAAACTGTTAAATCTAAGCTTGAGAGGCAGTATGATAAATATATCTTTAAAAATTTTAGGGGTATTAGATCCGGACAACCAGTTTATTTGTACTCAAAGAAAATAGTTCAATTTCTAATGTTAACGTTAAGGTGACAACCTCAATATTGTAGGAGCGGCTGGGGACGGAGTAGAGTACAGGTAGGATATCCTTCGAGAGATCGTGTATCCTGCCGGCTGCGAAGCAGATGCCGAAGAGGCGGAAGCAGAGCAAGCTCAACGAGCTGAAGTAGTAGGTCATCTGGGTCACCGTCACGTCTCGCCATCTGCCAAGTTTGTATAGGATATTATGTCATAGAAATAAAAAATGAAAACATTATGAGTACGAAAGTAACAAATCCTACGCATAAGGCTCGGGGGCGCACGCCGGGGGAGGTCTCGTCGACCCAGCTACTAGCTCGGTGGGGATCAAAAAGTGATAAATAAACCTGTGGTATTTGACCTTTTCTGTCGGCCTAGTCGGTGGGCAGCTTAATTCGTATTTCTTTATTGAACTCACTAAGAAGGTGTGTCCCGACAGTTCACTGTGTCCAGGAGAACAGGTACAGGCTAGGAATCATAGTTAGTTTTACGTGATCTTGGAACAACCTCAAGTTCACACTTGGTATCTAATGGTAGGCAAAAACTGCCTGGATCCCGAAGTCGAGTGTGTGCCAAGAAAAAGGCAGACTTGACCGCATCGGGAGACAGTACTAGGTAAATTTGTAGGGACCCAGAGATCGTAGTCTGCATGGAAGTGACCCCTTCCTAGGCTGTGCTAGTTTTAGCGAGACGAAGGTAGAGAATCCCACTAGGAAGGTGTGGCATCTATAAAGAGCAACAAGCACCAGTCCAGAGAGGGAGAGAGAGCTGAAAATTCAAACATCTGGTCCCGAATGTCTGAAAAAGCTAAGAATTTCTACCTTATATAGGCAGGTCATTCCTGCCTGCAGCGGATGAGAGAGGCAATAGTTTATTTTGGCCAATCAGGGGCGACTACGCCCCCTCCCCTAGTGAGCTCTCGCGTTGTCGGGATCGTGAACTAGTCTCTCTCTCTATACTGACGCCGAAGATTTATTGATAAAATAAAGAAAGTTCGGCGGGTGTGTTATGGCCTGTGTAGAGGGTAACTTCTATTAGTTCGTGGTGAAGAAGTTGGCAGAACAACATGAAAACACTATTGAGTCCGGATGAAATTATCCTCGACATTGCACAGGCTGATTTCAGAATATTCAGATACAGCTAAGTACGGTTCCAAAGCCAAGGCGCATGTATCTATTTCATTTTTATTATTTCGAGTTTGAGATTTCCTCAAATCAAAAAATATAATTTTCGGCGGAAATTCATACACACAAGAGAAATTTGGAAATAAATGCAACGACTCATTTGTTGTTTAGTTTTAGGCTTCTTTTTTTGTTGTGCATCCATGTACGATCTACATGTACAATACATACACACAGTATATTATGTCTGCAGTAGGCCCTGATATCATGAAAGAACAGTGTCATTTGATAAATTAAATGAAAATCAAATATGTCTCTTTCACCAACCTTAGTCGGTATCCCGACAAACTCTTTGAAATATATAAAAATTAAATATTTGCTAATGTTACATCAATTATTTCTCAAAGGTTAATACAATAAAACTTAGAAATTGTAGGGTTGTGACCTTGACTGTCCTACGAAGAGAGCTGAAGCACCAAGGTAAAGAAGAAAAGAGGTCCTTGAAAATGAAGGCATGCGCATTGCTCTACCACTACCAACTAGACAGACAGTACGCATAACCCACTATTATCATTGATGAGGCTATATGTAACTCGTGTTCTCAAGACGAGAAAAAATACAATAGATCCATGTGTCGACCGAAGGTTATTGTCGTAGTTGGAAGGTGGCGCTGAGGTCGGCACTAGTCGTTAGTAAATTGTATTGTCTTAAGTGGATCCACTACTTCTTTATTCAAGTAGTCCTCATTGATCCTCACGAGGCGGAATCGTCCCACCAAAAAAAACCTTGGACAAACCCGGGTAGAAAGTCAGCACTTGCAGGTGTTTTGAATTACAAATATTCTATTCCGCACTCAATGTGCTGACGCGTGTCCTCATGATTCCTCTTACGATTAAAAATTATCTGTTGATAGATATTATCTGTTATTAATAAAAGTAATAGGATAGCTATCATTGAAAAAGTTGTAACATCATCTAATAGTGATCAGAGGCACGACCATGGATGGCAAAACGAATGCCGATCCCTGCCCTAACCAGGAACTAGATTGCAAGGGTGACTTGATCGTGGCCACGGATATCGAACTGGCATTGACATTGATACCAGTAGTTGCATGGAGGGATCGGCCATTATTTAATCTTCGAGGCCTAGCTCAGATGATTTTCGGGAGGGAGGGGGGGATTTTAGAAATGGATAAGCCATTGTCACCTGATGGACACCTGTTTATCTGACGAGGCCGACTTTCCAGCGTGAGAGAGGTCATTGAAGTCGAATAAGCACATGGGAAATTGAGGATTAGAAGTTTTCCTTAGGTCTAACATTGTGGGGGGGGGGATAATCTCTCGTACTTCTTATTCATATTACTTACATATTCTGAAGAATAGGCTTGCTCATTTGTCTGATTACATTTTCTGGGCAAGATGGTACCGCGGGCCCACAGCCAATCAAATGGAATGCTCGTCTTAATAAGGAAATGCTACACACCATCTGTCATATTTAATTTCGAAGATATGATTTTTGACTTCAGATTAACCTATTTAGGTAACTGTAATGTACTGTAAGAAATAAAAATAATTAGAATTTTAATCTGTCTTTATCATATACGAATAAATACCGTGGCTTTGCCCATTGATGAATTACAACAAAAAACCAACGAAATTCTACTGGTATATTGATAAATTGATAATTACAAATATTTACACTAGTCGGATTACATATTACAGCAAATAATGACTGATTATTTATTGGGATATAGTTTATAAGATCCTTACTCACTTAGCTAGAGTTCACTTTAGCTCAGTTAGCTTTTTTTTTCTTTTTTTTAAACCCCTTTATTAATCAACATTATTTACAAATAGATGAACAAAATTCAATGTACAAGATTTTCAAATTCCTCCTCTTGCTGAGTACGCAGAAGCATTCGATGGAGGGTAAAATTACAATAACAATATTTTTGAAGTTAAAAGTTCAAAATACAATATGCATGACTAGGTGATGGGGCTCACCTTCGGGTTTTTTTTTCTCTTAGCTCTAATTTTTTAAGATTATGGATAAGGGAAAAATAAAGGAATTTATTTGGGGTGAGCGGATCCTTTTACTAGGAGTACCTGTTTGAAGGTGGAGTGAGGGAATTAAGGAGTGTGGGAACCCTCGGTAGAGGTGGAAATGTTGCGGTGCAGTGGTGAGAGTCCACTGAAGGCCTGAGCCTAGAGTCTCTTTAGGCATGTAGTGGAAGCAAATTTAGTTGGATAGCAGTGATGGGTGCTCGTTAGAGGCTTGTTGTTGGTGAGCCAAGCGCCGTGATGTCCCCCATTTGGTCTGCTTTCCAAGATCTAGAAAGTTGCCATCTTGCCGGTAGTGGTAGGGGTGCCAGGTCTTGGAACAGGGGGTTTTGGCAATGTTTCATCGAGTCAAAGAACTTGATGTGTCTTCTTTAATTGGCTTCGGTGATAGTGGGGACCTCGAACTTTTCGTGGATGTCAGGAGCCTTCATTTCACGAAAAGGGGTATGCCATAGTGCCGTGCGCAGGATGTTGTTCTGGAAGCTCTGGAGTCTAGTTAGGGTGCTGGTGTGGAGAAAACGGAAAAGCGGAGTTCCAAACAGTAGTGCTGGCCTCAGGACGCTCTAATATATGAGCAGTTTCAGTCGAAGGGATATAGCCGGGCTTGTGACGAGATGCTGGAGAGAGTAGTAAGTCCTACGTACTCTTTTCAGCTTCTTCTGCAGGTGTGTGCCGAACGTCATGTGTCTGCCTAGGTAGCATATGCTATTGACAAGTTTGCAATCAGTCCCGTCTATGTTGAAGCTGGGTGGAAGCTTTCTTTTCCCGTGTTGAAACGAGAAAACGATCCGTTGCGTCTTGGCTGGGTTTACCTGAATGTGGACAGCTCGGAGCCTGTCGGTGATTAACTGACTGGCACCCTCTGCAGCCTTTAGAGCTTTCGTTGGGTTGAGGCTAGTGCTGTAGACTCCTATGTCGTCCGCATATGCCGCTACCTCAAAGTTGGAGTTTTAGTTAGCTAGAGAAAAGAAGAGTTTAAATGTAAGGTATGCAAATAAACCGTGCAAGTAGAGAGCTGTTGTAATCTTCTTTGGCCCAGGAGAAATGGTGAATCCTACAAATGAAAATCTTGTAGAACAATTCAAATTCAATACTTTCCGAAGTCCCTCGCTTCATTTATGAACAAATGAACCAAACGCACTGAAAGACATTTAAGGGGTTACCTTTATCATTGTAGAGACGTAGAGAAAAGTATTTACATACTTTTACCAGTTTTATTTCTTATTGGCCTCCATCCTGTTGCCACAAACCTAGTTTCTTGGAGCAAATAATTTATTATTGATTCGGTAGGGTGAACTAATCCTTTTTAAATTTAATGGTATAATTGGCTTTTATATATTTACATCTGTCCAGACATTAATATGCTTAGGCTCATAGGTGGGTCAGATTCTTTACTGTTTCTTTAATCTTGTGCAAAAAAACAGAAATCTTACAATTGATTTGAGTTAGAAATGGTTTCGCGTGATTCCCATTACAATATTCAGTATTTGGGTTGTTTCTGTTATATACATTAAAAATTTCTGTTCGATAGAATCATTTTTATGGCTGTAGTCGTGAAGCAGATGTAACGTTAAAAAAATTTAAATTGTAATAAATATTGTAATCACTTGAACAGAAATTGAGGTTCAGAGGTAACGAGCCTAGTGCCAACCACAGTAGCAGATCCGGGCAACTTCACAGCAGATCGACATTTCATTTTTTCATTGCGACTATTCATTAGGATGAAATATTTGTAACATGAAGCTTCTTTGCATCATTTACATCTACAAGGCTGTATGCCCTAGGGAAATAATGCTTGTTACTCTTAGGAGAATATTATTCACTGAAGTATTCTTTTAAATTTAATTTCAAAGTGAAGAAAGTAGATCTTCTTTTTTCGGCCTCGACAGAAAGTTACCAATATTCGGCTTAACGGCTTAAACTCCTCCGATACAACGCGCGAACCACCTGATTCGCTCGGAAGCCACTTCTAAAATGGAATTGTGGACAATGATTGGCAAAGAAGTAGTAAGTAGCACAACAAATTCAAGAAAAGAAAGTGACATTTTCACACAGCGCGATACAACTGCTAGGGTACGTAAAGGTCTGCACTACATCAGGCCCTTTAAAGGATTCAATGAAGAAGCATACCAAAGATGACCAGGAGAATCAAGATGATGCTTGAAGCTAGGATAATAGTAATGCACTTGGATAGGAATGTAGAAGTCTGCACGAATCATCTTGTTCCGGAGGAGTAAAAGAAAATATAGATAGGTTTAAAAAAAAATTTTAAAAAGCTCCTTTGATCCTAGGATCTCTCTGATATAAACGAGTTAATAATTTTCATCTTACAAATAAATTACGGGATACAATGTTTTAATACTAACTTTATGCTTCTGTAAAGCATGAAGCAGATGGAGTACAAGTTGTTGGCGAACGAGATGAGCAACAGCAGTGAAATTCTTTCGTCCAAGTTCTTCGTCAGCAAGGACAGTTTTACGTAACGCTCTCTGGAATCACGCCAGAACTCCTCGGGCATATCCTGCAGCATTTTTTTTTTTTTAGGTTGAATGCCATAAAGCTATATCCTGATATATGTTTCAAAGGAATGTTTTGAACATATATATTTTTGTAATTTTGTATTGTGTTAAAATTCATTCCCAGCACATATCATCAATATATTTAAAATAACATTTGCGGCTATTTTAATTATTATACATAAATAATAAATGTGAGAAAAATCTTGATGGATAGTTTTAAAGTGGCAATTGCAGCACTCTTACATACATCATTGAATCGTTAAACAATGAACGGACTGACAAAAACAAAGAGAGGTCACAAGCTGTCCATGAAAGTCAATGAAACTTTTTCTGGTAACACTTGCTTACTTACTTCTAAGATCCTGACACGATGATGAAAGTTATTAACTATTTCTGTAACAAAATTAATTCCGCAACATTTGTTAAGTTTGGAAATGTGTAAGCACTAATCCTTAATTACTATATATTGCGTTAAGCATAATGCGAGTCTAAGGAGGATCCGCACTACGCCAAGGTGCAGATACGAAGGATCGATGAGCCCTGAACATCCTCCACTGCTCCCCTTCAGGAACCATCCTGGAGTGTGCCTCTCCAGTTGGCAATCCATATTGACTCACCAGCCCCCCTTCGTAACTCTATTTCAGTGAGGAACAAATTTTGAGGATAAAATAAAAAACTTATTAGATTTGAGGAAAATTGTCATTGCAATCTGAAGATTGAAGATTCTCCTATAAAATAATTCAATTTTTTTTTAATCCTTAAAGTTAAGAATCCCAGGGCCTCTGTAGTAAATATTCAAGAATTTTCGTTCAACATTTGCCAATCGACAGATTTTGCTGAATTCCGATCTCATTAACAGTACAATATGAGTATCAGTAGCATCAATTGTCATGTTTTAGGTTTCATTGGTTTTTTTTTTTAATTAGAAACACTGGAGACAGGGTCTATGTCTATATGATTGCCGTTCCAGATAGACATACAATTTCGCGTAGATATCCCAAAAATGTAGACTCATAAAACAAAAATAGGAATTCATAAAATTAATTATGTAATGTTTAGCAGGGCGTAGAAATCTCTCTTCTTTTAAATGTTTCTTCTTAGCAATATGAAATTTTTATTTTTAAACTAAACTATCATTTATAAAGGGTGTCCCAGAATTAACGCAAGATTTGAATTTGCCGCCATTTGTGCAGTAAAGTGCTGGCAACGCTAAAAAAAAAACAATTTGGCAGCTGAAAGTTTAGGGTTGGTAAAAATGGAGCGTTGCACGATAGAACAACGTGTCTTTATTGTTGAACATTATCTCAAAAATAATGAAAGTTTTGCGGCCGTAGTTTAAAAATTTCATACAAAGTATGGTCCGAGCAGTGTTTTGACTTCATCAACTGTGAAGAGATTGGTTGAAAAATTTAGAGAGACTGGATCAATTGGAGACACTAAACTGGTCATCCAAAAACAAGCCGTTCAAATGTCAATATCGAAGCAGTGCGTGAGAGTGTTGTTGAAAATCCAGGAAAATTTGGCGTTGTAAACACAGTTCTTTGTGCCGAAATTGGATGATATTGATGTGGCCATTATGTGGTTTCAACAAGAGGTGCCACATGCCATACAGCCCATGAAACAATTCAAATACTGCATGAGACATTTCCAGGTCGTGTACTCTCTCGTTTCGGTGATCAGAATAGGCCCCCTAGATCGTGTGATTTAACACCTTTAGATTTCTTTTTGTAGGGCTATTAAAAGAGGTAATTCAACGCTGCATCAACGAAATTCAACCACATTTATGCCAAATGGTCATGGAAAATTTCGACAAAAGAGTGCATATGTGCCAGCAAAGTCGTGGAGGCCATTTGCCCCCTATGTTATTCGAAATAACCCTATCCTATTTACTTTATAATTCAATAAAAAAATAACAAGAAAAATACTAAAAGCTGTGTTTTCTATTTAAATCAAATCTTGCGTTAATTCTGGAACACCCTTTATCTCCTTATCTCCTAAGCAACTTTGAACTGAACCAGTGTCTCATCTAGAGGCATGTAGTTTCATTCCGTACCCCCATGAGGCATGAAATAAAACCAGCTCCATGAAAAATAATAAAAACCCATTTATAAATTAATAAATAAATGTTTGCTCGTATTGACAAGGGTATAAAATTATAGATCTTGCCGCTCTTACGGGTGGTCTGAAAAGTTTCCGACCTAACAAAGCTTTTATTTTAGCTTTTATTTCACTAGCTTTTATTTGTTTTATTATCATCTTTATGTTGAGGTTGGAAACTTTTTTGTGTATATTCAACCTTACGAAGGCTAATGAAACAAATACTTGTTATTAATAAACCAATATTTTACTATCATATTATGTATGGCACCAAATCAAAGATATCTAAGCCCTGATTAACAATGTAAATTATGAGTAAGGGTTTAGTATGTATCATCATCAGTTCACAACCGTAATGAACTCATTTGATTATCAAACACTTTTTTCTACAGCTTCTACAGTAGAATGTTTTCACATACTTCTAGTTAATTTTAACCACAGCGCTGATTGCTTGTTAAATATATCTTAAAATTTCAGATGTATTGGATCATGTTTCCAACCGCAGAACACACACATTGGGAAATGGGATAGATACGGGATAGATTGGGAAATGGGATAGATACGGGATAGATTGGGAAATGGGATAGATACGGGATGGATAGGGAACACGAACTTATTAACTACGAGTATATTCTTGTTGAAAAAAAAGGCATTTTTAATTATTTTTTAATATTTTCAGGTAATGTGAATTGTGAAACACTAACACAATGGGCATTCAATTAATCTGTAGACGTTTCTCTTTCAGTTTATTGTGAACTGTTCAAGTGTTTGTGTATTTTTTTTTTTTACTATCAATGGAATTTCGAGCAATTGCGAGTTATATTGTTATATGAATCATGGTACTATTTGTTTTCAATTTAAATAAATGGTTTTCAGAGATTTTAAAAAGCCATTGGTGTCGCAACCACTTTGTGACATTGACTATCTGGCTTCAAGTACGTACTTAGACGTGAATTCATGTTTCGCGTGAAGACTCTTTTCTTATGATTATAATCTCTCTTTTTTTACAGATGATAGTAAATAACAAAGTAATATCACATATAAAAATAAAAAATTTTAGCTTTTAAGGGACGATGTATTTATCAAATAAATAAAAATTACATTTGTGTTTTTTAAAAGCAGATTTAGCTAAGATTCAACACCAGATATTTCAAGATCCTGTTGAGCATCACACAAGGACTGACTCATAAGTAAATGAAAGATTGTGCAGCCTTCACTACCAATAAATATGACTTGCAGAGAATATTTAAAGAAGATGAATCACAATGCACTATCTATTTTCAGTGCCGTGTTAATCAGAGATCATCTCTGATCGAGTCGCTCCTGAGATGTACAGTTCTGTGTACGATGTATGTGTTGCTAAGCCCTTAGGAAGAGTAATTTTGCTGACAGTATTCGGGTAGGGTCTTGCGAAGCCTCATGTGGCCTGGAGACCAACCGGGTGGCACCCTAGCCCCATCAGTCTAGCAGGTTGCTTAAAAAGGTCTATTATTATATAGGACTGGAAGGGACGAAATGTCAGATTTATTTAAATGAAATCATTATAGTAAGAATCCACCTCGTGTTTACAAACACTAACACAATGGGCATTAAATTAATCTGTAGACTTTTCTCTTTCAGTTTATTGTGAACTGTTCAAGTCTTTGTGTGTATTTTTACTATCAATGGGATCTGAACAATTACGAGTTATATTGTTGTATGGATTTAAACTTGGACATAATGCTTCGGAAGCCTTTCGAAACATCAATGTGGCTTGTAAATGAAAGAACTGAACATCGGTGGTTCGCTAGGTTTCGATACAAGTCTCAAGAATGAATTTCGTGGAAGGTCCGACCCAACAGACTACTCTGGAGTGTAGAGGTTGAAGTGCTTTGTGTGTGTCTCACGTTAGCCACGGTGAGAGTCAGGTACGCCATAAGAGCACTTATTAAAAATCCTGTAGAATATTTTCAGAATTTCACCACCGAAAATCGTGGAGCAGTATGAAATTAAAATGTTACATAAAATATGAAAAAAACTGATATTTGGAGAGCCTGGAAATAAATTAAGATCCAGTAATGAAATATTAATGTTAAACCAGATCGTTTCTCGGCTCATAGTATAGCTTTATGTAAGTAGGGTAAATACTTGTTGCTTTTTTAGCAAGTCCTCCGTAGGTAGTTGTAGGACTGTTTGTTGTATGGCGGTTAAACTTGCTCTGTTCTATCTAGCATTGCTGAATTTTCATGAAATTTTACACATAACACGTTTTATTCCCTTTATGTCTAAGGTTAACTTTTACTTAACCCTTTTATTTATAATTTTGCAATGTATTTCTTTTTTTATTACTTAAATACTTTACATTATTGCTCAGAAGCACAAATTAAATACATACGTTGGTCACTGATACCGCATACATTTACTCTGCAATCTCTTCTTTTTTTTAACGTTAATGTAATACATGATGGAACAGCAGGAAAAGTAAGTATCCCCCTTCTGAGGGAATGCTTACTGCAATTGTTGTTACTCTCATTAATGGGTTTTCGAATATGGAAATTCTCTGTCTGGATGTGTACATTCGACTGGATTGTGGGCAATTGTAGCATGCTGGTTTTCCTGGTGTATCGAGTGTAGTTGTTAAGTATGCACATACTGATATTTTGTACGACTTCCAATTTCCCGTAATTTGAACCAGAAATGTAACTGAAAACCGGTGCCAGCGTATGTCAATGTGGTACGGAATACTGTTCAATGTAGAATTAATTTGTATTCAGGGCTCAGTTGTGACTTTTTGTGGTTGTAGGGTGACATTTTAGTTTTGTTGCATTTATTGTATTTAAGGTATTTATTTAGATTTGAACTTTTAACTGGGTCTGATTTGTTTGTTTTCGTTGGAATCTTACTATACTATGATATACTCGCCTTTCCCATGATAAGTTTGAGGGACGCGTATAGCTGCTCGAACTTGGCAGCCAAAGCTATGCACATGCATATTATGAAGATATCCGTAAAGTTCCAAGTGATGGTCAAAATGAGGTTGATGATCGTCAGGATGACCCCCAACCAAACGGAAAACCCGATGTACCTGAAGATCATCTTGAAGTAAACTACGTAGAAGCTCTCGGCGAATTCGTAGCTGGTACATTGGTTGGCTCTTTGGATTTCCTTCAACAGGCAAAGACTGTGTTCCCCTGTAACAATGACCACCAGTCAGTTTGGTTCAGATAAGATTTTTCGCATATTTTTGAGTCAATTATCGAAAACAGAATACTTACAAACTGCGAAAGAGAGTATGGAAGCAGTGACGAACGCTATCTTCCGGTAGGACCTGACTCTGGGCAAACCTTCCATAGAATTTTCCAACTCCCTCCATTCTTCCATGAGGCTTGGCCATTCTGTCGACAGCTTGAGGAACAAGCCCGTGTACACCACTGCCAGGCAATAGAAGGATATTTTCCCTGAAAGTGTAACATTGTAAATATGTGTGTCGTATAATTAGATATCGGTTATAAATTTTAAAACTGTTAGTTTGTGTCAGCTAATACACTAAGTGTCTCAGTGAATGTAAAATGTATTGGATCCAGGTACCATTGTCCACACTGCCTTCCTTGGAACTTCTTGGAGTCAGTCTCATTTTCACATCTGCTTACTTATGTTATTCCTTGTTCCTCCCGAAAGCATAATAGACCCCTCCCAGTCAAGTAGTATCTAACCATAACTATTTTATATAATATAACTATATTAACAAAACATTTTGTTTTAAATTTCATAACTAGTCTGATTATTATTAATAATATACCGGTTTCCTATTCAAAAATATAGGTAATTTTAAAACTTATTGGTTAAAAAAAGAATCACTTTTTTTCGCTAATTATTGTTTTTATATTTGCATTAAATGAAATCTGTTCCCAGTAAAAGAAATGTTAAATTAAAAGAATAAAATAACAAGAATTAAATTTCTTTTGCATAAACAAGTGTGATTCGGTGTCGGGTCGTCACGAGTGGGGTGCCTAGTTACCCTAGCCCTAGTGACGAAGTGAGGGTTGATTAGGCTATGACCTGGACAATTGGTTCATGACGGGTCTTACTACTGTACTATCTGACTCCATATGTAGTAGGTACGTATGTGCCCCGACAAAGCACTATGTTCAGGAGAAGAGGAACAGGGTAGGTTTATAGGTAGTTTATGTGGTCTTGGAATGACCACGAATTCACACTCGGTATCTAAGGGTAGGCGAAAACCGTCCGGATCCCAAAGCCGAGTGTGAACCGGAGAGAAGCACTGGATTGCCGTGGGAGACGTTACTAGGTAAAGTTTGTAGGGCCACTGCAACTCTCCCAAGGAGGTGCTAGTTTTAGCGAGACGATGGCAGAGATTCTCACTAGGAAGGTGTGGGGTCAGACAACGCCGGACTAAAACATAACGAGGCTAGGAGAGCGATGCAGAGGTAGCTGAATGAGAAGGCCATGGTTTGACTAGAGCAGCAAGCGCCAGTGCAGAGAGAGAGACTATTATTACTGACGTCATAAGCTTTATTATTAAAATATGGAAACATAGATAGATGTTTTCTGGGCCGAGAAGAGGGGAACTTCCAATTATTCGTAATTAAGAGGTTGCCACAACAACAGGTATCGAATTATTCGATATGTAGTCATTGTTTGCTTCGATTACTTAGTTATCCCAGCGTTTTATGAGTGGACAGTGTGACAAACAGTGGATTTTACCAATCTGCCTGACATATCTATTTTATACTTACCTGACTAGAAAACAAGCAAGGAGGATCAGTAAACATGACATCTTACAAGAGTGTGTTCATGGATTTTAACTACGGAAGTCTTTCTAAAGAAAAGTTGTGTCATCGTTTCTGTGAATGTGTTATGGTTATGTTTCAGCACGGTAATTGGTCTTGCGATTATTGTCTTGCCAACCTGTACTTTGACTGACTGTCTCCTTCAGAAATAAAGTGTATTTTCAGAACTTTTGTAAACAATTTTTCGTAAAATTTTCTTCAAAAGTAGACGGAAAGTAACGATGGTTCAAAATCACATTTAGCAAAGTACTAATAGATAGTGTACCATGGTGTACTGTCGTTAAATGAAAGGAATGCGGACAATTGCAAGGAAGGTCTTTCACATTTTAAAATACTCCAGTTTTCGATATTTATTATTAAAATATACGAATTTCTAGAGTTTTATTGTTCACTAGTTTTTTAAAAACTGGAAAGCTTTGTTTTCACCTCTATGTCTGCCTGTTTTGGTCATTGGGACACACAAGGTATGTTCTATCTAGAGGTTTACTTGGAATTTTCATTCGACGCAATTAAGTAATTAATTGGTAATAAGAAATAAATATTTTTCTGTGATATTGAGTAGGGTGACTGATCCTCTGGTTGGTGTTCTTTGTTTTGAATTTTAAAACTGTAACAAAAAAAAAAGAAGCTGTTTACATCTTTCACTCAACCCCTGTTTGAAATAAGGGGCGTGATATTGTGCAAATTAGTTCAATTTGATGTCCCAATTGTTAATCAGGGCGTCCAAATCTTTAATTTGATATCCTACCAAAAATTATAAGTAAAAATATATAGCCATATTTTTATATATATAATTCCTTTATTGTGCTAAAATTACAATCTGCCTTGCTAGGCAATAAGTAATTAAGATATACGATCATTCATACCATATTTACATTTCATCATTCACTCGCTCATTCATTCAGGACATGATTGGAGATACTGGCCATTGCCAGGACTCCCACTGTCACTTGATTAAAGCAGGTCACGAGGCCACTGCCGTTTCAGTCTCCGAGGAGGATTATAGGGATGAGTGACGCAGTGCAGTGACTGTGCTACAGGATTAGGGTGGTTGGAAAGGCTACTGTGGAATTTTGTAAACTTGGAAGGGATGAGTTCTAGAATGTAGGGTATATTAAGGTCGTTATGAAGGGTTTTGTTGCTGACATAATAAGGGGCATTTACTATTGTTCTCAGGACTTTTGATTGAAAGGATTGGATACGCTTGATGTTCGACTTTTTTGCTGTCCCCCATAGCTCTATTCCGTATGTCCAGATTGGTTTAAGTATAACTTTGTAGATTAGTAGTTTATTTTCTATTGAGAGATGGGATGTCCTTTGAAGTAGTCTGTATAGTTGTCCAAAGCGTCTGTTTAGTTCTTGTCTTTTTAGTCTCGTATGTGGGTTCCAGGTCAGTCGTTTATCGAGATGGAAGCCTAAATACCGTACTGTCTCGGATACAGGGAGAGGAATAGAATTAAAATAAACTAGTGGACAAGACTTGCGACAAAGGGTGAAGGTAATGTGGGAACATTTTGCTTCATTAACTTTGATCCGCCATTGGTTGCACCAATAATTGATCTCGTCAAGGTGTTTTTGAAGGTTATGGGATGCTATGTCGGGGTCTGGGTTAGATGACAAGACTGCAGTGTCATCTGCAAATGTGGCCAAGAAGGTATTGGGAGTAGAGGGGACATCAGCGGTGTATAGGTTGTAGAGGATGGGGCCCAGGACACTGCCCTGTGGAACTCCTGCATTTATAGGATAGTAGTTTGAATATTCTAAACCACAGCGGACTTGGAAGAAGCGGTTTGAAAGGTAGGACTGTAGGATTAGGAAAAGGGTCTGTGGTAAATATCTTTTGAGCTTGTAGAGTAAACCTGCGTGCCAAACCCTGTCAAAAGCTTGAGCTATATCAAGAAAGGCAGCAGTGCAATACTGTTTGGTTTCAAGGGCTGAGGAGATGTGATCAACAACGCGAAGGCCTTGTTGAGCAGTGGAATGCCGTTGGCGGAAACCAAATTGGTGTGTAGGAAAAAGGTTTTTGGATTCAATAATTGGAAGTAGACGTTTTAGTAGAAGTTTCTCAAATATTTTTGAGAGGATAGGGAGTAGGCTTATTGGACGGTAAGACGAGGTGTCATTGGGTGGTTTACCGGGTTTGGCGAATAGGACAATAATGGAATGTTTCCAGAGGAGTGGGAAGTGCGTCGTTCGGATAATGCAATTATATATATAGGTTAGGAAGATTATGGCTTTAGGAGGAAGTTGTTTGAGAATTTGAGGAGTAAGGAGATCATATCCAGGGGATTTTCGGTAAGGTAAGTTTTTCAAAAGGTATTTGACCTCAGAGGGATTAACGGCTTTTGGTGGAAGAGAGAGAGGAATCTTCCACAGTTGTGCTGTGAGTATGGCTTTGATGAGAAAGGTTAGGTGTGAAAGTATGGGTAAGATGCAGAGCAAATTCCTCCGACCTATCCCCATCCGAAGCCGCCCAGGACCCATCATCACGACGGAGTGGATGTGAAACAGGTTGATACTTTAGGATTTTTTTGGTTACATTCCACGAGTTATCCCTGGTAGACAGAGAGGAGAGGTAGGAATTGAAAGAATCGGAACGGAAGGATGCCAATCGCCGCTTTACCAATCGGCAGTACTGATTGTACGAGCGGCGATCGGCAGGATGCCGGGTTCTTTGCCACACTGTTCTGGAGCGGCGTTTGGATAGGATTAGATCTTTGAGATGCTGAGGTAAACTGTTATGATTATGAATTTTTGGGTGACGATGGGGTGACGATGCCTCCCAAGCCGACCACTGGACCAGAGTAGTGAAAGAATGCACTGCATCGTCTAGGTCTTGGGATGTTTTCAGGGATAATTTGAGGTTTACGGACTCTGTAAGAAGCTGACGGAAGTGGTCCCAATCGACTGGGCCCCTAATAAATGAAGGAGGAGATAGTTTGTGAATTGGTTTTAGGGAATAGCTATATTTAAAGAGGATAATTATTTAAGGGCACCTACTTATGTTTCTTGAGGATGGTTATGTTTGTCAAGTCTTCCTTACGTTACTGTATAGTTACTATAGAGCATAACAGACAGATGTGAAAAAACCAACGAACCACTAAAAAGTCATTAAAACTGTTATTTTCGTTGTGTCACGCACCACATTAATGTGACACTTCATTAAGAATTGAATTTTAAATATTTTACATAAAAGGGAACGTAATTATCAGTAGGTATTAATTTGTCATAAATAGTATCTAAATGTATAATATTTTACAATATGTAAATTTTGCCCTCGTAAAAATGGAAAATTTTATTGAATACAAACCATGACACTATTCGGATAATGAATGATGTTAATAAAGTGATGCAAGCTTGCTCAAAAAAAAAATGGACCACTGCCCTTCAAACATAATGAATTATTCAATAAAATTCGTAATCTGATGTGTAACCTGGGTGTTTAAAAAAGCTTAATATCATATAATTTGACTTGACAATTTCAAAGATAGTTGGCATTACAAGGAGAGACTATTCGCTTATCTTAGAAAACTATTTTACAACAGCCAAAGTAAAGAAATTTTTTTTTTACGGAGTAGTAAACTCAAAATTTAGAAACGTTGAGTTCACGTAAATCAGCCGATGATAAAATATCCTCCTACGGGAATTTTAGAAAGCTAGCCTAATAATCTATTGTTATGATTTTCTAATTAGATAGACTTACCTATTGTCGTGTAGGTAAAAGTCTCGCTAGCCTCCTTTACAATTGTCATTATGCTTAAAATTGATCCACAAACCATCCAAAATAAGCCCGATATAGTTTTCCAATTTTTCCATGAAAATCTTAAAATATAAAAATAACAACTTTTTTAATAACAAATAACAACAAATTTTAAAAATTTTCCCTAACATAACGCAAGCAAATCTGATGTGAAGCAGATACAACAAAAATATTGTGTATGGGATCAAAAAGAAAATCGGAATTTATTTTTTTTTCGAAATATGAGAAAAAGTTTAATAGCCTGGTTTTATTCTTACCTTTCATTGTGACCCGGGATCGCCAAGAATTGACCAATGATCAAAATTGGCCTCAGTGCTTCACTAACTGACTCACTCTTTCCAGTAGCTCCTAAAAATAAAAAAAAATCTAACTTATCATTTGTCTGTACATTTAAATGTTTAACTAAATTTTCCCATATTTAAAACAAGATGATATGAAAGTTTTGGGTTCAACTAGAAAAATTTAAGTTAAGAAATAAATTAAGTCTTCCTTCTTCCTTCAGTTTTTGTTTTCGAAAAATTCCAAGCGTTTTCGCCTACTTACATTTAGTTCAGTCATTTGGTATTTTTTGGAAAACGTAAGTGAAATTCTGTTTGTATACCCCTTTATGTTTTTTTTTGGCGATGATTACAAATTTAATTCTGCCAGCTTGAAAAAGTTCGGAATAAGAGAAAACACAAAACAACGACATTTTTGTTTCATTGCACTTTTCTAGAAAAAAAAGTTCATATCAAATTAAACAGAAGGCATAAACGTGCGTTGAGTGTACTTGAGCTTCTCTTGAAGTGATCAGTCAAGCCAACTTGTTTCTTTCTTGCAATGAACGTTTTTTTTTTTTTTTATGGTATTCCTATTTAATATATGTTTTTGCAGGATGCTGATAGTTGAGAAATATATTCATAACTAAAACTAGGAGCTCAACCCCGGAGTTACTATTAGTTTGGTGATTTGATACGTGATTTGAATTGATACTTGATTAGGGCTTCTCTATAAAAAAATTGATAAAAAAAACAATATTTTCCGAAATAAATATTGTTTATAATACTCCTTTCCATCCAATATTTTTGATACTTTCAGAACTTTGAATTTGTTTATATCGATCTTACGACAGACATCTTGACAATGACACATACAGCCTAGTTTGACTAAAGTTTAAAAGTATATAAGTGAATAAAGTTTATCCCAAAAGACATGCACAAAACTCTGCCCTTGTGACTTTTTTATGGTTCTAGCGAAAGCTAAAACAAATCAAACTAAATATCTAATTTAACTAATTGAAAAGAAAACCACATCTCTGGCGTCATCGCGAGCCATAATTTTCACCAGAAATGAAATGTTTGTGCAATTTAAAACGTGCGCATTCATTAAAGAAGCCAACCTTGACACTCAAATTTCGAATTATCGTGTTTAACTACTTTCAACTCCAACTTGCCTTCTCGTAATAATGGAAACTTTGAATATCCAATCTGATAATCTATTTGGATGTCTTCATCCGTTTGATCAACACCTCGAGGTTTAGTAATGCATGTACTCAGTTAGGTATGAGGTTCTTCCTCGATTAAATTCAATATTTTATTATTTGATAAATAAAATTCATCAAAATTAATAAGAAGAATGACACAACTTATGCTCTTAAGTCGTCCATAGCATGGCAGAGGATATGACAGTGAGCTCCGAATCTGACATTGGTGTAACGTCCAGATTTGTGAGCTCGGATGAAAAAGTAATAGTTCATCGATTATTGATACTTCGAATATTCCACCCATCAACGGTTCATAAAATGTTATTTGGTCAGAAATATTCTTTAATTATTTTCTTTTCCCAATTGTCAAGGGTGCATTACATGTAGTAACGCACAATAAAATTTGAAGATATGAAAACAAATCGTTTGGGAATCAAAGATAAAAATCACGAATCCAAAGAATACCCTTCGAGTTCATTTTAATGCTTTTAGCTATTTCCATTTTTTCCATGTCGAAAAGTGATTTTCAGTTAACCGTTGTTTCAAAACTGGATACTGTTTACAAAAATAGTTTTTCTAAAATCGTCGAATAAGAAATGAATAGGCTCTTGTGGTGGGTCGTAAGTATCTGTTGATTCCCTTCTCTTTATTTTCTACTTTCTTTAATTAAATTATATTTGTATTTTTTTTAAAATAGCCTTTGAGTCGTTCCCTTGTTTCAGGCAAAATAGACGATGACCTGAGAGGGATTGGACGGTGGGTTCAGTTCGTTTTGGCCTATTCGATCGAGTTCGAACCCCACCTAAAGCAGAGTGCTGACAGCTAATGAAAAAAGTCGATTTCTCTGATGAAAACGAATCACGAACCTTCAACAAGGGGAATTTCCAAATCAACGACCGGCCAGGACTGACTGAAGCACCAAGATGTTGGATTTTCCTCCAGGACCCTTGTACTTACAGCAGTGGTCAAAAGTTTTCGGATAGGTCATAAATTTCTCAAAACCAAGAAACTATCATCAACATATCATTAACAATTTTTTTTTACAGAATTAAATTTACAACAACTTTCTTATGATAAAATTACAATCTGCCTCATTGGGAAATAAGTAATTGTGATAAATGTTTTCATTCATACCATATTTACAATTTTCACACACTCGCTCATTCATACAGTATTTACAAGCAGCCCAGAGACTTCCCAAATCCACATGGTTGTCACCTCCCTCGCATGCGAAAGAGGAAGTGGAGCCTTGGGAAGTCCCTCCTCACTCCTCCGTCAGCCGCGTCACCGGATACGAGCCAGCGGATGCTGACCAAGAGCGCGAGAGCCACATACGCTCACAAAAACATAATTAATTTTCATGATCAAATTTATTTTTGAATTAAAATAATTATTTACGGTGTACGTATATTTTTGTTTCTTCATAAGTTTCCAGGCGATCGTTTACATTGCACTCAAACGTCGTGTATCATAGCGTTTTTTTTTATTTATCGGTCCACTAATCCTTACAATGGATTAAGGAAAAATACAATATTTGTATTCAGTTAGTTAAAATGGCACGTCATACAAGTATAGATATCCGTGAAAGCATTATTATTTTTTCACTTGAAGGAAAATCTTGCGAAATCCCTAAAATGTTAAAAGTTGCTAAAAGTACTGTGATATAATTCATAAAATTGTTTGAGTGACCGAAAAAGGTGTGGAAGGCCTCGTAAAACTACACAAAAAATTGTTAGAGTGATGAGGCGGAAATCTTTTTCTGACGTCTTAAAGATGGCCACTTGTATTGCCAAAGAGTTAAGACAAGAAAACCTTCAACAAAAACAAAATCGACAAGAAAATCGCACCTCGTTATTTCAAACAAGAATAAGGCAGCCCGATTAAAGTTTGCACGTGAAAATCAAAAGTGGACGATTAAACAGTGGAAAAAAATAGTATTTTCCGACGAATCTAAATTTAATTTTTTGGAAGTGATGGGAGAAGATTAGACGTCCTGTCTGCAAAATGTATGATCCGAGGTATCAAATTCCCAATGTAATGCAAAAAAATGCAGGGGAAAGAAATCAACATTTGAAAAAAAATTATTTAAGTGTGCATAAATAAGTTTGTGTTTTGACCTAAAAGAATTTACATTTCTCTTTATCGATCGAAGTGAGAACTTACAACCAGCCCAAAAATACTAGAATTCAAAACCAAATGAGAAGTACAATAATTCAAAGTTCGTGTACTAGATTATATATTAGTATTCTATATGACTACCATTATTATTTAAGTCGTATCACTGTAAATCTCGATTGGTCGTTTAGGAAGGTTCTTGGCATGTATTCGAATATATCCACAGGAGAATATTCCCCGTATCATGTTTACTCGTTATTAATATTGAGTCAGCCAGTTTATAATAACAGATATTATTTCTTGGTGAACCCAAGTTATGAACCAAAAAACAAAACAAATAAATATCTATACTTGGTGAAAATTAGTTTTTAAAAAAAAAAAAAGTCTTAAAATCTCTCTTAAATATCTTTTATTATTGATAGTAGACATTTCGCGCCTATTCAGTCTTCCTCAGGACAAAATCACGCACGAAACAATTACATTTTCAAACATACAAACCAATTTAAATAATAAACAGTAACAATTCAAAGAACGCCTGTGACAATATCTTTAAATTCATATTCATTAAATGTATATACCGGATTAGCAACCTTTCTACAAAAGTAAATTAAAACTACTGATATTAAATCAACATTGCATTAAAAGTAGCTATGTTAATGCAAAAACCATTTATAAATCTTTGGTATATGAAAAACTAATTTGAAAGATTTGAGAAAAAGTTTATGTTAACTTTATAGGAAAAACAAACATTACTGTGTGGAGGGAGGTTATATAGAAGGAATATTAACCCTTTGCCTTAAATAGTACATGGTTATTTCCAAAAATTAGACAACATAAGCAAGTGCACTCAACACAAAAATACAAATTTGAAAGAAGTATCTCCTCTTTTCGGAGTGTTAGTTACCTTTAAGAGCATTACCAACAAATGAAACTAACTTTGGCTAAACGAGGAGGGTAATCAGAAGATAACTGACCTTTTCAGCTACATTTTCAGCTATATAAGGACCTTTAAACTAATTAACAATTAAAAATTAAATTCGAATTAATGAATTATGTTGAGAAGTTATCAAGAACTGACAACTTCTAATTTAGGAAGCAGAAATTGAAAATAAATTCTATACCAGGCACAGCTCAACAGGTATTTTAGTGCCGGAGTATTTGGAGTTGATTTCATATGAATTTGATGCCCTGAATTCAAATATGGTATTAGATATTTGCCTAAGAGCTCAATTTTATAAGATATAACATTTTTGTGAAATGTACACTATTTCAAGTTAACTCCATGGATCAATAAAAAAAACCTAAACACGGAATTTTTATTATTATACTATAAAAATATTATTAAATACAAAGATAGAGAAATAGACATCGATGAAACAAACTAGTCACTGAGAACTTCGGAAGCTTATTTTCCGTGACTGTTCTGGAACGCATTTAGGAACAGTCCCTTTTTAAACTTTAATCTGTCACCATATGCGTATCACATCTTCCTTGGTAGCGGGCATTCATAATTTTAATTGTCTGGTGAAATCATTCGCATTGTTTCTCACTGCTGTCTCCTCAATCTTTCAGGAAAACGGTCTAAGTGGCTGTGTTAATAGTGCACCTTAATGCTCGTGTTACACTCAAGGGTTTTGAAACTGTTAAGCATCTCGTTTACTTGTTTAACATAGTTCTCATGTTCGCGTTCGGGCAGAAAATTTCCATCAATTGTAACAAATGAAGTCCAGGCTTTTCGCTCAGTCTCATTCATCGAATTCACAAAGGTAGGGTCCTTAATGAGTTGTCTTATTTGTGGAACGTCAAATATTCCTCCTTTAATTTTTTCCGTGCTTAACTGAGACATCTTTCCCCCTTATATATATATATATATATATATATATATATATATATATCCTTTATTGTGCTAAAATTACAATCTGCCTTATTAGGCAGTAAGTAATTAAGATAAATGCTCTCATTCATACCATATTTTCAGACAGCCCAGAGGCCTCCCAAATCCACATGTTTTTCAGAGGCTGACCAAGAGCGCGAGAGCCACAGACGCTCAGGACATGATTGGAGAAACTGGCCATTGCTAGGACTTCCACTGTCAGGCATTTATAGCAGTTCACGAGGCCACTGCCGTTCCTCCGGATCCGTATCTCCGAGGAGGGGGGATTATAGGGATGAGTGGTGCAGTGCAATGACTGTGCTACAGGATTAGGGTGGTTGGAAAGGCTAAAATGGAATTTCATGAACTTGGAAGGGATGTGTTCAAGAATGAAAGGTATATTAAGTTCTTTATGAAGGGTTTTGTTGCTGACATAATAAGGGGCATTTACTATTGTCCTCAGGACTTTTGATTGAATGGATTGGATACGTTCGACTTTTTTGCTGTCCCCCATCTTTCCCCCTATATATGCAACGCAATATCCGTTCTTATCAAGAGCCTTTACAAACTGCTTCATAACGCCCATCCAGTTTTATATGCAATGGAGGAAAGATGATTTTCTCTCGTTTAACTGAGGGGTCGTTAATGACATTCTTTTCCCCAACGTCCATGTTTTGTCTCATTGGCCACTCTTTTCTAACCCAGTGGCGTGTTTTGTCTCTGCTATCCCAGAGGCACAAGAAGCAAGAATATTTGCTGGGGCCGCTTTGCTGTGCCAGGAGAAAGTTTACCATTTTTAAGTCCACACAAATTACCCGTTGAAGTTCATGACACTTTATCTTCTCCAAGACCAAAGCTCTGGTGTTATATTTTTCTTTAATTTTTGTTGAGTGATAAATTGGTATTGAGTAATATTTATTCCCATTGTGAAGAAGGAGACTCTTCAAACTTCGCTTTGATCTGTCAATCAACAGGCGCCGCCATCTGGAAAATAGCCAGGTAGGTAGTTCCTGGTGTCCTATAATTTCGTGACAAGATCTTGAGGGAAGAAGGGAGAAGAAGAATACAGGAACCAATCCTTTTAGTAGAGTACTGCACAAATTGGAGTTAGCACTGCACTTTAAAAAAGCTGATCTAAAAAAGTAGAGGGGATAGAGAAAAACTGATTTCATATATATATTCAGCACCCCAAATATAGCTAAAATCAGTTCTAAAATCCTAGGCACCATATAGCGACCGCTAACTATATATGTAAATTACCCTACACTCTGGTTCATAATTAATGTATTATAATAGAAAATGTCATGTAACTTCATTATGTAACTTCTGGTAATAAATCATAGAGAGGTCGGAAGTCGTAGACGAGTAACTAAAAGGGTGCGGCAATAAACCAAGAGAATTAGCCACCTGGTACCATAAAACCTGGGCAAAGGACACTTACCCCTATTAAAATAGACCTTCAGTCACGTCCCCACGGTCAATAAATCATTCTAGGAACCCTTTTGGGACCCATGGGATAATAACCTTGCTATAGGTGGTCAAATAACCCAAGGGGGTGAAGCCCTAGCAACCATAAAAAACACACTCTTGTACCCCAACGGTCAATAAACTAAAAGGAAGGACTACCTGTGTATCGTAAAACTTACTCCGGGCAGACAAACCGGCCTTCCACGAGGGAGGGGGTTATCATATTTATATCAGTAAAATTTCACTCTTCACCCCCCGGACGATAGAGATAGCATTCGTTGAGGAAGGACCTACTCTTACTCAGCGATTTGTTTTTCAGTGAACTTAGTGTTTTTTCAGTGAACTTAGTTACAAAGTGTTTCTCGAGAAGACAGGAAGTGATAGGAGGATGATGGAGATGGAAGTGGATACTTCCAGGAAGCGGCCGGCTTCCAGGCCGACAACCCCGGACAGTGAAGAGGACTTCACTTTCCCTAAAATTACGGCGAAAGCCCAACGGCCTGCGAAGAAGAAGCAAACGAAGGTCGAAAATAAATTTCAGTTACTCGCTAGCGAGTCAACTGAAAGTTCGCAACCCGATGTACCGGTGACCGTGAAAAAGCCACCGCCAGTTATTGTCTCCGGAGAAACAACAACGACAATAGCCCAGCTGCTTAGATCCAGCAAAATAATTCACTTCACCCTGAGGAAGACGAAAGAGGGGGTAACTATTTACCCAGAAGAGGAGGAAGAGATGATCAAAATCCTAGATATACTCCAGCAGAATGGTAAACAATTCCATTCCTTTGCTCCTAGGGGTAGACCCAGAAACAAAAAGTTTCTTATCCTAGGATTAGATATCCAGGAGGATATAAACGTAATAAATGCCGCAATCGCAACAGCAGAGCCCGACGTCCTCGACATAAGAAGACTGAGGAAGTCAGACCCCAGCGGAATTAAAATAGATATTGCACCGGTCCTAGTGACGACGAGACCCTCGGTGACACTCAACGCATTAAAAAAATTGAGGGCCATAAACCATGTCATCATACGTATAGTGACATTCAAAGAAGAGAGAGGGCTTCCGCAGTGCTACCGATGCCAGGAATATGGACATACAAGAAACCACTGCGGCCGGAAAATAAGGTGTGTGAGGTGTGCAGGCCCACACGAGGTGGCGCTGTGCCCTAGGAACGAGACGGCCCCGCTCAAGTGCTCCAACTGCGGTGAGGCTCATCCGGCGTCGTACAGAGGCTGCGCGAAGAGAAAGGAGCTTCTCGCCAGAGATAGACCGACAAGCAAACTGCAGCCACAGCAGAAAAGACGAAAACAGGACGAGCCAAGGATGCGGCCGGCTCCACCGCCAACTACAAATGCTTGGCAAAACCCACTATACAAGCTGTTCCAGAGCAGTAATGAAGACAGAGATGCCCCCTCCACGTCAAGAGCTACCCCCTCCACGTCGAGAGCTGCCCCCTCAACGTCTAGAGTGGCCCACAGAACTTCGGAGGACACTTCAGAAAATACTAACAGTAAGTACCTAGATCCTAGGCTAAAGTTTTTGACAAACGACCAGCGTCAAGACCTTGAATGTGCACCGAAATGGGTAACTGCCCTAGTCGACTTCTGTAGCCAAATGCTCATGGCTATGATATCTGGTAAACATCAACAATGGTAGATTACCAAGTTTTAAATTTTAACGTTGATGGTCTCCTGACCAAAATAGATGAGGTAGAAGTGCTGCTAGCGCTTTACCGACCAGATATTGTAGTTCTGACAGACACTAGGGTATCTGCACAATCGTTCCACATTAAAGGTTATTCAACTGCCATTGAAAGGGTTAACGGTTACGGAGGCGTTTTAATTGCTATACGCCTAGGTATCAATTGGAAGAAAGTGGATTCACCACTGACTACAACTGATCCCAAACTTCACCACTTGACAGTTAAGGTAAATTTGGGGAGACCCATTTACCTTACCGCCCTATACAGAAGACCGTACGCGTCTCTGCAGCAGTACTCAGCCTTGCTACACGCATGTGCGCAGAGATCTAACCACTGGGTGGTGGGAGATCTCAACGCAAAACATACCATGTGGTATAACTCCGTAACAAACAAGGCTGGGAGACTCCTGTTGAGAACGCCGTTTACGGTCGTTCACCCCCAGACTTTTACTTTTCGACATAGAGGTAACCCACAAGCTACCTCGACGATTGACTTACTACTGACAAAACAACCTCACCGTATTACTAGTTGCACCGCCCTTGACTTCATTACCTCTGACCACAGGCCAGTACTGTATGCAGTGGATGGTAAAGTGGCGACCCCTCGCCCCACGAGATACGACTACCGTCGTGCCGACTGGGATCTGTACCGGTCGCAGATTTACCATAACCTGCATACAGTGCCAGTTCTCCGCACGAAAGAGGAAGTAGATCTTCAACTATCTTTCATAACTGATGTGATCATAGACGCAGCAAACACCGCGATCCCGAAGTACACTCCCATGTCACCGTCTCTGCGACCACCTCCAGACCACATTCTTAAAATTATTGCCTTGCGCCATACTTGGAAGAATAGATGGTACAGGACGAGAGATCAGCAAGCCAAGGTCGTTGTGAATTCTCTCACAACGCAAATCCGGGGCTTGATGAAACTCTGGAAAACAGCCCAGTGGCATGAGAAACTTCGTAGCGCTCACGGAGATCACAGAAAGTTTTGGAAGTTGTTGAAGACTACAAAAGGCAAGACAGCCACTGTCCGTCTTCACGAAGGCGACAATGTTCTGACTGCTGAGCAACAGGCAACAAAACTGGCCGACCATTACGCTAGGGATATTACGGCTAGGACGGGATACTACCACATCCCTCCTCCGGTAGATGCTGAACAGAACAACATGTTTGTATCACCGAAGCAGCTCAAGGCGATTCTTCGCCGGTGTCAGGGAAACCGAGCACCAGGGCACGACGGGATACAAACAGTGCTGCTCAAACAAATGCCGAGGAGAGGGATAGTACAACTAGCAAACTTATACAACTCTTGTATAAGATTGCGGTACTTTCCTGACACATGGAAACAAGCCATCTTGTTTCCATTACTGAAGCCAGCCAAGAGTGGAGATCAACCAGCCCACTACCGCCCGATCAGTATGCTACCACAAATGGGGAAAATCTTTGAGAAAATCCTTTTGAATTATCTCAAAGATTACTGCTCGGAAAATGACATCATTCCGCCAGAGCAGACTGGATTCCAATCCAGTATGAGCGCAGAGCACCCCCTTCTGAAGGTGCAGTCAGAAGTTAGCCATAACATGAATAGAAACATAGCCACGGCTATGATTTCCATTGATTGCACCCAAGCATTCGACTCGGTGTCTCACGGGACACTGTGTCAAATGCTCTGCGACCGGGAATGCCCGGAACAACTGTATTCAATTCTGGCTAGCTTCCTGAAAAACAGATCGCTGCGGGTGAGAGTGGGTGATGCCTCTCCGAAGCTGTGCCACTGACCTGTGGAGTACCCCAAGGAGCCGTCTTATCCCCTGTACTATTCAACGTATACACGTCTGAGATTGTCGGAGCCCGGTACAAAAATACCACAGTTACTGCTTTCGCAGATGACATAGCGGTGTACAGCAGCAGCATGAGTGCCAAGGTAGCTCTAAGGCAGGCTGAAGCAGCCTGTAACCAGATCAGTGAGAGATTGGGGAGACTCAATATCTCTGTAAACGCGGGTAAGACTGACTGTGTAATTTTCTCTTTTCAAAAGGGAAAAAGCCCGCTCCCTACTAGTTACATAGTAGGAACAGAGAAAAATTCACCAGCCAACAACCTAGTATATCTGGGAATTAAAATGGACAGACACCTCCACTTTAGTAACCATTTTGCGAAGAAGTTGAAGCATACACGCATGAAGTCTTACCGGCTTACGCACTTATTAACTTCCCCCAATCTATCACTGCGTCTCAAACTATTGATATACAAGAGCATGCTAAGGCCTACTCTGCTGTATGGTGCACCGCTATTTCGTTATCTGACGTATACGACAGCTAAGAAACTCCAACAATTCCAAAACGGTATACTGATGAAAGTGGTCAGAGGTACTTCATTCGAGCAGCGAAGAAACAGTGAGCTGCATGAGATATTTGAGCTGCCTACGGTGGATGAATTCATCCAGCGTAGACATATCAAATTTTTTGACTCATTACAATATCTAACAAACCCGGTGTTTAACACTATAACCCCCGCTCCGTTCCCCCAACGATGGCAGGACGCTGTCGCGGCTGGAACACTCTAGTCCTAGGTTCTAGGTAGAGATTTAGTTTGTTTTGTTTAGTTTTGTTTTGTTTAGTTTGTTTTGTTTTTGTTCCTAGTGTTTAGTGTTGGTGTCGGTGACAAATAGAAGGTGAGCCTCATCACCTAGTGTTGTATAAGAACAATGAACTATTAACGACAATAAAAATTTATTATATTTAGGCACTCCGCCAAATGCATGTAAATGCAGTAAGAGGAGAAATATGTAATCCAAATATTTTGTTATTTTTCTTTTTGTACATTGTATTGTTTTGTTGAGGTTTTGAAATTAAAAAAAAAAAAAAAAAAAAAAAAAAAAAACTCTTCACCCACTCAGTCCCTCAGTCTTCATAGCCGCACGACTTATCACTAACCCCCAGGGCCACCTGGCCCTGGTGGGCTTACTCTGTCTCTCAGTCTTCCGAGTAACTCGACACCGGGGGCACTTGGCCCCTGGTAGGCCCACTCTTCATTCTCTTCTAGTTTCTACATACCGATAGCCGCTATCACCGTCGCGATATGCCTACTCAGCCTTCCGCTACTATACGACGGCACTTCGCCTCACAGCCTATAGCAGACCCCTGACGACTTGTACTTATTACGCTGCCGATCTCTCGCCCGAACTCTAAAACTGGTCTTATTCTTTATGAACCTCTGAACCTCATCCTGAACACAGTGTCTTGTCGGGAAACATTCCTAATCATATATGGAGTCAGATATTAACGCCTACATGGAACATGGTCCATGTTATTAACTACAACAATCCGACAATTGTTGACCTCAGACAATTGTTCACCTTTTCCGACAATTGTGCACCGCCGACAATTGTTCAACCAATACCCGACACACCCAAACAAAATTGTTTTCTTGTAGGCCTGTGTCGTCTCCCAACATTATGGCCGGAAGAAGTGACAAACACCTAGTCAAGTCGCAATATGTTCGCACCTTTAATTAGTCGCCGATGTGAGAAGATCATTAGGGGATAATAGTCTGTTTGTTGTGGCCAGATCAATTAAATATTGAATCGAAGGACGGCCGGCCGTGGGCAAAATTGCATTGTTGCCTTTGTTTCCTTATCTCGTGCCTGGATAGGAATAAATAAAAAAGTACGAGGCAAAAACAAAAAGACGAGGCTCCCATTGCTTAGTAGAACGCCTAACGGCTATACGCCTTGAAGGTTCTAGGTTTAAATCTCAAGACAAAACCCAACGTCAATCACACATTCAAGCTCCATCGCACAATGTAACCAACAACCGAAAAAAAATAGAATTTAATTTTTGTTTTTATTTAATTTATTAGAGGCTTATAAAGTTAAATTAAGAGGGTCTTTTTGGGAATAGGGACCTCTGTTTTTAATCATTTCTCAAGTCTATTATCTGTATATGAGAGGTTCGGGGAAAGTGTTTGGTAGAAGATGTTTTAGTGTTAGAAAATATTTATTCTGGTGGCCAAAAATTTACAATGCCGTTTATTAATTGATTGAACAAATTATTACCGCTATTTCTGTTGTGCCATAAAAATTCACACAAATATGAGTCTATCAAACTTCTTCTTGCACCATGTTCTTTTTTGTTTCTTGCCTTTGCTTGTGCCCGTAACGTTTCAATTCGTTGAGTATGACTACCTGCGGTGGGTTCTACGAAATTTTGTAAATGATTCACAGTACAATGCTGGTAATTCATTCCTAGTATGTTAATAATGCGGGTGTAGGATGCCCACATGTCAGATATAATGCTTATACCGGGGTGAATACATTCTGATATTTTTCAGTAGTGTTTCCGATGTACGCTCTGGCACACAATAGATGAAGCATTGCTTATCTTCCCGACAAACACTTCCGAAGACCCATTGATTAGGATAAATTCTACCAACGTGATTTTTGCGCCGAGAAAAACTCGATTTGTCTATCTCAACTGTTTTCCCTGGCCCTCCGATCTTTCTGAATTTTTTTAATAAACGATCTGCGCAAACTTCTCGAAACATATTTTTCCAATCTGTTATAGTATCGGTAGCTAATCCTAGTTCCTCTTGACAAAATTTAATAGATGTATATTATTTGGTCCAGCAGTATAGCAAAATAACAAATTTATTAAATGGCAAATTAGTGTTTTCCAAAAATGTTCCTTTTCTCAATCCAAAGGTTTCTTTGAAGCCCCTCACGTTGCATCTCCATCTATCCTTTTCGCCTGAATAAAGTTTCATTTGATGGCCATTAGAACACACTTTTTCACTATACCATACCCCCTTAGATTGAAAAAACAAAACCGCTTTGTCCTTCGTAACTTCAGTAGCTAAATCAAATAACGGCATGATGTTTCACTTCAGGATCACAACTAAACTGAAATATTATCAGGTACGTTCACTAGGACGGGTCAAAGTAAACATAAATATAGATAAAAGCATTACAGGAAAGGTCAAAGATGGCAAATAACCAAAACAATGCTAGATATCAGTGGGGTCCTTATTCCCAAAAAGACCTAATTAAGAAACAATTCTAGGAATTAGAATCGTATAAAAACAAAAAACAAAATTCATGTTTTGATGAACAAACGCAGTTGTCGTATTGTAAACACGACGCCACCGTCCTCGAAATCCGTTTCATACCAGTAATCAGTTTAATCCTCTCCGGTTGAGGATACAGCAGTGCTTGGATTAAGCGATCTGAAGGAAACAATACTAAAAATATTCCTTTTTTAATTACTAATAATTGATTATGGGTAAGCATTTTATTATACTTTACAATATATATTATTGCTTACATTTTTTTTTTTTTTTAATTTCACATTTTTGATGGATCATACAAAAAAACTACCCAAAACATCTTCCTAAATTTTTAGAGCATAAATTTGACCTCAATTATTGAGGGAAATTTAATGCCGATTCGATAGATTTATTTATTCATTGTTGGATACGATCATTTGAATCTTTTTCACATATATTCTATCGTTTAGACTATAAAAAAAAGAAGCAATTTAGAGGAGACGAATGTAAAAAAAAAAATGTTTAAAGAAAGAAAAGCTTTCATCCAGAAATAGTTAAAAGAAAAACATAGTTCAAATAACAACGGTAGTATCGCTCGAAGGTTTTTTGAAAACAATACTTAAAGCAACTCTATAGGACGTTCGGCGTATCCACGAAAATAATTCCCGAAAAACTAAGCTTTTCAACTCAAATAAAGAAATTATGACAATGCTTCTTCTGATATCTGAACCAGAGCTTGCTTTAAAGAAGAGAATAAATGTAAAAAGGCAAAGCAGAATTAGTCCAGACATCGATGAATATGTAATAGAGGATGACATTGACCATCGAATAGAAATTGATTTTAGTACAAGTTTATCTTCTGATAAATTTACGAACGATTCAGACTCTGAATATAGAAATTATTGAATAATTTCATAGACTATCATAAAATATTATTATATCATTGCAATATTATAATTTATTATTACTGTCGGGTTAGATGTCAATATCCCCAAAATGGGGAAAGGACGCCCGCCGCGGACTAGGGTCGTTACAACCTCTAGCCGCCGTCCGGCTAGCGTCAAGAAAGAGATAATATGAGGTGAACCTGTGGTCTTTCACCTCTGCTGTCTGCCTAGTCGGCGGGCAGCTTAATTCGTTTTGATGATCTTAGAAGGTGGACCCCGACAAAGCACTATGTTCAGGAGAAGAGGAACAGGGTAGATTTATAGGTAGTTCACGTGGTCTTGGAATGACCATGAATTCACGCTCGGTATCTAAGGGTAGGCGAAAACCGTCCGGATCCCAAAGGCGAGTGTGAACCGGAGAGAAGCAGACTGGATTGCCGTGGGAGGCGCTACTAGATAAAGTTTTTAGGCCCGTGGCAACCGTCGTCCACGAGGGAGAGGTCTATCCCAAGGAGGTACTAGTTTTAGCGAGACGAAGGCAGATATTCCCACTAGGAAGGTTTGGGGTCTGACAACGCCGGACTAAAACATAGCGAGGCTAGGAGAGAGAGAGAGAGAGAGAGGGATGCAGAGGTAGTTGAATGAGAAGGCCATGGTTTGAGTAGAGCAGCAAGCACCAGTGCAGAGAGAGAGAGTGAGAGAGAGCAGTGTTCTGCCGGTTCTGCATGTTCTTCGGTCCCCCTCAAGACGGCCAGGTTATATAGGCAGGCCAGCCGTGGCTGTTTCCCCCACTAGCTTCTCCCCCCTTTCTGACTGACGTCATAAGCTTTATTATTAAAATATGGAAACTTAGATATTTTCTGGGCCGAGAAGAGGGGAACTTCTAATTATTCGTAATTAAAAGGTTACCACAACAGTTACTATATTATCAGACATTATTTTTATATTAGTACCACCGGAAATACGCACACCCGAATCCTCACATACTTGGACAAGCAACAAATGGGATCACGACGACTCTGCAATGACTTATTGCCAAAACGACTATATGACATTCACGCCTATTCTCTATACAGAGGGTGGTACTTGTTTGAGGGGAACAATTTAATCACACTCAATAGGATGTTAAATTAAACATTTCGACGCCCTGGTTTATATATGAACTGTAATTTCCAACACTCATCAAAATTGGGATCAAAATCGTCCTTGCAATTTTTTCTCAGCCTCAGTTTACAGGAGGATGCTATTTTGTAGTGAAGTTTATCTTCATGTCCAAGAGATACTAATAATAAAAATAAACTTATCAAAAGTGACGAAGGACGATTAATAAGAATTATCAATCAATTAATTATAATTAAAAAGTAAATATTGTCCTATCATTAAAGATCTCGAGATCCTGATTAAAAGTATATGTTGGTACTTTAGTGCACTAAAGTTACAAGAGTTCATTAAAATCCTCTCTCTCGTTATTGTTATGTTTTAATTAAGTGATGTGTCAAACTGGAATAATTTTTTTTTTTTGCCTAATTTATAAAAACGCTTTCTAAATTTTTATAAGAACAGAGAGCGAGGAAGTTCAAAATAAACTTCAGTGATGAATAATTGTTTTGTAATAAATCTTTCTCTAATGCCCCGCCCTTCTTTTAATTCGACTTGTGACTTTTCAGTGACAGACGCTTGGCCCATACTGGTGGACAATATCCCCGATATCGATGCCATAAGAGCAGTAACGGCTCCGTAAATTATGACTGTTTGGGTCCTGAGCCCATAAACCAAAGATGCTTACGGGCGCAGCAAATGGTCGGACCGGGAAGGGCCCGTTATCCGCTTCCACTTGAGAGCAGATGTTATCCGTTTCCTCTCTTGTCGGTCCACATATGGGCCAGCAGCCAGTAGCTATGGTGCAGGTGATGCACTCTATATGCAGATAGTTAATAATAATTACTAACAGTGACTAGGGGGTCGCATGGATGGCTACGATAGCAGACGTGGCTGACTGGAGGTCCCAGACTCGAATCTCGACCCTGCCGATATCATTTTTCTTTTACTAATAATAGGTAGAAAGGTTTACACTTCACAAAGATGGGTCTTCCCCATTGTATTTCCCTTCTCACAAATATGCATCCTTTGACTGTTCTTTTCATATCCGTGGCATAAACCTTTGGAACTCTATTACATACCATCGATATTCGTTGTTTATCGACTCTCCCAATCTTTAAATCTCGGCTTTAAATCGCTAATCTTAACTCCCTCCAATCGAACAATTCATAATTTGTCATAAGTATTCATTTTATTTATTTTTCATTCCCTACTTGAATATATATCAGCAATCTCTCACCCTCTTTTCCCGCTTGCACTAATCCATATGCTTTTTTTTCACCTCTACTCAGTTATGTTTTTTGTTTCAACCTTTTCTATTGGTTCGTTGTAGTCATCACGTATGTACATAGGCCCTTTATTTATTTTTTTTTTTTTTTTTTTTTTTGTCAAAGCTACATTTTAGTAACCATTTTACGAAGAAGTTGAAGCAAACACGCACGAAGTCTTACCGGCTTACGCTCTTATTGACTTCCCCCAATCTATCACTGCGTCTCAAGCTACTGATCTACAAGAGTATACTCAGCCCTACACTGCTGTATGGTGCACCGCTTTTTCGTTATCTGACGTATACGACAGCTCACCGACTCCAACAATTCCAAAACGGTATACTGATGAAAGTGGTCAGAGGTACTTCATTCGAGCAGCGGAGCAGCAGTGAGCTTCACGAGATCTTTGAGCTGCCTACGGTGGATGAATTCATCCAACGTAGACATATCAAATTTTTTGACTCCCTGCAATACTTGACAAACCCGGTGTTTAACACCCGCTCCGTTCCCCCATCGATGGCAGGACGCTGTCGCGGCTGGAACGCTTTAGTCTTAGGTTCTAGGTTTAGGTTTTAGTGTTAGTGTTTTCCACGGTTGCGAGCTGAAGGTGAGCCTTATCACCTAGTGAGTGTATGTGTATTGGACTTCTTAACAACAATCTGAAAGTATTATATTTTATGCACTCCTCCGAATGAATCTACGAATGCAGCGCGAGGAGACAGCTGTAATTACAAATTTATTTATTTATTTTTGTCATTGTATATATATTATCAATAAAGAGGTTTTGAAAAAAAAAAAAAAAAATTTGTCAGTGAGATATAACTATTTTGTTCCTTTTTTTTATTCTTAGGGTTAGACAATGACCCAGAATAAAGAAGTTTTTCATTCATTCATTATAAACGAATTCCAATCGTAAGCTATGTAACTGTATCGAAGTTCGTGATCTGTACGACCTTGGTTCGATTCCCGAGGCAATAACAGTTCAATCACTGCTCTATAAGCCATATTGACGACAATCCCCACTATAATGGAAGTATGTAAGGAGTAAACAATTTCTGATCCAATAAACAGTAGCCTTGCTATTTTTTTGTTGTTAAAAATTATTTTTATTGACTAAAAGTAATTATTATGATCGTCGCAAAGCTCAAAAGGCATAATATGGGGCGTTCATTTGGCATGGATAAACGATACTATACCGATAATGGATAATTGGTTTGTCCCGTGGTAAAAAAAGGCGTGTTGCATTGCAGAAATCGGAAGCCAGCGCCTGAAGGTTTGAAAGGACTCCGCGTGGGTTTCCTAAATTCTTATTCTTCTTGGTATGAATGAGATCATTTATCACAATTACTTATAGCCCAATCAGGCAGATTGTAACTTTATCATAATAAAGTTGTTGTATTAAAAAAAAAAAATGATTGTAAAATAAAAAATAAGAGCTCGGTATTTTTGACCGGAGTTATTTCATTTTATTAGCTAAACCATTTCGATCACTGAAAATCGCCATTTAGTAAGTTTAATTTTTGTTTACATATTTCCAGTCAGTTTGTTTTAACCGATACATAATCGTATTAACCCGAGATATTGTGGCATCAGAGGATTTCTGCCCAGCAGCATTCCCACCCTCGACGCAGCCCTTTGATAGGGTTTAGCACAAACGATTAACTACTTTGTAAACTTGAATTGTCTCTAACCTCAGCGCATGTACTCTCTTATCATTCGATCTAATCTCCTAGATAAGTATTTTAAAGTCACATGTGGCATTTTTTTTTATTTTTTTTTTTTGTATTTCAAAACCTTTTTTATTAAACATTTTTTTTTTAGAACAAATGAACAATACACAGGTGGTCTGAAAAGTTTCCGACCTCAACATGAAGATGATAATAAATCGTACAATGCACAATATTTACAGAAAATTGCCCCGTTTGCTGCATTTGAAGGAGAGTAAATTACAAATACAATAATTATCTTTTTACAGTTAAAAGTACATTATCAAAATAAACAGAACTAGGTGATGAGGCTCGCTTTCAGTTTACAATCTGGGAAACTTACAAGCTAAAAACGAGAACCTAAAGACTAAAGCGTTCCTGCCTCGACAGCGTCCTGCCATCGATAGGAGAACAGAGCGGGGGTTATAGTGTCAAACACCGGGTTTGTCAGGTACTGTAACGAGCCGAAAAAAATGATATGTCTACGTTGAATGAATTCATCCACCGTAGGCAGCTCAAAGATCTCGTGAAGTTCACTGTTGCTCCGCTGCTCGAAAGAAGTATGTCTTACCTCTTTCATCAGCATACCGTTTTGGAATTTTTGGAGTCGCCGAGCTGTCGTATACGTCCGATGACGAAAAAGCGGTGCACCATACAGCAGTGTGGGCCTGAGTACGCTCTAGTAAATCAATAGCTTTAGACGCAGTGATAGATTGGGGGAAGTCAGTAAATGCGTAAGCCGGTAGGACTTCGTGCGAGTATGCTTCAGCTTCCTCGCAAAATGGTTGCTAAAATGGAGGTGTCTGTCCATTTTAATCCCCAGATATACTAGGTGAGTGGCGCTCCTACTGTGTAAGTAGTAGGCAGCGGATTTTTTCCCTGAGAAGTAGCAATGCTTTCTCGGAGCTTCAGTATATATTATATATTACGTATATATTTATGTACACTATGTATTTCCACAAGCAATATTTAAAAACACCCACGTAAAGTTCAAAACATACTTCTCCATATCTCTTCTTCACCTTCGAAAACCATAAATATTGCAAAAAATACAATTTAGTTAAAACCAAATATTTAGTAATGAAAAAATGTTGAAGCCATTTATCCTATGATCAACTAGGATAATGTATTTGGTTGTGACGGTTCTAAAAAATAAAATATTTATATATTATATATATATTGTCAGTATCGTGAGTTAAATCACACTTCTCTTTTTTTTTCTTTCATTCATAAATTGATCATTAAAAAGATGACCTAATGAATGATGCTAAACCATATTAAGATATTTAAATTGAAGCTTGTAAATAACTAACAACTGGTTGAGTTTAATTATCGTTGACTTACTTTTTGATTGGTTGGATATATAATCGTTGTTATAAATACAATAAGTATTTTGGACGTTGAGCTAGCTGTAAAACAATTGTTAAAATGTGATTTGTTCGCTGTAAATATTAATTGTAACCGCATGTTTGGAGCAATGATTTAAAGTGATGAAAAATGATACTTAAGTAACATATGTACTGAGGAGAATTTCAATTTATATCCTTTATTAGAGAAAACATGTCCGAGTCTGCATTGTATAAATGTATATAAATATTTCAAATAACATTAGTTCGTATTATATGTGATATTATTTTTAGTACATTGTTGGTTTTAAATAAAAAATGAATTATAATTTACGAAATAGAATATTTGAGTATTGTAGCTGAAGATTACAATTTAAACTAGTTCTTTCAATTCAGGAGAGGGAAAGAAGTGCCAGTGCCAAAAATAAGACAAATAGTTTAAGACCAAAGCGAAATTTTTATTCTGAATAAAAATATCATTATGCTCTTGTAAATACTGTTTTATTTTTTAATATGTGAGGTTTGATCAAAAAGTAACGAGAATTTTATAATCACTGGGTTTTTTTTCCGATTTCAATGGCGTAGTGCATCATGAGCTCCTGCCAGAAGGTCGTATGGTCAATAAAGTATATTACTTGGAAGTAATGCGCCATTTACGTATTTATTTAGCAGAAAGCAATACTTTTGTGTTACCTCAGCCATCGTATTCGCCGGACATGGCTCCCTGCGACTTCTTTTTGTTCCCCCCGAAGTTGAAATAAACTTGAAAGAACGCCGCTTTGTCACCATTGATGAGATATGAGAATCGCTGAAGGAGCTAAGAGCTATATCGAAAAGAGAGTCTGAAAAGTGCTTCGAAGATTGGAAAAAGCGCTGGCACAAGTGTATTATATCTGAGGGGGATTACTTTGAAGGGGACGAAATTGCTATCGATGAATAAATAAAAAAAAGTTTAAGATAAACAAAAATTCTCGTTACTTTTTGATCAAACCTCTTTTGTTTAATCGTGACCCCCCCCCCCATATCTCAAAATAATAAAAATAGGATAAGGGAATAATAAAAAGGATACTTATCTTATATATAATAGCCTTTCACTAGGGGGAAGTCCCATTTGAAGGATGCGTGTAGAGGATGAGCAGCGTGGAGGGCCTCGGGAGAGGTGTGGGTTATATCGGGACGGTGGTGAGAGTCCACCGAGGGTTGAGCCTAGGGGTCTAGGCCATGGGTCTGTAGTCGACCAGGTCGGGCCTGGTGTGAGTGGCCCCGGCAGGAGCTGGCTGAGTCGGTCGGTGGCCGAGGTGTCGACGTTACGGGGTGTGTAGAGCTGCCATCTTGCTACGGTGGATTCGCCCGGGAGAATTTAATTGTGATCGAAGACTATGTTTTCTTATTGTTATTGTAAGTGATAAAATTGACGAGTACACATAAGTGTAGTTTTAAAGCGTCAAAATAATGATTTGTATACATAAGTAGCTACGTCCTTATACCTAAAATTTATCTGTGTGGGAAATTCGTAACTACTTTATTGCAATTTCACTTTTAATTAATACCTTCATTTACTGTTTTTTTTCTGGCACTAGTGTAAAGCGGACTCGTGTCGATTGGTATGGTGGATACTGCGGGTCTTCTGGCGCATCCGTCCCTCACTATCGCTTCCATCTCGACTTCCTGTATCTATCACTGGGCGTGAAGGTCGTAGGAGGATGGCGGCCTAAGCACTGACGCCAATCGGGCTGTAATTTGTCTGTCGTTTTGTTTAATCTTCTTGTCGCCCCTATGTAATAACGGGACTGGTCACTCCTGTCACATGTCATCTCCAACTGGCGGTAGGTAAACTCATGGGGAACATTTGGAATCGATCCGGCGCTAATGGCTGCTCCGAAACCGATTAATGAATGCTCGAGATGTTTTATAATGATAACTAACGTTGAAAGCAAATGCCCAATACCCACCTCATTGTGCAATATATCCTGGAGATAATCTCATTCACAAATCTTTGGAAAGGGTAGTTTCTGATAAGTTCTAAAGTTTAATTGTATTAAGGTGATCTTAGACGTAGGAGAAAGGCATTTGTCACTACCAAGCAGATGTGAAACAGGGTGCAATCAAATCACATACCAAACCCAATGAAGGACTGAGACTAAAATTCATGGTGCGATAGACAAAGAGCTAACAACCGAAATGAAGATGTCTTCAGTATACAACCTTACTATAACCGACTATGAAAAGACAATGGGGCATTAGATCCCTCAGACTCTGAAGTACCCAATTTTCATCGAAGATCATTGCAACACCTAAAAACCCTTTTTAAATAAGTGCAAATAGATTGGCAAGCTTAGATGTATCATGTTACGACAGAAAATGTAATTTTCAGCTTTCCTTGTGATTTAAGATTTTTTAAAGGAGTTTCGAAGACATTTTAGGGGCTAATTAATACACTAATATTACCAGCTTCCAACATCACGAGGTTCTATTAAACCTTGTACATGTATTCATATATATTTCTCTCTGTAAATAAAAGACTTTGTTTGTATGGGTGTTTGGAATGCAGGCCCAGATTGGGAGGCAATAATTAATTTGCAGAGGAGGAAGCTAACGATTACGACTCATTTTGTTATGAGAAAAAAACAGGTGGAAATTCTTTTTATTTTTCTCTTAACTTCTCAACAGAATGAACTACAATTTTAATTAGATCGGGGCTGGAACTTGTGGTCTCCCCAATATCTAGTCTAAGACTGTACCAAGCGAGCTACCCTGCTCCTGGTGGCAGTATCAAAACTCTATCCCCTTCAATTTCCAACTTCCCAATATGAATTATCTTCGGCCAAACTCTCTTAAAGAGATGCACCCTACTTGGCTGAAGAGGTGGAAACGTGGTGTGACCACTAAAGGCCCCTCGACACATTGGTCCAGTCATACAATTGGAGGATATATTCACAACACACTTGTTTGCGCAGACTGGCTCTCTTTGTTGTGGGATGAAGAACAGCTCCCAAAGCCTACTCTCCCTAACACTGGCCAACGAAAGCTAACCTTCCTTCTACACATTGGTCCAATGTGTAGAGACGCCTTAAGTTAATTTTGTGGAAGCTAGTTTGCCAATGCTAAGGCATGATATGAAAATATATCATTTTTAAATGAGAAATTTTTATTGAATTATTGGTCCAATGTCCCACTTTTATATATAATTACTTATAATTAACAGCCATAGAAAAAAACACTAGCAAGATCAGGACCTTCCCAATATCTAATCAGCGGGATTAGCTACTACATGACACTGATTGCACAGTAATAATATACATCATATTAATCATAATTAAATTGTTAAAGAATACATTGATAATTAACTACTAATCAAGTCTTGGTACTTTTCATTTATACAGGCACTTGGCTATTTCTTATGCAATGTTTTTTTCAGATCTTTAATGTTATTGTACAGGTCTTGTCTTTCATTCAAACAATTTAGTTAGGAAAGATAATTAATTATCATTTCTGTACATTGAAATAATTTTTAAAAAATACTAATATAATCAATGTGTGTCCAGAATTGAAAACGATAACTGCAAAACTAGTTATCTAATGAAATGTTTATTTATTCCAAAATTTGAATCTTAAAAATTAGTGGTGCACTTTAATTATGTGTTTAAGTGCTATGTTTTACCTTTTTTAAATATTTGTGTTATACACTATTTAAAGCTAATGTTTAGCAGTAATAAGTCACTAAGAAATAGCTCACAGTATATTACCAGACACCTTGCCAAGAAAATGGTTGCAATTGGTGTAAATAACCTGCCATTCCTGCTATAAATTGAAACAAACAAGAAATACATCATGGAGAAATTAATCCATAATTGAGGAAGGTATGCAATACAATAAGTTTTTTTTATCAACAGCTTTATTACACAAAACAATTAGCATTACATTAGAAAATAGATGTCATTCTTCATATTACGTCCCCGGTAATAAAAATTTAACTAAAACTGTAGTAATTTAAAAATAATGAATCCTTTAAGGCACAGGTTAAGTACATAGAAAAAGAATTAAAAAAAAAAAAAAAAAAAATCTAAAACGGAAAAGATTATTTGGTGATAATTATTTTTATATCACAGCCGAAATAACAACTTTTATCCTTACAAATTTTTACCGCTGGTCATGGTAAATTAACTAGCCCTATAATTCATTAACTTCTGTTTTGATTAGTTGCTTAATTTGTACTTGAACAACAGATGATTATCTAATAATTATACTAACATAGAAAACGATTGTGCCTATACTTAAGGTTAACTACAAATAAATGCATGATTTGGAAAACTGAAACAAAAAAACTTCTAATAAATACATATGAAATTGTTGTATCTATAAATTGTCGTGAAACAACTAAATATAACTCTAATTCTAAACCCAATACCATTCAAAAATGCAAAATGAGCAATGAAATTATATCAAATCTTGGGAAAAAGTTGGTTTTCCGCTAAAAGAACAACCAGAATTCTGTACCACCACTCCGGCAGCCCAAATAGCACACTTCACAGCTACTTCCATAGATTCACCTTTAATAAACTGAGATATGAAACCTTGAAAAAAATACACAGACAGTTTAGTAAAAAAACAAAACATTGATAGTAGAAAAAATATAGTCAATTATGTGTTTACCTCCAACAAAAGCATCACCAGCTCCATTTGTATCAATAATTTTCTCCGGGGGAATTAAAGACACAGCATATTCAGTTGTCGAGCCATCTAAACAAAAATTGGTAGTTTCAGTTTGAATGATATTTATGGCTCTGAGAGGTATTTGTTATTACCTTGAAATAAAATCTAGTTTGATGTTGAAGATAATGCACATTAGATAGGTGTTGGAAGAATGAGAAAACGAACTGCTAGAGTGGATAGAAGGCGATGCTATTTAAGGATTATGTCCCTTGAGAACAATCATAACAGTAAGTAAGTAATAAAATCAAATCCCCAAATCTAAATCTGTACCATCAATGCAAGAGTTGTGCACTCTGCCACAGCTAGGATAAGAAATGCATAAATTTATTACCTTTCTCTCCTAAACAAATTGTGTGTGGCTGTTAGAATTGCGCGAGCATATAACTTCAACCACAACTCCCAGCACCTTACCACCCCCAATGCCAACTTAACAGGATTAATATCTCTGTAGGGGAGCATGTTACCAAAAACGATCAGGTTATAACAAACATACTGACTTGATATAAGCTTCAGTTATCAGCTAATGACATCTTATGAAGGCAACATTTCTAAGGTAGCACTAGTACAAACAGCACTGGGCACCACTTAAGTTTAACGGAGACTAGCTCACAACCTCTTATGATGCTTTCCCCAACCTATCCGGGATCAAGAAGCCTCCACACTTGATCTTAGATTTGAAGCAGAGACAATTGGGAGACAGGGCTTGTTAGAAGAATTGATTAGATGCTGGGTATCTTTTTCCAAGGATACCAATTTATGAAACTTTATATCTGGTTCTTGGAAGATATTCAGTTTCAGGAAAGTGACAAACCCTCCATATCCACAATGTGGAGCCCTGGATACAGCAGAATATGTCTTGACTTGGAATAAGCAAGAGTGCATATATACTGGGGCATAAGAGACATACCAGATCTCCCTTTTCTGAACAGCCAGAAAGAAAATTATATGGCCTTCCTCGTGAATTATTCCTTGTCAAGGAATAAATAAATAATCAAAAATTATTAGTGAAAGACAAAAGATATTGACAGGACTGAAACTCAAACCCAGGAACTTTTGATCTTCAGGCAGGTACTCTGCCAATAAATTCCTAAATAAGATAAACTGTTAACATATTGGCTGAAATTTTTTTTAGATAATTGCATAATTTATTACCTTGAGCTACAATTACTGGCAATGTCCCCTGAGTAATTATCGCTATTCTTTGGCGATTGGGATTTTCTTTGGGAAGCTTTGTAATTTTTAATGCTATTTCCCTAATATCATTCGTTTCGAAACCATTTTCTTTAGAAAATGCAATGGCTTCCTAAAAAAAAAAAACCATATACATACATATTATAGTGAGATTTCATTCAGCATTAAAAATAGAATAAATTTTTTTTTAATTTGGAACTAGGGTTGAAAGCATTTTTGTATCTTTTACAAAGTAAAATCCAGAGAGTACAGCTCATAACCAAGCAGGCTCTTTCAGAAAACCATGGAAAAATCTATTATCAGGTAAAAAATAGACATCTTGTGAAGAGAGAAGAGGGAGAGGGGGGCTATATTTCATACAGTTAGAGAAATATAAAAAAACAAGTTAGATAGAAGTAAAATCTAACCGTTTCATTTCCAAAAAGTATATCAACATAAGGCATAGCTTGCATCATTTGCTTTTTGAATAACATTGGAAGGAATGGAGCGCTTAAATTCATCATAAAGTATTTATTGCGCCTATGGGCAGTCTGCGCAATTTCCATTATTGTTTCAATACTTACAGTGAGGAAAAAACCCTGAAAACAGTAAAAAGAATCAATTTTATCAATTATTTTAGCAAAATTAATGATTATTTAAAGAAAATAGTGAAGAAATTACTGAAGAATAGTAAAACTCAGCGTTTTGAACGACTTTAGAAACTTCAGGGTCATCTAGATGGTCTTTGGTGAAACATTCTGCAGCTGCGAGATTGGCACAAAGTGAGCGATTATGACCATTTGAAGTAATTAACACTGCACATGTTCCTAAATTAAAAAATATATATTTTTTAAATATGACTAAGAAGTAACAATTATGAGAAATATGGAAAACATATCTGTAGTTAAGATCTGCAGAAATTACCGAGTAAATCTTCTCAATCATAAAATCAAGACTCAACTTTACTAAATGTTATTTGGATAAAAAATATAAATGAAGTTACCAGAAATATGTTTACTAATGTAGTAGCTATTAAACTCTGGTAAAGATCCTTCTTTTCTGTAAAAAATAACAGAAAACTAAATTCATTCCCAATTCTACGTAATTTTTAAGATGCATCAAATATGAAGAGAAGCTTGATATCACTGCTCTCGATACTAGGCTATTTCATAGTCGAGTAGTTAAAAGCTCAGCTTTTTTAAAAACTTCAAAGTCCTAAACTAATAATACTTTTGAGTGGTAGTTTATAAAATAAGTTAGGAAGTTGGTTTCATAAAGTTCGAATAAACAAAACCCACAATTAACTATTAGATTGAAATTTAACTAGCCTGTATTTATTTATCTCTAAATAGTCCGTTTTACATTTTGTAGCTGCAAGGAATTGTAGTCAGTAAAATTTTAATCTTGTACATAGAAAACCTAAACCTAAATAAACCTAGGTCCAACCAAGACAATATAATAGCACCATATACCAACTATAGTGTGCCTTATCTATCTATACCTCTTTCTATCTATTTGGTGTTGTAAAAAACGTAAGGGATTGTAAAACCATTAGGAAACCATCTTAGCTGAACACACTCTAAAAATCCTTCTAATCAACAAAATACAGGGAGAAATGTCAATTTGTTTTGACTCAGTAAATAATGTTTTAGTTTGAGTAAACACAGGGTATCACTTAGCCAGTTTATACTTATCTACCTGTCAATCTTTCAGAAGTATATTGGAATTTGGCTAGGATCCCATCTTCCCTAGCTTTATCTTCCAAAATTTGACTAAACTTATCTTTGCCAACACAGCCTATATAAGCGCATACATTTGGTCTCTGTAGAATCCACTAAAATATTATTGCCATTAGTAAGTTATCAGTTAATTCACATCTATAAGTTAGACAGTTTCATATAAAATATACCTGTGCTATCCGGACCGAATTTAAAGTTGATCCACCAGCGATATAATCAACTTTATAATTTTCTATGATCTCCTGATATAGTGGCATGTGCTTTTTATCAGCTAGTATGGCATCGTTCGCTTTTAAATCGTATTTTTCCAAAATAGCTGCATCGGCCACCGCCTGGATATCAAGTAATGGGTTCCCCATACCGAGTAGCATTCCATCCCTAAAACCATAAACAGTTTTGATAAAACTATATTACAAATACATTACAAATACTAAAGTCGGTATGGGTATCTCACCACATATTTGCTGGAATATTCATAACTATTTGAAAAATAAAGTTTGTGTTACAATGAAATCTCAAGATGAATAAATATTATGGCTTATAAGTATATCAGTTGAAGCTATTGTTTTTCACCTAATAATACATATAAAGTAAGATAAGATTTGCAGGGTAATGCCTAGGAATTATATAACATGACCTTCGTGCAACAAAACTAAAAATTACAAATCTTACATTCGGATTATAACGAATAAAAAGTAAAAATAGCTGCATTTACAACACACCTCAATTTGAATGAACAGTGAGGCATCAACGTACCGTAAAATTGTTTCCATTTTATAGATAAAACTTCGGCAGAACCTATTTAGATGTGTTGCCGTTATTTAATCAAATGAATCATTGAGGACGAATGAGAGACGGGAGAAAAGAACGTTGGCAACTTATCAAAATCCTCATCCCGTACTAATAATCAAAAGTGAACGTGGTGTGGTGGGTGGGAGGTTACGGAGTAGGTTTTATTGGCGGTATTCGGTTTGACTTATTGATGTCTAGACAATCTACTTCGTACACAAAGTAATTAATATGTCAATTGAAGCATTTTAATGTATCAGATTATAATTACCAGCCCATGTGGAACTGAATATCGTCGATAATACCATGACCATGGCAGGAAGTGTTGAAGATTTTGTTTCAAAGTTCAGCAAAGAAAACCATACTTCCGGCGAAGACAATGGCTTATTTTATTTCGAAACAGATTATCTTTCTTTGAAGGGCAATACAGACTATTTGAGGCTGATGAAGAGTTTAGTGATACTGGAAGCTCAAAGGATCAGCGTGAGTAAAGTAAGATTTCATCAAGTACGATTTAAATGACTTACAGGATTGTATATTTAATTTAATACATCATACATTTGCTTTAGGACATAGAAGGCCTGGAGGAGCTTAAAATAAAAGCGGTAGATGAACCTGATTTAGTGAAGCAGCAAATCATTGAAGGAAAGCTAACCTGCCTGAATAGGTGTAAAGTCGAAAAGGTTATATAACCCAGTTATATTGATTGACCATTTATTATCATCAAGGATGTTTAATAATCTATGAATTACTGACAGGGTTTGTGGTAGGTAGTTTTCTTTATTCTTGTGAGGACAAACCTACTTTAGGGACCTAGTAGTCTCACCCAAGTAAACTCTAAAACACCCAAGGGGAATCGCTCTACCAGTATATCTCTACACCCTACCCTATCCTCACAGGACCAGAACTAATGGGTTCTCCAGCCCCTTTAGGGATGTTCACTAGGGCTCGTCAGGATAAATGAATATCTACTTAAATAAAGAAAATGTTAGTCCTATTTAGAAAAATCAAATTAAGGTTGAGATGTCAGAAACCTTGTGCAAACCACACTTGCTTGTCAGTGCTACCTACCAATTACTGTGACAAACCTACCCCTTCACATGGATTTTCATCATTAAATAATATTTGATAAGCTACTGACAGTGTTTTAAATTAAATTTGTAGGTACCTGAAATAGATTTTTCAAAGTATAAATTGTCTTCAAATAGCAAACATAACCAATTGTCTACAAGGAGAATGACTAAAAGTCAAGTTACTGCAAAAGAAGTAAATGCATCGGGATCGGAAATAAAAGTGAGGGGCAGGGTTTATACTGAGAAAAAACCAAGAACATTCAATCAAGTTTGTATATTTCAAGAATAATTTTTATAAATATTTTCCATTTGAGTTGTTTACTAAAATTTAACTTATTGATAGTTGTGGACAGTGGAAGAACAACTCCGTTTAGAAGAATTGTTAGCCGAATATCCTCCAGAAGCAGTTGAAAGTAGACGATTCGAAAAAATTGCTCAAGCTCTTGGTAGTATATCTTTAATCTCCCTTTTTATTAATATTTTTGAATTTATTTTGGTGTCAAGTTGTTGAGAAAGAATCATGTTACGTTTTTAACTGTTTCATTTCCTTTTTTCTTTCCTCTTAATATCTTTAGCACTGAAATATTATGAATAGCATTGGGAACCATGCCTGATATTAATGTTTAAAGGAGAGTGTTCTCATTTTTAAATTTCACCTTGGGCAAACAAAAATTGATCGTTGATTTTAATAAAGAATCAACGTTGTTTGAAATTTAATGTTCTTTCTTAATCAACTGTCATAGGGTGGTTTAGGAAAACTGTTGCCAAGAAATAACTACAATAATAAAAAACTGGGTCATAAATTGTTTCGGTTTTCAGATCTATTGTCGAGATAATGGTTTAGTAAAAATATCTAACAGAACAATTTTTTTTAGGAAATTATATATACTTTTAAACAATAGAAAAACATTTAAGGATTATGTGGTTCTGATCTATTCTATCAATTCCCAAAAATCTGAGCTGTTTCAACATGAAAATCTTTCAAAATTATAAAAAAAAAGTGTTTTCATTTTTTAAAAAGCTAGTTAAGTGGGAGTGTATAGATCAAAAGAAGTCAAACCAAAGATATTACAGGCATGAAAATTTAGTATTTACAATATTTTTGACAAAATAATCCATCAGTCAAAAAAAACCTCATGTTAATTAATCTCAAAATCCACTGGAATAAAGTTGCGGCCAGTGAAAAGTAAATGATGATAATATTACTTATATTATTATAAGATTTAGTTTAAGTATTCTGATTTGATATGATGAGATTATTTTTTGGTTACCCTTTAATTTTATACTCTAGGAAATCGTACTCCACAACAAGTTTGCAGCAGGGTGCAGAAGTATTTCAAAAAACTGAAGAAAGCTGGAATTAAAAATAAAGAACTTAAAAAAACAGCTTGCAAAAGAGCAGTAAGATTGGTTTATTTATCTGTCTATGTTAATAGAATAACATATTTTTTTAATGGATACATTATTTTCCAGGTTGCCCTTAATGTCCACAAACGACATAAGCACTATCTTTATAGACCATCCACTTTTTTCCCTGGATTAGCTATGGGCGAAATGGGAGAAACCGACTCTGAAGAGAACAGTGATGATGAGTCTTCAGATTTGTCTCATTGGAGTGAAATTCATAAAAAATTAAAAGAGGATAAAAATATAGATGAAGTTAAGATAGAGCATGTTGGATATAAAGTATGTCATCCTCTCATATGCTAATTTAAATTACATGTACACATATTATGCATTTTAACACAGATGTTTATTTCAGTGCCATCATTGCGAGGTGCAGCCTATCGTTGGTGTGCGGTGGGAATGCAAAAGCTGCCCAAGAATTTCCTTTTGTTCCACGTGTATTTCTCATCTTCTTGACATGAAGCCTCCTCCTCATCCTATCACTCATCACTACCGATCATACAATATAGCTACTAACTCGGCATATACTGTTGAGGCTTTTTCTAGTGATAATTACCTCGATCCTAATTTTTGTTTGTGATATATTATAATTTTTACTATTTAGTTTTATGTATGATTATAACTTTTTATAAAGCTATTTTTATAAGATAATGAATTGTCCACTTTTTTTTTTTCTGATGGCTACCCTTAACTGGTTTTTTTCATTTGGGTATACTAACACTGTTTGTATACCTCATTTTTAAGTTTGGTACCATTTTGTTAATCATGTTACCAGGGAGTAAGCTATCCTATTTCTTACAAATTTTATCGCAAAATTACTTCCCAGGGAGGGAGTCGAATCCACAATGCCAGTGCCGCACCAGCCAGGTATTTCATTTCTGCCACACTGGCGATGATATAAATCATCATTTACTTATTCAGCTTTTTACGAATCCATTGAACATAGCAAAGGTATTATTATCTCATTCTAGTTTCATGATGTTCTGGTCTATTTAAAATAAAATCCTGTTTCTTATATTAGCATTTGATTTTCATTAGTTAATATTGTTTCCATAACTAAACATATTTAGCTTAACTCATTAAATAAGTATCTTATTTGTGATTTTTTTTTCAAATAAATAAGAAACTTGAATACTTCTCATAACAAAAGACTTTGTTTTTTTTCAAGGAGTGCAAATACTGACTGAAACAGCTTCTTAACTAATTTCAAGTGTAGTACTTTCGAAGTAGTTAAAATCCAAGGTCTTACAAGACGTTTTTTTTTTGTCTAAATGCATACTTGTACCATCCTGCTTCTCAAGTTCCAAGGAATTTTGTCCATGTCATGCTAAATGTAACCTTTTTTTCCCTAGGTTAAACAGGAGGGTTTCTGGTTTTTAAAAAAAGATCCTTAAATGCTCCATTGAATTGATATACCAGTATTCCTGCTGTATGATATTCCACACTATAAAATTTTTAAGTACAAGCAAAAGTATTTTAAGTAAAATACAATGTTTTGGGGAATGAAAGGCACTTGTTTAGAAGGGCCGGGCATCTTGCTTCCATAATGATCGCTATAGTTTGTTATACATCTACACATCTGAATTATACTAGCCACCTGTTTTTCACAAAATAAAAACAAAGGCAGTTAGCATACACAGCTGTTTAATTGCCAACTGACAAGTGTAATCTAAAATGGCCATCTTCTAGACAAGTCCAAAATATAATCGCAACACTTCAATTTAATATATACATATATAATAACTGAATCAAAAAAATGTAATTATGTAATGACAAACACTTTGATTTTATAAAGTGTTAAAAAAATAACTTTAACATTTTCACAAAAAAGCTTATTGTTTTGCTATTACAATATAATTCATGACTCTTTCTGAGATCGACATGTAACTACGATTCAAGATAGCACAATTGGGTATATTAAATATACATTCATTTGTGTAGAATTAACTTAAAAGTGAATGTTAGGACAAAAATAATAAATAATAACATTTAACAAATTTAATCGCTCCGATACATAGGAGCGATTTAAAACAACATTTACTTAATTATAAATGCTAAACTTTTAATACTAGATACAACAGTATTAATAAATTAAACAATGCTTAAATCCAAAACAAATAACAATTTATAATAAAGGAAGGATAAATTAATTTTTTTAATGTACTTATATTTCAAAAAAACATTAAAAATTATTAACTTTGGCATGCAAAGTCTTAATTTTCAACTTAAAAGCTAAATTTAATTCTTCAAGGGAAATGACTGGATTCTCTTTTATTTCAATGTAACATTAAATTATTTATAATTGGTATTTTAAATAACAAACTATAATAATTATAAATACAAATAAAATATCCCTTTCATTGAATGTAAATGTTTTAATTCTTCATCTAAATATAAAATATAATTTAATAAATCTCTATATACAATTTAAAAATATGTCTAGAATTCATTTTTTCAGTCGTAAAGTGCAAATCATTCAAATGTAAAATATACGTTAGATGGAAGTACAAGAAAATTGATAACAATTTTAATAAGTGCCTTTACAAGAGAGAATTAAGAAAACAAAACTCAATTGAGTATACAATTATAATTATGCCGGGAGAATGGCAGTAAAGTGTAAATTTTAGCACAATATTAGTTAAAATTTAATACATGCATCTGTGGCTGAACGCCATTAGTAAATTATGGCTCTCTGATTTTGAAATGAGAAAATTGAGTATTAAATAATTCATTCAACAATCTGAAATATAAGGGTACATAATTAAAAATGGGTCACATTATTGACAACCAAAGAAGAAATAAGACTGTAGCTCCTATGGTTGCCATGGAGTGGTTGCAAAAAATGACTTATCTCCTACAGGGTATTTAAAAATAAGATCAAAAGAGAAAGGTGTCATTTGAAGTGTTTGGTTTACACTGAAAAATTATGTCCATTAAAACTAATAAATTTATCAACATGAACTTATTTGCCAGTCTACAGCAATCTTGTATTTCATAATAATAATATAATACAATTATAAAGCAAATAATAAATTGATACATAGAGATATTTTTTTAGGAACATTAAATAATAATATACAAACCCACTTTAATTTTATTTAGATTCTTGTAGCGTAGATGATTAAGCTAACTGTTCAATTAACATTTTTGTACTGAAGTTCTTATATACAATAATAGTTAAAAAGTAAATCAGTATGCCAAAAAAGGTAATTAAATAATTTCTTGTTTTAAATCTGATTTACAAGTTTTAAACGCAGTCTTGGATAGGGGGAAGAATGAAGTAATAAAACATAATTACCTTAATTTTTTTTGCTGGGAAACAACCTAACACTAAGTTAGCAAGCAGGAACATTAATAATTGTCTCTTTGGCAATTGCATATTTAAAAATAAAATTTTTTCTTCAAGTTGTAAATGTTAAATCAAAGCAATAAAAAGAAAAAAAAAAAAAAAATGAAGCCAAATGAGATTCATTACGATCCCAAATAGTACAATTCCCAATGAACATAGTACAAATAAAGCATATATGTATTTATTGCATTGAAGTATCAGCAGTCCACCGTGGTGAAAGTATAGTTTTAGGGTTCACTTTTGTTTTCTTTATAATATAACAATAAGGATAGAAAAAAGAAACCAGTAGAATGTTAATACAATAGAATGCAACACTTATAATACTTTGGTACGAAAAGTTTTAATTATTTATAAACTGCAAGACCTATAGAAGAAAAATTAATTTTTCATTAAAGATCAGGACTGGGTATGTGGCTTTTAAATACATGTCTATTATGTGACCTTCTTGATACTCATTCTCTCCAAGGAAAGGCTCAAAGAAAAAAATGCAGCTACACTACCAGGCCTGTGGGTAAAAGCTGGAGAAATAAGTACACAAAAATTTGTATCGCGATAATCCCAGAAAGTGTTGAGGCCACCGATTACTATCAGAACAAGGAAAGAAAAGGCATAGGGTAGACTTGACCCCTTTGTGTGTCATTATGTTTGTTTTAGAAGCCAGCTCTCGGACTGTCGGTAATTAAACTATAAATCACAGAATTAAGTATTCAATCAAATAGATCTAATTGAATGATTTTTTAAATTAAGTGCCTAGGCAAGTATATGATTGTGCCTAGTATAGTATAGATGGGGTGGGGGGAATCCTCTCCTACTTGCTCTGTCCGACATCTCTTTCTTCACCTCGACTACGAGAATTAAAAGTTATAAGATCAAAGACTGTTTCTTTGCAAGAATGTGATCTAACTGATAAATTTTTTCCTGAGCCCAGAACCTCGTTTAGAGCCTGGGCACACGCAAGAAAACAGTGTCTTTAAAAATACTTGAATTTACCTACACCTGGACAAGCAAAGACAAAAACCTCCAACCCGCTGATGCAATCAAATCTAATTAACGTCTCAACATAACCATTTAATTTTAATGTAATTATCATTCTACCGTTTTCTGAAATCAATCAAAAAATAATACATCTGAAATTCCCAGCAAATAATCTTGATACAGTTCTTATACAGGCGGAATTGTTACTTCTTCTAAGAAAGACAAATTACAAAACATCAAGATTAGGGAACCTTTTGTATTTTGAATTCCTAATCAATGAGTATAGTGTTTTAACAATTATTAAATCTGAAATCGAGGCATAAATGCAATATTTTTTAATTTTTACTGGTATAATAACATTAAAAACTTAAATATTTTATTATAAAAGTTATGATATGTCAAATATATACATTTAAATAGTTTTGTAATAAACTTTAATTCACTAGACATACAAAATATAGAATCCAGCAGTTTTTTAACTAGTCAACACTATTTTTTCTCTCTTAAATCTTTGAACGTCTAAAATGGACATAATATTCCCTTCCGTGACGGAAATGAAATATGATTACTTTAATAAAAGAATAGTAATGAATTCTACAATCATGTCATACACGTTAAATAAGTGCTAACACCAGATCGTTTAATACATCAAATAAAGTTTAAATTACAAAAAATATCAATTATAAATATATGAGAAATTCACATTTCTTTTTCCATTATGATTTATGAAAATCAGTCGCATATATTGATATTTCATTTAGCGTTATACAAGTACGTATGTACAACATTTGACAAGAAAAGCCTTAAATAATACCAAATTTACATATCACATAGATTTAAGTTGGTTATCATTCCACTAAAACCAATTAAAATATTAGTCTCTGAGAGCACCTTTTAAAAAAAATTGCATTTTTTACTCCCTTATAGTTGATTCTTTAGAAGTGGCTGTAAATTGGTTTTTGACATTATTTCACAGACTATTTTTCTTTTTTGTGCCATTCACAATCATCAGAATTTTTTTTTCAATCTGGCCAGAGATTAAGTCATTACTGTTATTAACATGAATATTCAAATTAATGTACGATCCAAAAAAAGACAACCCACATTTGAAGCTATGAATGGTTCGATGTGACAATAAGTTCCTGATAACAACTATTAAAATAAGTTTAACCTAATATGAATCAAGATAATGTCGAGCTTTTCTGTATTATTGGGGGTCTGGTAGGTACATTGTATGCTCCGTAGAAACATTCTTTTTATCGCTGTCCATATGATTTCTGAAAATTCTCTAGGTCTGCATACAATTAATAGAGAATGTTTAATAGAAGCTTAGAAACGTTCCATCGCAGCAAGATATCTGACACCTAAGTCATCAGTACCAAAAATGAATTTTTAATTAAACTTACTTTCCCGTTTGTAATTAACATTTTGTTGAAATCACAGTATCTACTTTTTTTTTTTAAATAATAAGTGTCTTTACAGCCCTATACTACCTGACCGACTAAAGGCTATACTATGAAACCACATTTTATCAATTACGGAGCAATGTTTATGAGTTGTAAAATTAATGATAGCATTAGAAAAATCACTGGCCATAAATGAAGAGAACCATTAAATTTAATTTGAATTAGCGGTCACTACTACAATATAAAATGTTTTAAATTATTATTTATCCTTAGAACCCAACTGAACACCAAGGTGACATTTACAATTTGTCTTTTATATGACGGTCAGGTCACACTATTGAAAAAGTATAGTTTACTTAATTTGATCGCACAATAATAATAATAAAAAAAAAAACACTTTCATATGTTGTAATATGGTTCATTCAGGAATACGCCTGGTAAGTTTTGTACAGTATAAAAATTTCGATTTGTCTTTAAAATTGATGGAACATGATGACTGACATGTTAGAAATGAATGATCCATAAATACATTTCCAAAATTCTAGTAAGAAATCAATTACTAAATTGCATAATTTTGGAAGCATATGTGCTTGTAAATGACAAATTGAAGTGGAGTATACTCCAGAATTATCATCTCTGTAACTATTTAAAGAATCAAAGTTAAATGAACCCATTTGTCTTATCATATACTTTTCATGTATATGTGAAGCCACTGCATATGTATAGCACAGTTATACCAGGTCTGAAGTCAGGTGGCCCCAGGTATGAATCTCGGTCCAGTTCCTTATTTCATTTTTTAAATACTGCCAATATATCAATAAATAAAGGTGAATAATTTTTTATTGTTAAACTAGTAGGAAGTTGACCTCTCAACAACTCTATTTCCTGGACCTTAAAACTGGCTGTGAAAATAGCAGGTATAGAAATGAGTATTTTGCTTCCAACAAAATAACTTAATAATAACAAAAGAAACAATCGCAAAATTGTCAAATGTTTAATAGTGGTGCATATCTAAGTGTCCACAGACAGAGATAATAAATTTTGAGTCGTTTAGGTGTGCAGACTTACAGATGTATAAGGACAATTAATAAGTAGATGGAACAACAATCCATAAATAAATAAAACAAACTTGACACATCTATAAAATTCTTTAGAGTTGCACAAAATGCCAATATTTTTTTATTGTTTTGGCAAAGTTTATAAAATGAACTTTACCAGATAAATAATCTCCATAGCCAAGGGCATAAAAAAAAATTCTTACCACAGTTAGCATACCAACAAAATGAGGGCTGTCAGAGACGTAATAAGTTAAAATTTTAAGAATGCCATCAGAGATGCTTTTCCTGTGGCAGTACAGCAGTTCATAACGCTTGTTAACCAAAGGAACCAATAACAACAAATTGCACCTTGAGGCACATAATTATCGACCATCTTTGGCAGTTAATTTTTCTATAAGTTCCTGCAGTGGTGCAAGCTCCCTTCTATCTATCAAACTGAATTCCTAATAAAACAGAAATTAATTAACAAGAGACCTATAAAAACTGAAACATAAAACTATATTCCATTACTACATTCACCAAAGAAAAAAGATTGTGACAGGTCCTGAGTTCCCAGAACCCTTATGATAATCAGCCAGGTATTCTTTTGAAAGATTAGTCTCTCTAATCTTTTTAGGAGTCTTGTAATTTGTAAACATGGCCAAAACAATATTTTTCAAAGGAGACCATTTTTAAATATTTATTCAAATTGTCCCAGAACTAGTCTGTATTCAGTTAACAATTAAGAGCATTTAGCTAATAATTATAGAAATAAGACTAGCTTCCTTTGAAATGAATGATTATAGAGTTTAGACGAAACCACTAAACACAGTATATAGTGACATGGCCGTTTTTTGATAAGTGATCTCAGGTCTTAAGCCTGGTTGGTGACAAATCTCGGCCCAGTTCTTTTCTTTTTTTATTTTTCTTAATAATTATTAAAACAGTGGGATTAAAGACCAAAATTAATAATTATTAGCCTGGTCCGGACTTTACCCCTGAGCTACCCTCGATGACTGGTTGTCCTGTCAATATTTAATCTCTTTTGCTAGACTCTAACAAACCTGGAAAACATCACACTAGCCATGGTTAGGGTCTACTCACGGGGATAAGGTGTCGACAGGTCCATCAGTCATGTAGGAATAGCTCAGGGGTAGAGTAGCCAAACAGAGATTGTGATGTGGTAGCTGCTCTAGCCATGTCAAAATATTTTTTCTTTGGCTAATAAATAATAAACATAGGGGCATCAATATCATAATTAATGTATTTCATTATATTTACTTTATCGTTTAAGTAGTAAATAGTCATTTGATGTAACATAGGTTCATTAATTATTTTCAACAATACCCTCAGAAAGTAAAATTTGAAGGTTGTACTCAAAATAAGAAAACATATCTGTACCTGTACAAAGAAAATAAAATGTTTAAAAGAAGTGTTCAAATGAGCTTCTTCACCGAGCTGTACTACCTCTGAAAAGTGCTGATGATAAATATGTGCATAAACTCTAAACAGCCTCTTCAGAATTGTTTTTGCGATAGATTGGAAATTTTTAGGAAATGGAACCCCTAAAAAAAGATAAATGTATTGAAATCATTAATCATATGTATACTTAACTCTGAGAAGTTTTTTGATGAGTGGCAACCACATACCAGTACCAAAATAATAATTGAGAGTTCAATAATAAATAAAACAGACCTATTTTAGAAGGAAAAAGTGTTTCATCATCAAGCTGATCTTGAACCCATGTCATTAAATAATCAATATATTTAGGGGCAGAACACTTGATGGGTTTTTTAACAGTATGTCCATCAGCCCAGTGATATTCATACTTAGGTCCGGCTGACATTATTGGACAACTTTCCTCTGTACAGAATTCAGTGACAGTCCCATACAGCATGTTGATTTGATTAAAAAAATCAACAGCTGAAAAACAGATATATCAATTCAAAACATTGCCTTAAACACATTGAATTATACCTTAAGATTTAAAAAATTTGATAATTACTGTTTACAGCGACCCATTCATTAAGATCTTCTCCTTCTGGAAGTAAAACGGCTAATCTAAGATTACCAGATCCTAAAGTAGCAGCAGCATGTTTCATAAGATCATACTGATGAGTTCCTTCAGGAATATTTTTCTTTGGTTTAAATGTTTTGGAAGATCTGCTCCCACTATAAAAAAAAAGATCATAGCAAATGAGAAGTTTATACAATAGTGATTACAGAGAGCAGTTACATAGCCAACTAAAATGACATAAAAACAAGCTATAAGTATTGACTAGCTTCTTCAGTTTACTTCCCTCTACATTCGTGGTTATTAAATCTACAATATTCAGTGCAAAAACCTGCACTTCAGGAGCATATCAATAATACCAAAGGAGAATTTCAATATCTTTCAAAATTGAAATGTTCAACGCCTAGAGGAGTGAAGAAAAATAGTATGTATGACTACCGAAGGAAACACTGAAGATATCATTAATACGAATATGCCCAAGGGTTCTCCATGAAAACAAAAAATTCTGATTTCATTCAAGTAAAAATCTCAAATCCATTTGTGAATATAAATAAGTACAGCATAAAATCGCTAGCTATACATAAGAATATTTAAATTTCAAAAATTTTAACATGTTTGGGCGACATGCTTAGTATTGAAATCGAAAAGTGTTCTATATTCATTAAATAATAAATCTACAAGAACTATTCACAGATAAACTTACAAAAGGAAGCTCATACTGAAGTTATGTTGCTACTTTTACAACTATACTGTAGCGTTGATAAAATCCTTCACTTTAAAACAGTAACTTGTATAAATAATTTTTACGTAATAAAATACATTATCAACAATAAAAGCTAACAGTCATTATAACAACGACAGATATTTATTTGTCAGCGGTCAGTGTACTTTGTATAACAGCTGACTGATGAATATTGTGGTGACTGAAGTACGAAATTAAAATTGAAAATTATGAAGTTTCCAAAGAAGGTAAGAAAAACTATTAAACCTTTATAATGAACTTATTTTGATCCCCAAATTTAAATTTAACTATAGTGAATTATATTTTATAATGATTTAGCTGACAAAAAAACTCACTTATTACTCCCAAAAAACCAATCGTTTCTATTAGACTATTCTGTGAAAAGAACAATCTCTGAAATTATAATTCATAATATATAATTTTACTAATATATTTTTTTGTTTTGTTAAAATGAAAATGTTTTATTGACAACGAGATCAAGCCTCCTATGGACTGTCGTAGTGGGGAGAGCCCAAGCGTCTTTTCGATCTTGCCGAATCTCTACTCTTCGCCATATTGTGGTAGTTTGTGTTAATTCTTGGTTTCTGTTTTTTTTTCTGATAGCTAGTATTCTTGAACATTTCCCAGTTGCATTTTAAACAGGTAAAGTTATTCTTTCATTTATTGAAATTTTCCGTAGTTTTAAATTTAATTGTCCGACCAAATTTGGTATTAGAACATCCCCTCACTCCCTATCGCCTCGTTGTACCTACGTTTTAGATTTATATATCTGTACCTAATTTTTTCTCTTCAACACGCCAATGTAAGCAAGTATCTTAGTTTTTTTTCTAGTTTTGACGGTTATCTCTTGTTGCAGGCTATTTCGTTATTTGATTTTATTGATCCAGTGCTTCACTCTGTAGGTTCAAAATACTTGGATGCGTCATTTTAGTTACTCCAGTCCATTCTGTTTTTCTCCCAAATTATTTTATTCATGTTAAGTTAAAACCAAGTGACACAAATTTCAATGCTAGATTTGAATTTATTATAATTATTGTCTTGTTATTTGTCATATCTTAAAGCAAACAAGAAATAACTCGAGTCCTTTATTTCCATTAATGATAATTGCATACAGGAAAAATTAACATGGTAGATATGGATACAAACGTGATCCAAGCCTTAATTTGTTATGAATGTTGTGTATATTTATGAAAAATTTTATTTCAGTCTAACATGGGTCAAGCGGGCCTAAATGATGAAGGATGTGTGGTGAAAGTTAGAGGGCTTCCATGGTCAACAACAGAAGAAGACATAGTCAAATTTTTTTGTGAGTATAAGAAGATGTGTTTATATCTCCCTGATTTTGCTCTTCAGTTAATTGCCCTGTATAATGATCATTTAGTTTATTGCTATATATTGCGATCGATTAAATTACAATTCGTAACTGAAGTACTGTTTTATAATACTTTTATTTGAAAACCCATTGCTACAAAATCTTCTGACATTGAGTTAATATATATTTATGTCTGGAAGTACAATTTAGCTTATAATTGGTGGAATATGAATATGTTGATGATCACGTTGATATTAATTTACAATGAGAAACAGTTTCTAAGAAACTAAAATATAATTTCAAAAAAATAAGTTTATGGGATTTTGAGTTATAGTAAGCAAATTAATAATTACTATTTAGCCTTGTGACGGCCCAACTCGGTTTAGGTTTATAAGTCGCGTTATATGCCATCTTAGGGGAGAGGGGAGGGGATATCACCTTTGAGATAATAGTAGCCTATAGAATTAAGAATGTAGTGTATTTACTCGCAAAACTGGTTTAGGTTACAGGCTTTTAGAGATATTAAATGAGTGTCGCGTTAAATATTATCAGTGACAGAATTAAGTTTCCCAAGTGGGACAACAGCTATTGTATTACGCACATGCAACAATTAAGTATAGGTAAATGATCATCAAATATTAAATTCAATTGGTTTTCACAATATTATCGACACGTAAAGATGTTTTTAACATTTACATAACATTATAATTTATGAGCACTCGTAATATTAGCTCTCAAAAAACATATTAATGCTTATTATCAGGAGTTACATCTAATTAGCTTAATAATATGAAGTAGATTATAGTCATCTTTATAAATAAAAGGGAATGTGCATGAACTATCCTGTTTAAATTTCTGTATGTAGCTTGTAACTGTGTTTTGTGTCATTGTCACAAGTATTCACTAGAATAGTTCCCAGATCACAAACTGTTTATTACACAAAAGTAAAAATTGTTTTATTATTGAAATAGTTAATAACTCTGATTACTATAAAATAATCTTATCATAAAGATACTTAAAAATATAAATATAGACCACATGAAGGATTTAGCACTGATATTAACAGTTGTATTTCTTTTACATTGGGTGATGCTTCCTGATCTTATCTGATCATTGCTGAAACTGCAACAAACCAAAATAGCATTGCAGAATCTCTATACTTAAAAGTGTCAAAATTTAAAGAATTTCTGTTTTCTTTAAAGGGTCATAACAAAACCGGGCACAGACAATCTCATTATTCAATAGATTGTACTATCTTGTGCAGCAGTGTCTTGAAATGATTTATCAATTGTCTTCTAAGATTTATCCTAGAAATCTGTAGATCCCTCCCTTTATATTACCATCTCAATTCACCAAAAACCCTCTCATTTCTATGATCTTCATTCCTAAACCAAAAGAACTGTCCTTTATTTCCCATACTGTTGCTCATACTTAGTCTATTCATATTTAGTACAGTGATACAAACCTATGTAACTCCATTCCCACTATTTAAAACTAAAGTACAGTACTGTAAAAGCATTGTATGATTATTAAGAATTGTAGCCAAGCTTCAGGACATACATATAATGACACTGTAAATTTCATTCATGTAGAATCTATACCGGCTTTCATAATTTATAATAACAAGGGGATATGACAAAAAAAAAAAAGTTTGTGTCTAATTTTAGCTTTGACTTTTTACCTTATCCTATTATTATTTCTATTAATTCTCCATTATTAATGCACATTATTCGTTTTCCTACATTTTCATAGGGCATCCTAAGGTAGAAATCACTTCTCTTGGTAAATGTAACCTCAATTAAATTTTAACTAAATGTAAAGATTTAGTTTAATTTTAACTAAATATAAAGGTTTAGTTTAATTTTAACTAAATGTAAAGATTTAGTTTAATTTTAACTCAATTTAAAGATTTAGTTTTACCACCCAAACAATTTTAAAAGTTTACCATTTTTATTGTAAGGGTATAACGCTTGGCAACTTCTAACATTTATAGGTAAATAGCCGATCATTGAAGTAATTAATTTTATTTTTCAGCTGAATGTAACATACGAAATGGAAAGAAGGGTGTTCAGATGACTCTCTCCCGTGAGGGTCGCCCCAGTGGTGAAGCTTACATTGAAATGGAAACTGGTATTGATGTTGATCTAGCATGTAAAAGGGACAGAGATTACATGGGACACAGATACATTGAAGGTAAATTTGTTCTCTGATAATAAATAAATCATTCAATTGCGGAACCCAAAACAGTATTTATTTCCACATAGATACAACAAAAGATCTTTTTAAGGAAGTCATGATTGTAATTAGCCTATGAAATATAAATTATCTTGGTCTGATTGATTCTATGATTTGATATCAAATAATAGTCTGTTGCAATATATAGAAAATTATTCACTCGAAACTTAATAATCATTTTTAAGACATTTGCTGTATAGTTACTTCAATGAAAGTGCATAATGTTCGCATGAGTTTGATTTAATAGTTGTTTTAATTATTGATTGATAAAAATATATGATATTTTAAAGTTGAATTGCTGATACAGGAAATTTTCCTCTATTGATATTGCTATTACAGTTGACTCTCGATATACAATTACTCCAATTCTTTGATAACACAGATTTTTTTTTCTGTTCGCTAGAGAAAACCTTGTTTAGTTAAAAAAATAATTTCGTAAGAAATTTTATCTGTGTAAGTCAAAGAAACAAGCTATTAACTCCTACAACTCGAAGAAAGCCAAATTTATGTGACAGTTGGTGTGCTACGCATCATCCCCACCCCACTATACACCTTTTAAGCATGTTTCAACGTGTCGCTTGAATCTTCCCCCTCTTTATATGATTAGCCACCTGCAAGTGTGTGACATTCATTAACAATGAGTCAATGGAAATTAAAATCTTTCATTGTATGTGAGGCACTTAAAATTATCCAATCTGTCTGTGAAGGAAACCAGACGATAAAAAATTCATTGCTGCTAATTTGGTATCCCTTGCAGTAGTAGTATGCTATGTACAATTTTGAAGAATGTGGAGGAACTTCAGAGGCAGCTGGAGTTACCGAGAGTTGACAGCATTAATATTACCTATGCCTATTGAAACTATTAATTCATTTTAGTTATTACTATATTTGATGTCTAAAGTTGGCAGAATTAGAAATTTCACCTGACAAAGTAATTAATTTATCTGAGCTAAATATGATACAGTAATTTATAATTATCTGCTGTTTCAGTATTCAAGGCAAATAAATCTGAGATGGAATGGGTTGTTGAGCGTTGTGGACATAATATGGAGCTGAGTAAAGATGATGCTTGTGTCCGCCTTCGAGGCCTGCCATTTGATTGCACGGTTGATGAAATAATTAGCTTTTTTACCGGTAATTATTCTTCATGTATACATATTAATTGATTTTTCTCAATTGTTGACGTTTTCATCTTCAATTACAGTCAACAGTATTAGCTCCACAAGATATTAATTTGCTCATGTTTGGTTGATATTAAAAACAAAAGTTGCTTCAGTAATTTTTTTTTATTCAAATCCTTACACAGTGTAAAGTTTTCAAAAATTAATAATTTTTTTTAATTCCTAATAATTGATAATTTCAAATTTGTATAGTAATTTATTCATAAAAAATTGTCTTTTAAGTAGATTCTTGAGCAGAAATTCATTTCCCTTTTTTATTTATTTTTATCTGTCTATACTCTGATTATCTTGGGTGGATTCAGGTTTATTTGCTCTTATTATTCATTTTTATTACATACGCAATACTTTAGGTGCTCCAAAACTGTGGATACCACTAATTATTTTATTTGTTGATTTTTAACGTAACCTGTCTTCTACCCCAGGTAAAAATATGGGTATTAACAGAATGATTTATTTTGTTTATTTTTATTTATTTACATGAATTGCTGCAATTTAACCCTTTCTCTGCATTATTAATAATTGTTTCTCTTTTTTGTAGTTGTCACAATTTTATTATTAAGTCTATTATTTTAATGCTTTGCTGAAAAGATTTACCCTTGTTCCTTCCTTATGTATTTATATATTATATAACATTAGCATAACTAAATCTTTGGTATTATTCAAATCAACAAATTTGTTTGAAAATTATTTATATTATCAAGAACCAGACTTTTATCTGGATTTATTTTATTCTCTCCATGAATGATAGTACTTAACAGTTTTATATTGGCATTAAAAGTAATTAGAGGTTATTATTGCTGACAAAACGGCATATATATTTTTCATTTTAATTTAATATTATACTTTTACAGTGCCATATTCTTTGTCAGCCAATTATAATGAACCAGTACAATAGCATGATATTAAAATCTTTAAGGACTCATATGTATTTGTTTATTACCGGTCAGTGAAAGGGTTAAATTATATTCTATTTTTTTATTTATTTTTTTTTATATAAAAGAATGTGCGATTGTTTAATAGTTGAATATTACATCAAAGTATTTTTATGTGTTGATTAATGTATACAGACATCAATTGAATCTGAGAGACAAGAATTGAAAGAAACCCGTTTATTTTTTTTAAAACTTCCTTTTATTGTGAAAAAGATTCTTTTATTTCTACCAATAATGCTTGTATAAAAGCATTAATAAAGTGTATTAACACATTTTAGGAATGAGTCCTTTTTTTTGAAAATTTCTGATTATGAAATTACTATTATGGTACTTTATAGTTTTGTGAAAACTGTTCCTCTATTATGTACCATTATTTGTTTGTTGAACCAGCTTGTAGGAGCTCAATTGCACGTAACTACTTTTCACATTCTTCATCTCTTGAAAGTTCAATATGTATGTAACGGATCTTTCAAAAATAAAAATACAGGGATTGTGTTGAGTTTAATAGCTTGATGAGAGGAGGAGGGGGTATTTCAAGTTATAGTTTTTAATAATGAAAAAGTTAAGCCAGTTCTTTTCTAAGGTTATATAAATGGCTTCTAATTATTTAACTGAAAAATTATACTAAAGGTGTGTCCTTGTCTCTTACATACTTTTGGTTGATGTATAGTACAGAAATGGAAATAACAAATGTTTATGCTAAAAGTTTTTTTTATATTATGTTAACACATGGTCAAACTTTAAACGCATGGAGCTATTGTTATTTTAATTCATCACAATCATATCAATGTGTCGCACATTCTTCTATTATAATAACATCAATTTTCATTTAATTTTTGTATATAAACCACATTTTTTTAATTATTAAAAAAATGATGGGTTATAACCGTGCCGATATTTGGTTGGTTGTTTGCTGGGCCAGGGCTGGAGATAGTTGGGAACGGGATAATTCTGGCGACCGACAACTCTGGGCGAACAACTGGGGAGGCGTACGTTCAGTTTGTTAACAAAGAGACGGCAGAGCAAGCTCTGCTCAAACACAAGGAAAAAATAGGACACAGGTGGGGGAACTACCAACTCATGGATGTACTTAAGATAATGTGATGATGGGAGGTCTTATAATGGGACCCTTTAAGAAAGGGGGGAATGGTGGTGGTCTGGTGGGGAGGTAAGGTCATTTATTTATTTAATAATAATTTGGACACTCTGTGGTAACAAAACCAGACGCCATTAGCCTACATGTTCAGGTAATTAGAACAATTGAAAATGGCCATTCTCCACTCCCTTCTTTATCCTTACCTTCAATGCATTATTAGTATTATTATTTTTATATTAACTTCAACTTATTTTAACAGCTTTTCTTTCCTGTTTTAAATCTTATTAACCTCTACTTTTTTTCTTTTTTTTACCCTCTTAGGCCATTTCAATCATCTTACGCATATTTTTCTACAGTTTATTCTTAACCTCATATTAATTTTATTTTTAAATGATTGTGAACAGCTAATTGGTTGCATACTGCTTAGTTGGGTTTAAATAATGAACAAATTAATCTTAGTTGTTCAATTTTTTTATTGTATTCCCAATAAAAATTTGTCAGAAAAGTTTTCGATTTAAGCACTCATGAATTAAAATAGTCATGTCGGGGTCTGAGGCCATTTTTTAATGTTCATTCCTGTGTTATAATTTTATATGTTGGGTGTGTAACAGATTCTACCCAAAAGTGTAGATAACTATGCTTGTAAATATCAAATTCAAGTTTATTACAAATCATTTAGTAAGCCAGCCGAACTTGGCTTAATTTATCTTAACTATAAAAAGGAATCACATATGTCCAATGGTAGCTTGCGCCAAAATACACACCAAGTATTTTTTTTTTGTCTATAAACATTAATTATCATTTAGTTAACTTCATTAGGTAATGGAATAAAATTATTATGAGAATTGTTTTTTGAATAATTTAACAATTATCTGTTTCTCATTCAAATAAATAACTCCCAACTCTGCCATATGTACAATCTGTTATAAATAATTAAATTCCCAGAATGGTTATTTCCATCTGGGAATAAATGGTTTGATTCCATTCATCCAGCTCATCCAACTTTTTTAAATTAGTGATGCTCGAAATGGCCTAATTTTTATCTTTTAAAATATTCAATTTTTAGATCACAATTTTTTTTCCATTGCAATTTTTGGAAGGTTATTATTTATTTGTTATGTGATAATGTAATTATTTAATGTTATTCTTTATTCATTAATTTGAAATATTTATTTCCTGACTCAACACTAGCTGTCATAATATCTATAGGATAATGTTCTGGTTAAATCAACTTTTGGAAAATTATAAAATAGTTAAAAGGCTTAGCAGAATACATATTATTAAACATATCTGAGCAATTTTTTTTAAATAAAACTTCTTAAGTTGTCATTGTTGAAATTTAATGAGTTAAGTAATAAGCATTTATTTTTGTTGCCTACTTCTTTTATAATAAACATGAATCTTTTTAAATCAAAGAAATTTAAATGAATATTCATTAATCAGGTCAAAAGTAAAAAACCAAGACCTTTACTTTAAAAAAAAAATTAATAATTATTTCACTAAATGGTTTGTTGTGGGTATAGTTTGGCTAGTCGTCATAGTGGGCCATGCTTGCATCAATTTTCAAGGCGTTCCTTCCAAATGTAGGGGCCCTCTTTGATTGGCATGTCCCACATATGGGCCACGTTGGGAGAAAGGAACGACCCTTGAAAATAGATACACAGATCATTCGTAATCCCACCATCAACTCACCAAACTATGCCTATTAATCGTTTGAATTCTACAAACGAAGATCTAGATTAATAATGATAATACATATGCTTATGAATTTTAGATATAATTCGTTTTATTTTAAATTATATTGTTATCAGTCTAAAAATTAATATGACCTTTTAATTGAATATGTTGTAGAACTTCGTAAAAGGGACTGTCGATTGACTAAATCAAAGAAATCTCAGAAAAACCGAATTTCAACGAAAAACCAAATTCCCCTTCCAGTTAAAATAGAATTTTTGTTTTGTTGAATTTAAAAAAAAAAGTACTAGTGACAGTTTAAAATATTTTTTCATTAGCACAGGCATTATTTTTTGAAGTATTTAATACTGACACTTGAGTAATTTTATATTTATTAATAATTTACAGTGAATCTGAAAATATGTTTAAGGCAATTATTTTTTTTTTAATGTCTTATGTTTTTTTAACAGTTTGTTTTTAGAAATTGCAATACGATTTTCATTAGGAAAACACATTTTTTTTAAATTGCTCATTTCAACAATTCTATAAGTGAATAGTTCATCCAGGTCATAGTGAGGTGGCTAATTAATGCACATACTTGAAGACTAAAACCCCTTCCCTCTCAACGGCTTCGTGTGTGGTGTGGGTTATTTCAAAGGATCAGTTAAAGACCTCGCACACAAAACACCGAGCTTCACGCACCGAAAAGAGAGTCATGACTGAAAGTGCACATTTATGAGAATGAAAGCATGTGCATTAAATATTAGTTGACATATCTCAAGTGATTTCATGTAACAGCTCAGAAACGTTAATGCCCACTTACTATTTGTTATCTTATATATATATATATATATATATATATATATATATATATATATATATATGCTATATTTTTACAGAAGTCATTTTTAATCCCAAAAAATTATAAGTTCAACTTCACCAATCAGTTCAACAGTAGTTCTTCACTATAAACCGAGTGATCTATAACTGGTTTTGAAATGAGCAAACAATATGATAATTTCTCTTGTAATTTTCTCCTTTTGGATCGTTCAGTTGTATCGGTCTTATTATTTGCTTATCGATTCTAAAATTAACTTAGCCTTGATGATAATTTATATAGCCCCAGTTCTTAAAATGTTGATACATGCAATTTTTTTTTTCTTATAATCTATAATTGGTTGTCCATACTATGAGAGCTGTGTTTAGTAAACCTATTGGAAAGGACCCTAAAATAAAAGATAACCAAAGAAAATTTTTATCGAAACATCCATTTAATATTGCGATTGAAAAATTAATGAAGTAATGTCGCAATTGCAATTTTTAAGGACTTATGACAAAATAAATACTATAGCTTTAACTTCAATTGAAAATGTATCTTTCATTTTTAACACTTCTAATTTTTTGTGTTGGTGACGGGCTTAATTTTTAAAAGTTCATTTATTTATTTTTTTCATTCAATTTTAGAGTTATTTTAAATATTTTGGTCATTTGTTTTCTTATTTCGGTAAAATAAATGAAAAAAGTAGATAAATCAAGTTATATTAGTTTCTTTTATAGACGTTCCTTAAAAAAAATGTTTTTTTTTTTAAACTAATCCCAGGTACATTGAGATATTCAGAAGCAGTATCGCTGAAGCAAAGCTTGCTGCCGGCCCTAAGATGAGGAGTGGATTCTCTATGAACCAGAGGCATGCTCCGTATGATAGAGGTGACAGATTTGGCGGCATGAATCGTTATAATCAAATGGGAGGCGGCGGCGGCGGAGGTGGTGGCAGAAACAGCCAGAGAAGCTTTAGAGGTAATTTCTCATTTAAATGTTTCTATGTTAACTAGATATCTAAGTTCTAATTAAACGTAAGAACCTTTTTATGATCTCAATAAATTTATCCTAGTTACTTTTAACATTTGTATAACCGTCACAATTAGTATGTTTGCACAAATAAATTAGTTTTTTACTTTTGTGAATATACCCTGTTTATCAATTTATAAGACACGCCAAAATATGAATAGAAAAATATAATTAGATTTTGGCCATGTGTGAAGTTTTCAAAGAATAAAAAAATGGAAAGATAATGAAGAGAAAAATATCACAATTTTTTTAATTTTAATTATTATAGTCCACTGAAGTTCCAACAAATATTACATTAGGATTAGGACTTGGACTTGAAAATCATTAATTTGAACCCTACACCACGATTAGGCATGAAATTTTGTCTTTTAATTATACTGAAACCTAAATTATTGGCCCTTAAATTGTTTTATATGACTTTTCTAATTTATGAGGCATAAAATTTTACAATGCTAAATTCATCAGTTTTCTCAAAACTAGGTTGGGTCACTTGGGTGGTGTCATTTAAAATTTGTTTATCAAAACATTCTGCTTGGACCCAACAACTGAAAGTGAAATTATCAGCAAAATGTTTTTTTCTTGGTATTCATGCCATGAACTTAGCAGATTATCTCATACACGTAATATAAAAATGTTATAATTAAAAGATTTGTAGCATTACTTTTGGAACTATTTTAAAGGAAAAAGGTGTGTCTTATACTTAGATATTTGGAGTAATGTGATGTTATATTGTGACATTTTTTAAACTATTCCCAATCTTATTTTGCTAAAGCTTCAACTATTGTGGTTTTTGCTATTCGCAAAACTTTCCTTGAATTCATACACACATGTATTAATAGTAACTGGAAAAACTGGGTATCCAAATTTTCAGATCATTTTTGATGTTCAACTGTTCCTAATAAATTGGCCAATGAAGCAAATTAGATTCTACTTCTGTACATTAAATTAAGTGTAAATTTGTTCAATTGTTGATCATTGATTTACTTTTTCTTTTTTTTCCATGCACATTCTTCTTTTGTGCTGACATTTAGTTCAGTGAAATATAGATATATACATTATGATTCCACATTATAATATTCAATTACCTGACGCAGAAGTCCAATTTGCTTAGTTTTTCTCTGTGACTATTGATTTATTTCCGGGAATACCATATTAAAATATTTACCATCTTATGGGCTGTGAAACTTTAATGTTAATTAACTTGAGGCTGTGTGAAAAGTAATTAGGATAATACAATTAAATTTAAAAATTTACAGACAAGAGATTGATAGGAAATAAATTTTTTTCATTATATGTTTATTTCATCATTTAAATCAGTTCAATATTTACTGTCATATATAAGTGTTATGTATATAGTTGTGATTGTTAATTATAAAATACTATTCACTCTGTAACAGAATTAAGAAAATCCTATTCTTTTTTTCTTATAAATGTTTTTTTTTATTAATGACCGTACTTCTCGTTAATATGTATATTTTCATTTTTCGAGTATTTTTTTTTAATATTTGAGATTAAAACATATTTTGAAGTGCCTTGGCGATGGATTTTAAGATTATTGTATTTATTTAATCTTGATCCGTTTGTCATGGGATGAAAGTTAATGCTAAATGGGATGACAGGTATCGGAAGGCAAGGAGGCAGTTTCAGCGACTTCGATGACGATCCCTGGGAAGATCAGCCAAGGGTTAGGCCTTGGGACGACTCACGGTCACGAAGGGGCGGGCCATGGGAAGACTCACGGAGGGGTGGGCAATGGGAAGGTCTGGGAATATTTTTCTCTTACGATTGTTTTAATTATTAATTATTCGGAAAACTTATGGGTTTTCTTCTATCTTGTTTGTCTAGCTGTGGTGCTATGTTTTTTGTTATTGTTTTATATAGTTACTTGGGTATTTTTTACCTTTTAACTACCACTGACTTTCATCTAGCTTGATTAAATAATTTTTTTCCTTGAATTGACATGTTTCATTATACAAATGTTCAACATATAAAATTGTGTAAAATATCCTTATTTGCCTGCATTGTTTCGAAATAATCCGTTTATTCTCAATAAATGTTATATTCATCACAAGAAAATGCCTATTATAACGTTTTCTAGCTAAGGAAACTTGTTATTTTATATTTAATTTCGTAACCAATGTTCCACTTTTATGAAATATTTTAGTGGTGTGGTGTAGGCTAATAGTTCTGAACATACAAGAAAAAAAGAAAAAGGCTATTTTGCACAAATTTATTACTTGTTGAATTTCTTTTCTTTCTTTTTATAAAGACATCCTGCTAAGCAATCCTGCATTGGACAATACTGATGTTTACCTTTATGCATGTTAACTCTGATATAAAAAAAAAATCTAAATTGTTTACTATTGTGTTAATTTATATTTGGTTGTTCCAATCCTACATAATTCACCAAGCTCTTTTAGATTATCCATGTATGCGATACATTAAAAATTTGTATCATTTTAGATTGTATTAAACATACATGTTATATTGTGCAGGATTGTCTTGATATGCTTTGTCAAATCTTACCGTAGCTTTGTTATTTTTACTCAAGTGGTAGAATAGTAAAAAATACTCAGTTGCAAGTTTTCCAAATTAACAATTGTGCTAAAATAGGCTGCGTGCATAAACCAACCGAATTAACAATTGATTGTGTTCGATCGCGAAAAATTTTCAGAATGCCTTCCTTGTATTTGTCTGCTATTGTTGTCATTTTGGGTTGTTACATTTTAACTTCTTTTTTCTTTTTTTTAATTTCTCGGATTAATATCAGTATTATTTTCATAATCGAGCTGAATAGTAAATCAATATTTTTATTTTTTCTATGGTAATTGAAGAAAGAGGGTTATTTGATTTCACTATTATGCACGGAGCCTAGAGTGTACTTCAGTTGTTTTTTTTTGTTTTTTACAGTTAGGAAAATTTGCTCATGTAAGTATGGCAAAGTTGAAAATTTTCATTGAATTTTATATACCATTATCTTTAAAAAAATTAAAACTAGAAATATTTTGGTTGTTTTGTTATTTATATTGTGTTGTTGTTTATTATTAACTTCTCAGTAACCTGACTTGCCATACTGTTTTATTATTAATGCTTGGTTTGTTTTTTAAATGGAGAAAAAATATGAATTAAAGATTGTGAAAATACAACCAAAAAAGATTTCAAGTTTTCTTTTTTTTACATAATATTTATTAATCACTGATACGTATTAAATTTAGAGAGAAATGAACCTAACCTTTGTAAACTAATTTATTTCACCTTAATAGGCCAAGTATAAAATATATTTATAGTTAAATTGTGGTTCGTTTTTTTTTTAAATCATGTCTGACCGCTAAATAAGGAGACCCGGTTTCGATTTTTGGCTTTATATGAGAGGTAGGACAAGTCTCTTTCAAGGGTTTCTTTCAGCCTTAAAGGGTAAAATAAGAAGATTTTTAAATAAAGACGTTTTGAGTGTTTAGAACAAAGTGTTTAAGAGGAAATAACTTAGCGGCAGCATCGGATGGCTTTACCTCTTTGTGACATGTGCCACAGATGTAATTTTATCATGCTTTGTCCAATGTAAATATTTTTTTTTTAATATAAGCAACAATTGATTTATCTAGGTCATAAACCTTTGATATGATTCATTTTTATCATTGCTTATGTGTTTATCCATTCAAGGTTGATGGTTAGTGATATATTTCATATTGTAGCACTTTAAAATCGGAACATTATTCAACAAAACTTTTTTATTAATTTCTTAAAATATAACATACTTAGAGGCCGTTATCAATTTTTATAAACTAGCTAATTGTTATTAGAATTTAAATTTTATTTCTTAACTACAGGTGACCAAAGTAAATTGCATGAATATTCTATGCTTGTCAGCTAACACTTTTTCGATTCATTCACACATGATAACAAATAACTTGAGCCTTAACATAATGTTGATATGAGAATGTGCCTTGATGTTCATTGACTAATCTCTCACTTCCTTTAATATTACTAATACACAATAGATGTAGCATTAGTTCTTTATTGATATGCATATACTAGGTATGGTAGAATTGTAAAATAGGTTTTGGCCGTCCAGGAGGTGGGTTCAATGACTACGACGATGGTCCTTGGGAAGGCGGCCCTGGAGGTAATCCATGGGACAGCAGCGGACCAGGTATGGGACCGCGAGGAGGTATCAAACCTCTATTACCAAGCCTGGGACCCCCAGATCGTGGTTTCGGTAGCGGAGGCAGTGGCTGGCAACCACCCACTCATTGTGTCCACATGAGAGGACTTCCATTCAGGGCAACTCAAGCTGACATTGCTGAAGTAAGATCAAATTTCAATATGTTATACTCATATTAATGTTAATCAGGAAATTTTTACTCTTGGCTTCTTTCCTTACAAGTGAGCAGTTTATAGTTTTTGTTATAGATGCGTTTATTATCACATATTCTAGTATTCTGTTTTCCAGCTATCATTTATTGTTAGCTAGCCCTGATTATTTAAATTATTTTATTTCTTCTGCTTATTAAAGTATTATTATCAGTTGTTTATGATATTAAGTATACTAAAGAGCTTGATTTATTTTGATTATTAACCAAGCAATTAGGTAGTAAACATATCCATTCATTTATTATACTTTTTTTTTACAGTTCTTTAGACCCATCATTCCTGTTAGCATAAGAATTCTGTATGACAACTCAGGCCGTCCATCAGGAGAAGCTGATGTTGAATTTAGCTGTCACGACGATGCTGTTAAAGCAATGACAAAAGTAAATATATATTTCATTACATAATTTTTGCCCCATTGTAAATATCTTATTATTAATGTAGATAATTTGATTATTTCATAACATTTTAGGATAAGAGCCACATGCAGCATCGTTATATCGAACTTTTCATGGACTCTACTCCTGGTGGTGGTGGCGGCGGCGGCGGTGGAGGAGGAGGTGGTGGTGGTGGCGGTGGCGGTGATAGATTTGGAGGCAACGGATTCAGCAGTAGAGGTAATTTAGTTTTTAGTTTTATGACTCATTTGATGTCTAAATTTATTGTAACTAACTGTTCTATTGAATAAGATTTTTTATGTTGAAAACCATGAGAAGGTTCTCTGAAAACTTTACAAAAATTATACAACCAGCCATATACCATATACTATACATTTTTCCTCATAGTAATTATAACCTTTTGGGGGGAAAAGAATTTAAAAAAGTTTGTTTTAGAGATAAAGATTTACGTAGGCATTATCCCTTTTTAAGTTTTAACCTACTGCATCCCAAACTTTGGTAATATTTTATATTAAAAAGAAGTCAATTCGATCAATGCATTTCCTACCATTAGATGTTATGTGTTATCAGGTTATGGTCTGTTTTCAGAAACAACCCAAGGATCACTATAGTAGAATTAACAAGCTGCTTTTTATATGAACTAATTGACTTAAATCTGTTGCGATATGTAACCTAGGTACTCCTTTCATAAAGGTACCTATTGGTCCCAAGGACATCATATTACCAGCTGACCATTGCTTAGCCACCAGCATTATGATACATTCGGCTCTCAATGAACATTGGTAACATATTAAAAAGCTTAAAATCAAAAGGAATTATGTCTAGGGTTGATAATTTATTTTTCATTCACCAAAGGTAATTCATGTCAGATAGATAAAAAAAAGTACTTATTTAATATCCACAATTAGTAATCGAAAACTTTAATCTTACCTTTTAGGCTTTATTCATTTAAATAATTATGCTGCTTGACAAATAACATCTGTATTAATTATACAGTATAGTTGTCTTAACTGAGAACTGGTGCCCAGTAATCTGTTTCAGTCCATAAAGGATACTCATCTCCTTCACCGAACAGTGGTTTAACAACTCTTTCTCCAATAGTGAGTGTGGGGGGGGGGTCTACATTTTGGGGAGCATAGGCATCAGAAGTGATATACGTGTCAAAAATCTCCGCTTGCAATACTGTCGGACTATTCTGAGTTGTGCTGCAGTTGTACTTTAAATTTTTCCAAGGCCGATGTTGCCTCGATCCGCTGCTCACAGCCTCATACATTACAACTTAACATCAACATCATCCAATTGAAAACAAGTCAATGGAAGCAACATTCTACAGTACATTATATTTATGCGGTATTTCAATTTATGACACTATATAGTGATAACATTTACTCCTATAGCCAATGAATTTTCCCGCAGGAAAACTGGACTTGTACTTAATATATCCTAAGGAGTATTGCTTAATTTCCAATATCCATCTCGTTTAGCTCATTATTCAATAAAAGTTTTTGATAATTCATAAAAATAATGTTAGTAAGTTAATCTTTTTATTGTGTGTGTTTTTTTTTATCATAAAATAAAGTAATCTTTTTTATATCTAATTTTGTTGGGTTTTTTTTACAGGAATGGGTGGAGGAGGAGGATTTTCAAGGAGATACTAATTTAAAATTTGACATCTAGCTTTTAGGTACACATCTCTTAAATGTCATCACTGGTGTGTGTATTATCTTCAGTAACATAATTAAATAGTCTTTTTGTAAATGCGAAATTAATTATTAAACAATTAACTTTTAAGATGTCTTCAATATTTTTTTTTAACCTATTGCTCAAACTCTAAAAGCATTAGTGGCTCACTAGTTTGTATTTGTGTAAGTTCTATTTATTTTTGTTAGAAAGCAAACTTTATGGAAGTTATTAATTGTGTTATCTTATGAGTGAATCCGATTAATCAGTGCTTGTATTTTTGTTAACTTAATGTGTATATATATATATAGATAGAAGTATTGTAATTTTCAGTAGATTTATTTTCTATTTACTATTCACTTAGAACATGAGTATAATTAATTATGACTTGTAATTATTAAACAATGTATACTCTTTTTTCAACTCTTAATTATTTTATGAGGCTGGTAAATTTTGTTTTTTAATAAAAAGAACATTTGGTACAACTATTCATTATCTTAAATTATTAGTTTGTAAATCATTCCTTAGTTAAATTATCATCTGTTTAAATCTAATTTACTATATCACAAATAATGATTGAACAAAATTAAATGGTTATGGGTTATAAACTGGGGCCTCACACAAACGCTAGACCTCTAAAGTACCTTGTGAAACCATTACGAAGGGAAAGGGAAGCTCTTTTTTGAAAAATGTGTTTTATGGATTTGAGGTATAAAAATAAATTATACAGGGAAACTTCCAAGGCCTCGGCTTGTCTTGAGAATGTGACATAGCATTACCGTAACCATTACATTTAAACAGTTATTAAGTGCATTGACTGATTGACAAATTACAATGTAACATGGCTCAGCATTAATTTAACATAATTCATTTTATATTAAAGTTGAAAAGTCTTAGAACCTTCTATATTCTAATCCCAAAATCAAATTTTTTTCCATCCATTGGAGCAGATTGTTATACATGTCTTTATCTAAAAAATCTTATTGTTTTAAATTATGTCTGAAAGAATGTACTGTTATTTCCTAAACAACCATTTACAGTATTATCGACTTGGCTGAGGGTACAATTATATTAGACATGCAACAATGTAAGTGAAATTTATTAAAAGAGAAATATAACTGTAAAGAACAGTTGGCAGAAGAACCTCGAGGAAAATCGAAAGAATTAAATAACTCAACGGTCACTAAAAAGTAGAGGGTGTACCTTAATGAATTAAATCCCGGTGAAAAGACAGTTTGTTGTAATCTAGTAGTCTAATAGTCTTAAACGCGATTTCCACAATACTAACTCAGAACGGAGACATATTTTATTAGAGGCCCAAGGAGAGTTAGATCAGAATATTACCTAAAGTTTAACATCAAGAGATGACGTACATTAGAAAATAACCCTTCTAGCTGACAACTTTCTTTTCACTCCCAAAACAGTTCAGTATTTCTATTAGTGTCTTCATTAATTATTATTTATTCAGTAAAGGTAAACGAGGGATGCGAGTTCATAGAGTTTGATTTTTTACAGCTGTAAGGAGGCATGGAATTTTCCTAAGTTGTTTTAAAACAACTTCTAAGGCACTAACTAATCTACTTCTCTTGAGAATGTGACTGTGTTACCATAACCACTACATTTAAACAGTTATTTCAATTGTATTGACAAATTATGTGGTGATAATATGATTGACTGATAAGTTACAATGTGGGTTAGGGTCATAATTGAAAATTACAGGTAATTTGTTCAATTATTATTTGGACTGATTGACAATCACTACTGCAAAAAAAATTATTTTTATATATTAAATCCTAGAAAAAGCAAGCAACTATCCTTTAAGAAAGTATATGGTGTAATTTTAAAGTAAAGCAAGTAATAATTAATATCTAGCAGCCAAAGAAGAACTTTATTGGCAGGATGAAGACTTAAACCTTTAATATAAATAGTATAGCACTATAATTTCATTATGCGAGAAAGAGCACAAAACTTTGCTGTTGTGCAATTATATAAATGCTTTGTCGTTTGTTTATGTATCACTGACATCAATAACAAATGTGCTCTTGATAACTGCAACAACCCACATATGGTGTAGTGCAAACATTTGCATAAAATATAAATGCGTAGTCTCGTAAGGTTGATCAACCAAATTAATCTGCCCAGGATTGGTAATCCTAGTTAGGTAGTCAGAGAAGCTAAAAACCGGAAGCTGCTTTCAAAATTAAATGAAGAATAACTGAACATAAACAAGCATTAAAAGAGACAATGGTAAACCAACAAGGCAGTTTTTTGGTGATATCGTCTGTAATGACTCAAGTTGCATGTTTAATATGGAGATTTTTGCTCTATTAGAAGATTGTAATTAATCAAAGACTCAAACTGTTGACATTTCCTTGTAGATTCTCTTTATTCTATGGCAGTACTTCATTCTATTAAAATAAATAGCTAAAGTAAGTGTGCAGGTAGTTGACTGAAATGGGAAAAAATCAGTCATTCGAAAAATATGAACACTAATGGAAGAAATACTGTCAGCTGAATATATCTCCATCAAATAAAAATCTATGATATTTATAAATTGGCTAAAATATGTTTTTCTAAAAGCTTAATTTGTACTAGTAATTGATACCTGCGATCCTCCTATTTTGACTTTCTTTCTTTTCACTTCCAAAACGGTTCAGTATTTCTATTAGCGTCTTCATTAATTATTATTTATTCAGTAAATTAATTATTATATTTGATTATAAATGAGATGCTCCTCGAGTAAACGAGGGATGAGTTATAGGTGCTTCCACTGCCAGAGCAAATGGACATAAAAGCCGTCAAAATTTCAAAACTATCAAATGATTATAGCTAAGCTTAATATTACGTTTTTACTCAGTCTTCGCTTATTTACTAGTTGTTCATGGAGTTGATTTTTTACAGCTGTACGGGGGGGGGGGGCATGGAAATTTCCTAAGCTGTTTAAAACAACTTCCAAGGCACTAACTGATCTACTTCTCTTGAGAATGTGATTCAGTGTTACCATAACCACTACATTTAAACAGTTATTTTAATTGCATTGACTGATTGACAAATTATGGGGTGATGATGATATGATTAACTGATAAGTTACAATGTGGTTTTAGGAAAAACTATTTACACTAACTATAAAATACTTATTTGCTTATCATTTAAAATATGTTTTAAATAAATAACCAGCATAAAAAGTTTACAAATTATTTCAGTACTTTAAATACTTTTCTCAAATTGTATGTATCCTTTAAGTTTCACCTGAGCCATAAACCTATGAATGGTGTTAGCAAAATATAGTTTGGAACTTCCATAAATAATGCCTGGAGCCTGTTGATTTATGAAAATCAGTAATTTTTCATCATCAATAATGACGGTACCTTAAACAACCTTTAAGAAAGGCCGACTCACTGACTATTAGTGCGATTTTTTGTTAAGAATCAGTGGTTGACAAATGTCAACTGAACAACATTTAAAATTTTGATTCAATAATTAACACCATATCAATAGCTCTTAAAAGTTCATAAGAGAGCACCAATTATTTTGATAAAACAACATATACATACATATTTCATCTAGACATGTAAAACTAAGACAAAAATAAAATTAACTTACCTCCTTAATAAAATTCACAGGCTAAGTGTGCACTTGAGACCAGCAGTCTTCATATATTGAATGAAACAGCCACAACCAAAACTAACTGAGGGAATGTCTTTTTCACAGATGTAGAACTATAACTTACGCATCTTTGCAGAGCATTTCAATTGAAAATCTCAAATGGGGTCCTTATTTGAACAAGTTGTTTCTTGAAAGTCAACTACCGGTGCATTTACCTTGCTTAATACATAAGTATAGAATACGCAATAGAAACTGAAATAGGTTCATAAAAAGAGCTAGACTTTCCACTGCAGTATCGAAGACTGATGGTGAATCAAATATGGCAAAGTTAATTTAGAAATAAACCCAAATAATTAAGGTATAATAGCGGAACACTGAAAAAAAGATTAAGAAGCGACTATTGGAGCAATGAAAAAAAAACTTGATAAGTTTGCTAGGGTAGAAGTGAAAAAAATGATGAATGAAACCCTATACAAATTTTGCCATATAGAATTAAAAGGAGAAAAGACCGGTTCAACGATATTCCGTATCAGCCACACACGATGGTTACATGACCTGATAATAAATCTAGAACCACCCCTTTGCAACACATGTGACAACACTTACAGTCAAGTATATAAAAGATAGAGTACTTCATACTTCGGGGGTAAACAATACAGGATATACTAAGTATTTTACAAGACGACCAAATCTATCTTTTCAGTATATAACTTATAGTTATTAATAATTAACAGCCAAAGAAAAATTACACTGGCAGGATCAGGGGTCGATTCCAGGTCTTCCCCTATATCTAGTAGAGTGACGACCTTCCTAATATGAATTCTCATGCAGGGCAAGCAACTCGGTTGGTAGAGCCCTTGTCTAGATATCGTGAAGGACCATCTTCGTGTCCTGATCCTGCCAGTTTAATTTTTCTTTGACTGTCACTTATTAATTAAATTCTAAAGCATTGTAGCATATTTTTACTCAGGATTAAAAATTACTTATATCAAAAACTCAAGTATAATCCAATTTACGTATACCATACACTACAAAAAAATAAACAACTATGTAATTTCATATTTTTTTATAAATATTAATGCTGGTTATTACATTAATATAACAAAAAACTTATCACACAATCCGAGAGATTCAAGAATATTTTATTAATAATGTTTTCAATAGATTGCTGAATAAACAAAAGAGTATCTAAAATTATATCTTTGTGTTGTTGAATAATATTGAAACAGCTGAATTGATTTATCTGGATACATCTGATAACCTTGAGGTGGGATAGATATGGTTTATGAGATAACCAACATTTTTAAATAACGAACACTAAACTTGATTAATAAAAAGTCTTTATTATATTTAGAAGCTTCTCTAAATCATGGTCTCCTCGAATGGAATGCTAGCAATATACAATATTACTTCTATCCTTAACATTATTTACATCCTTCAAGTTTGAGCTAATTAATTAAGAGGATTGATATATATGTCTTTTACATTAAATTTAATAAATGCAATAATAAAATATTTAAGAAGGAAAACAAAAATTAATTATACATTTCGAACAAAAAATGGAAATAATTTAGTAACAGGAAACAATCCGGAAATTATCACTGATGGAAGTTGTGCTATTGTGATGGGACTGCCACCCCATCCTCCTTTTTGACATCCTCATGCCATTCTTATACTTTGGATGATCTGGAATACAGCTGAAACAACAAATGTTTTACATGAAAAGAAAGACAATTACAAACATACATACCCATTGAATTTGTACCATGAACCTGTATATCAAAAATCAGCTACCGATTAAACCATAAACAAGGAGTTAAAAAAAAAAATCAATGATAAGACTGGACTATAGATATGTCGGGCATAGCGATAAAGAGGGGAATATGCTTCAAGGTGTCTAAGATTTTATTTCCAGTTCAACAATAGACAGTGCTCACACCATTCAATTGCAGTCACTTAAAATCGCAAAGGATCATTACAATATGACAGACTTAAGGCGGAGAGCATAATTCCATAGAACAATACAAACAGTTGTAGTACTACCAGAGATAAGCAGCACGGCTTCTAGGCAATTAAACGAGTTCTAGTCAGCTTAAAATTAGAATAACTATTACATACATGAGTACTTACAAGACAAAAACTCAATGAATTTTTTATCATCTACATAATGAGCTCTAAAGAGCATTATCAATTAGATAAGAATACTTAAAAATGATGGTATATAACAAGACAGTTGAGATTAGCTGAAACTGATTTGATTCTCCCTCCCCAATAAACACTAACAAAATATCTTCAAATAACTATAGAAGAGAATTAATAATGTAATTATGATTTAATACCCCAGATGAAGTCATGATTCGTTAATTTATGACAGCAAATACTAATTGTACTTCTTTAATACCTTCCAAGATGAATGCACTCATGTAAGTGAGCAAGGTATGTGTTGTGAAAGTTGAACCAATTTAATAATTAGCACACAGACTCCAGTGTGATTTATAATATGGGACTGGTAAAATTTACTAAGTATGGTGTATGTTGCTTAATAAGGCATATTTATATAATTTGAACTTTTTTTTACCTGAGCCGCAAACGACAAACACAAAGAGTGCTAAAAGCCAAGGTCCAACAGGGTATTTCTCTTCAAGGGATTTCTAAGTAAACAAAAAAAAAATCAATGCAATTAGATAAATGATAAAAATTAAAACTTCTTGGGAAATCATAATGATCTTAATGCTAGAAAACTTGAATTTCACAAATAAATACACAAGCTTCAATCATAACAAGCATATGTGTGAAGTTAAGATTACTTGACACACTTGGAAATGAAAATTCAGAGAGAACTGGCCCATAATAGACACTGGAATGCTAAAGAATGTGCCACATATGGAACATAATTTGTTTGTTTTTTGAACGTAAGTATAAACATTCTATCCATACATAGAAAACATACTTACTGTTGATTTAGGTACATTTCCCCTCATTGTGACGAATTTGCTAGCTTTCTCGTTGGCATATCGCATACGCTGTTTAGGTGCCATGGTCGCCTCCGACGTAGTCCGGGCAGAAGACGAATGTTAAATGACAGACGAGTCTGGGTTAATGCCACAAGACAAACAATTGGCCACCACTACCTTGTTGACGTTTCAAAATGGAAACATCTTCACTGCCTCTTACAGCTCATTTGTAAATCTGGCGTGAAACGAGGTTATTCGCTGTATTATACAACTTTATATGGCGCATATTTTTTAAAATATATATTTTGATTACTTTTTGACGATTTCGGAAGTATTATTCATCACATAATCTAAAACTGACGTGGAGTCTCGACCATAGAACATATAGCTTAGTACATCAACCTATCTGACTGAACCTATGGTCGCCACCAAAGCGCTGAAGCCACCAAATTGAGAATCAAAGTGAATGCCAAAAGTAAGTAATTCTGAGAAAATGGAAAATTCACTTCTGTTTGGACATAATGCATGGGAAACAACTTCAACTCAGTTACTACTACTGGTTGCTTTCAATTTCATGATGCTCATGGAAATAATTTTTTTTCCTTATTTTTACACACCAAATACCACTTGTATGGGTTCTCCTTAAAAGAAATAATGCATAAAATAAATAGTTGTTTTTTTTATAAATGAATAAAAAATATGAGCTGTTTCATGGTTATACTTTTTTACAAATCGGAACTTCCCGCTTCAGAAAAATCCTGCTATGCACCTTTTTACGTAGGAAGTTGGAACAAAAAGCCCCCCCTTTTCAAAAAAATACGGAAATAACGTGATCTGACGTCTTCATCAGCCCGGACTACGTCGGAGGTGACCATGGCACCTAAACAGCGTATGCGATATGCCAACGAGAAAGCTAGCAAATTCGTCACAATGAGGGGAAATGTACCTAAATCAACAGTAAGTGTGTTTTCTATATATGGATAGAATGTTTATACTTATGTTCAAAAAACAAACAAATTATGTTCCATATGTGGCACATTCTTTAGCATTCCAGTGTCTATTACGGGCCAGTTCTCTCTGAATTTTCATTTCCAAGTGTGTCAAGTAATCTTAACTTCACACATATGCTTGTTATGATTGAAGCTTGTGTATTTATTTGTAAAATTTAAGTTTTCTAGCATTAAGATTATTATGATTTCCCAAGAAGTTTTAATTTTTATCATTTATCTAATGGCATTGATGTATTTTTTTTTTTATACTTAGAAACCCCCTGAAGAGAAATACCCTGTTGTACCTTGACTTTTAGCACTCTTTGTGTTTGTCGTTTGTGGCTAAGGTAAAAAAAAGTTCAAATTTTATGATTATACCTTATTAACTCGCCAACCTTTGTTTACTCAGTTACTTAAGATAGAAAATACTAACAAAAGTAAAAGGAATGTTATGAACGAAAACAGCAACTTTCGAAAGCCTTTGCAAGTAACAGAATGAAGGAATCAAAAGAATATTACCTGAAGCATTTTAAATTAAATAAGCAAAATCCAGAAGAATTTCCAGTTAAATAGAGGTAATATTTTAAATCAAGCAGTATAAATCCTTAACAGATATGATTGATTATAAATGGATTTACTTATGATATCATTTTCATGGTAGATAGTATTAAACATTAAATTTGTTGAGAATATCAATTGGAGAACGTTGATGAGATAAGTTAAAACTAAACAGAGAAGGGAAAAGTTGGAGAAACATTACCCAGGTCATAGACCCGATTGGGCATGGTAGTTTTCGGGCTTAACTTCACAAGTACCGTGGAGCGAAGGATCCACTAAATATCTTCATATTTTTTTTTTAATTTATCTTTGATATTGTTGTGGCAACCTCTTAATTATGAATAATTAGAAGTTCCCCTCTACTCGGCCCAAAAAATATCTATCTATGTTTCCATATTTTAATAAAGACCTTAACGCGTCAAGTAAGAGAGAGAGAGGGGGAACCTAGTGGGGGAAACAGCCGCAGGTGGGGGAACCACCCTCACCACGGCTTGCTTGCCTATATAGGCACCGAGACTGGCCGAAGTTGCCCATTTCGACTCATTACAATATTTGACAAACCCGGTGTTTAACACAATAACCCCCGCTCCGTTCCCCCATCGATGGCAGGACGCTGTCGTGGCTGGAACGCTTAGTTTTAAGAAACGTAGTTTTAGGTTCTAGGTATAGTTTTTTAGTTTGTAAGTTTTTTCTCCCATTTTTAAACTGAAGGTGAGCCCCATCACCTAGATTTGTATTCATGTTATTTTCCTATTAACCACAACCTGTATTGTTGAGTAGCACGAACTCCTTCAAATGAATCTGCGCATAGCAGAATGAGGAGAAATTTGCAAAGTTTCTTATAATATTTTCATTGTATAACTTCAAGGGGTTTAGAAAAAAAAAAAAAAAAGAAAAAAAAAAGAAGTTGCCAGTCCAGTGGACTCTCACCACTGTACTGAATCAACCAACCTCCACCGAGGATTTCCACACTACCTTCAACTCCTCTCACACCACCTTCAAGCAGGTACTCCTAGTACAAGGATCCAATCACCCTAAATATTTTATATTTTTCCCTCATCCTGAATTTCTAACTGGAGAGCTTATAAAAAAAAAAAAAAAAAGGTGCCAGAACGTTCAGAACCGGCACTTGGAACACTGTTCTCTCTCTCTCTCTGCACTGGCACTTGCTGCTCAACTCAGATCATGGCCTTCTCATTCAGCTACCTCTGCATCCTCTCTCTCCTAGCCTCGCTATGTTTTAGTCCGGTGTTGTCAGACCCCACACCTTCCTAGTGGGAATCTCTGCCTTTGTCTCACTAAAACTAGCACCTAAGATCTTATGGAGTCAGATCAAAACGAATTAAGCTGCCCGCCGACTAGGCCGCCAGCAAGGGTGAAAGACCACAGGTCCACTTCATTTTATCTCTTTCTTGTTGCTCACCGGACAGCGGCTAGAGGTTGTAGCGACCCTATCCCGCGGCGGGCGTCCTCTCCCCACTCTGGGGACACTCACATCTGATAACTCCCGACAATATATTTGGCTTGACAGCCATACATGGCCTCAACAGGTGAACTTCTTCGGTTGAGTCTCTGAAAACAGTAAAGGGTTAAACGTCTAGTCCCTCGACAAACTATTTATTAGTTCAAGTAGTACAGTCTTTGAAAGTGATCACTATTTGATTAGACCTCATGCCCATCGACCAACTAAGACCGCAGCCTTGTTATGTCAAATTTTCTGTTCCGGGGAATTTAATTGTATCTAGTGTCGTTTAAAAAATACAATAATAATTATAGGTTTAAATTCAAACGAATTCATCAATAATATGTTTCTAAGATTCAGAAAAAAACAGTAGATTCATTTCAGTAGTTTGAAGTAGTTACGTCATGCGGTCAGTAGCGTTAGCTACGTTTGTCTCTGATATGGAAATGTTGTTCTCCATTTCTAATCTACAAGCTGAATAGCTAATTAGTGAATCGATTTTATAGCTATCAATTCCTGTCCGAAATAAATAAAACACAGTTATGGCTGCCTGGAGTGATAGCGAAGCTTCGTCAACAAATGAGCGGAGAAGTTTTTTCCGTGACAATGATCACAAATCCGCTTCTAGGTCTCCATCAATTGGGTCTTTTGATTTTTGGCCAAGTTTTTTCGTATCCAAAACGTTACCGAACAAAATCTCGGATAAAGGTAACGAAACTAGATATGTTTAATAAAAATTACACCTTAAATACATGACATATCTTTATTTAATTAAAAAGAACCCTTTATTAATTCACATTTTGCAATTAAGGGAGGTCTACCCAATTAAACTGAGTTTAATCCTTTTCTACTAAGCTGACTCATGTTTTGATCATCTGCCAGACTGTCTTAAAAAATCTTTGTGGTAGGAATTATGAATTAGTTTAGTTAGATAAAGAATTATTTCATATTTGTGTCACATTCACTGGTACCTGATGTAGATTTCATACCATTTGTCATCCCTTCTTAACTTTCTTTCTACTCAATACAAACTAGCCAATCCTAGAAATAAATATTTATTTTGCTTAATGATCTGCTTTATACCTCAACTTTTATCAATAGCCTCTTTGTTGCTATTCCTTATGATTATGATAGTAGATAAGTCTATATGAAATCTTTGGCTTACATTATCTTTCCGTTCTATGAGATTTCATAATCTTTATTTAACATATTTCCATCTAATTACTGTTCCTGGTATAAGTCTACATCTGTCGGGATGGCTAATTAGTCATTTTGTTATTTAATTATAATTATTATGTATATTATCTAATTATCAGTCCTCCAAATAATAATAATTAGAGAAAAAATAATTTATAATTCTCATAGAATAGATAGCCAACCCCTTAATATCATTTTTTGCTTGCATGCTGCCAAATTAAAAAATGAATCTTGTCAGCTACTCCTTGCTTAGCCCTAAAGTTAAATAAAGGTGGCAATCGGAAACAAAAAGTTAAATTCATGAAATCTACTAAACACAATTTAGCTTCATTTCCCCACTAGAAAGGAAGAAATTCTGAATAGTAAAAATGTTTGATTTTCATTCATGCTGAAGGTGCCCGAGGAAAAAAGTGTCAAGTCAGTAAAATACATGACATAGTGCATGGGTTGAAAGAACTACTACACTTTAATTATTATTTATTTATGAACATAATTCACATCTTCAGGAAAATCCTGTTATACATTCATCAGGATCAAGTTTTACAAACACATTTTATTTCTTCCCATTGATTAATAATTAATCTTGCTAATTTCAGGCTATTGTATTTAATCAACTGCGATTTTTGTCTGAATATTTATTTTCTCCTATCATCTTAATGCATGCTGGGATATTGCCATTATTAGATCAATAATGATTCCAGATTGTTCCTTTGTTATTTTCCTTTTGACAGTTTCCTTCACAAGATCATTTATTTCTGTTAATATAAATTTATAAATCACATTTATACGCTACAGTGCTTAAGATCTGCACTGCTGAATGTTAAATTTCAACTAATTTAACATTGATTAGATAAAACATCTGGATAATGAAATCTAATAAAGATATTAAGACATGTTAGCCATGGACACTTGCAACATAATGAAATAACATAACTTTATTCCAAGACCAGAGTCTCCCAAGGCTAACAAAATAATGGCGATAGTTAGGCTTAGATAGGTATATGCAATAGACACAAATTACTATGCATGAGAAAGCACTTGAAATATTATGAAATAAATTGTTGCATATAAAATTTGGTTCAAACTAGAGCGAATGGTAATATTAGGGCGAGAGGAATGTTAGAATTTGAAAAGATGAGGATTTGTGATAGGTGGGATCTTATGTTGGCATGGTGGATTGAGGATTTAAATTTAAGTTTTATATATGCATGATGGTGAATATGATTATATAACAAAATTGAGAAAAAGCATTTAGTGGGTAAATTTTTTGTGGATAAAAAGGGCAGGAGTTGTTGAATTGTTAAGGTGGAAGTGGAACATCAGATTGCTTTCCAGATTATGGATTGGTCTAGGATCAATTGGATTGGTCCTAGACCAATTGGATAACAAGATAAATAGAGTTCAAAACACAAGATAGATCTCTGAGAAAGGTGATAAGGAGATTAGATCCATTAAAGATAGATTATCAAATGATCTCTTATTTGGTCTCATGTTTGGCTGGAACATACAAAATTACAATTTCTACTGGCTTAAGTGCAAAATCACTATCTCCTTAATGTTTTTTTTTAATTTTATTGAATCCCATAGGTAAAGCAAATTGATTTCTGAAAAAAATAGATCCATACCTTTGTACTTAATATCTCTAGAATGGTTAGCCCTATAAAAAAATTGAACTTTTCTAAATTTGAAGGCTAAATATTAACATTAAAAATGATATAGCCCTGTGGTTAGGGGTCTATTGTTTTTGACATATAGCTGTTCAAGGTAAAAAATGAGAACCATTTTTGGCCTGTTCAGAATTTTTCATTGAATATATTGAAAATGTATCGGTCAAATATTGAATCTAACCCATTTAAATTTAAAAACAACAACATTAATTAACATTGTAGACAAATTTTTAAAGATATACTGAATTAACTACATTTGGCCTATTTATACTGATAATGGGATCTATTATGATTAATAAGTCTTTAAGATATGAAAATCTGTGAGCTTGCCTTGAAAGGGTGTATGATTTCAATTTTTAAAGCACCTTATTTATGAAATTTAAAATTGTTATTAAGTAGATCTTCACTATTTTGAATTTCAATGATACTGGTCAAGTTTAATACCATTGACATCTTGCTAATCTAATTCTAACATGCCTGTTCTGGAAAGTTATAAATATATTTATATTAAGGATACATTTACCCTTGAAAATTGCAGAACGCGAATCAAAACAGGAATGGGAGGGGTGTTACATCTAATTATAAGTATGTGTGTATAATGTGTGGACACAGGTGTTCAATACTGTTTACCGTGTATTTAATACCAATTTTATTATTGTTTGTTTACCATGTATATAACATATTGTATAAATATTGAAGGCAAATGTAATGTAATAAGTGAAGTTTTTTGTGACAAAAACCACCATGTATTTAGTTTTAAAGGAAATATATTTTTCAAACATATTTTCAAATTATGTATCTATAAGTTTTATATAGACTTATGAATACATAGTAACACTGGTAGACTGATTTGTTCATGGTATCTTTAAAGCATGTTTTTATTGAAATATATTATAATATTTTACTATTATTTCTTTAATGATTAGTGAACTTGATGTTAATGGCTTCTCCAGTCTGCATAGTTTGTTAATAGTGTCATGTAAAAAAAAAGTTGAAAAATATTTTTTTTTTAATGTTACTCCTTAATAAATAAAAGCTTGGCTGAGTTAGTGGGTTGAGCAGGATTGTATTGATCTGGAGGAGCCATCCCAGCAGTAGCTGTTGGCCAGTAATCAATACAGAGAGCCCCTGTGGGCAACTCACCAGTCTATTAAGCAGTTTGTAAGTTTTGCAATTTTTTTATTTTTCAATATCACACAATTGTTTTGTCTTCAAAAGTCATCAATTGCTGAAAGGTATGCACCCAGTAAGCTTTGAGACATACTGACTGAGCTGTGCTTCATTATGACTTAAGTCTCTTTTTTTTTTGTTATAGTATCAGTGTTTTGTGTAAGCTCTCAGAAAGTACAGTTGTGGCATTGTTTTATTAATTAGTTACAAAATTATAGTTATTTATAAAACTGGTAATGTTATTTGTTCATTAAATGTAAATTATATGAATCTTCAACTAAAATTTGAAGGTCATGATGTAACCTAAGTTTTAAGTTGAGTATATATTTTATATTCCATTTATTAATTGTTATCTTCCCTTTTCTAGGGAACAGTGATTAATCATCATGATATTTAGTATTATGACAATTTCTTCACTTATGGTATAATATAATTTTTTGCCACAATTGACAGCTATCAAAACATACTGATTTAAACAAAAATTATTGATTTGTCTGATTCATTTATTTTTTATATTTTATGGCTATGGAGCCTAAGTGCGGTGCTATAAGTAAATATATAATTTTGCTGATAATTTTATCAATTAGACTTTAATAATAAATAAAATTTAAATTAAACTACAGCATAATTACATTCATTGCGCTTGCTGATGTAATCCCATTTTTAATAACTACTGGAGTTTAAATCGGAATCTAGAAAGAATAATATTGTTGAGGAATTCTCAAAATAATATCTTTGGGCTACAGTTCACAGGGGGAGGAAGGATTGCACTGGAGTTATCTCTATGTGAACCTTTTCCCACTTGACTCGAATGCGGTGCTTTTTATTGATGTACTTGATTATAGTATTTTTGATTACCTTAGGTCCTTTCAGTCTGTTTGGCACAATAGGTCAATATTTATATATTTTTTAAATAGGGTATGTTAATAATATCTCATTAATATGATTAGATATTAAATAATTGTTAGACTTCAAAATTAAATTTGTATTGTTTTATTGTTTATCCATATTGTGTTGTCATGTCGCTAATCTGCTTTTCATAAGCCAATTTAAAAAAAGTGTACTCAGTAATTTAATGGACTAGTTGATCCAAAAGTCAGTTGGACACCTTTTTTTTTAATTGCTAACATTTTGTTACATCAAATAGAAATAAATTGTTTTTTGTAATATATTCATTAACTAAAAAATGTCATTAAATGTGAATGAACAATATGTAGTAATGGCTGGATGTGGTTCCGTGAGCTTAAATGTTGAATCTGCAATGAAACTAGACTGACTTTTGTCATGATGAATTGATTGTTTCATACATACCAAATGCCAGTATTTTCCAATCAGTACAGCAGAAGATGCTGGGAATGTCCATTGAAATTTTTAAACGGTAGGATAATTTTTACGACTTTTATAGAATATACATCAAACTGAAAAATGAACAGTTCATACATGTTTGAAAATAGCGCCTTTGACTTGGAACTTCTTTAATAAATTTAACTGATCTATTGCAATACATATTATAAAAAAAAAAGGGAAACCACTGTTCCTTGGATCAACTAGTTGTTCTGTTTTTGTTATTTTGCATTGTCATTTTACTACATACCCAATAATCTCATTTACATTAAACTAATATTAATTTTTCGGGTTTTTTGTCAGCGTTGTAATATTTTCAGCTTGATGAGAATGTTAGACGATGAGGTGCCCGGAGCCGTGGACACCATATATCTGTGTAACTTCCGTGTCTCTGTTGATGGCGAATGGCTCTGCCTCAAGGAACTGCAAGATGTAGAACTCAACCTCAAAGAAAATTTTCCTGATCCTCTCACCCCTTCACCAGATGAACCTCATTATATAATCGGTACTGTCTTCAAGTGTTGCTTACTATTGCTAATATGAAAAATTATTTAGATGAATACATTTATTAATCAATTAAATTGAGTAATATCAATCATGTAATTTATTTGTTTAATATTAGAAAGTAGTTTGACGTTTAATACCGTATGATATTGATGATTTAAATTATATACAACTGCCTAGGGATTAGTGGAAACTTTGTTATTGTTATAGCACTTGATTTGTTCTTAACTTTTTTTAAATGGAACTTCTTGTGGGGACAAAGTGATAAGGGTGTTGCAGAAGGGGAAGTAATATCCTGCCCATAATCATTTTACGGCTAGTTACCTATTCTCTATTTCATTTCCTATTATCCTGATACAAAGTCTTCCTGGTGTAGGACTTGGTATACCTACTGATTCAACCTAAAGAGATTTTTCTGAAAGTGAAATGATAAATGAAATGAAGATAGAAGAAGAAAAGGGAAAAGAAGAAAAAGAAGAATACAGTAACTTTTTTTCTATTGTTTTTCAGTGTGAAAACAAATGGAAACTAATTAGTTTTATACTCAATTCTCACCAATGTAAATTTGATTTTATATTTCAGCAATTTACTAAATTGAATATGTACTCCTATCTTGCCTGCTTGCAAATTTTGTATTTATTAACACAGGCACTTTTTAGTGTTAAAAAAAAAATATTGGTTTTTTTATATATAATTAAACATTATAAAAAATTATAATATTGTTTGATAAAATAAGTATTAACATTATTATGAATAGTAACAAATGAGTGTCTATTGCAAAGATAATCTATTTAATACTTCAAACATGATAATTTTGTATAAGTTAAACTGATTTAATGTTTCTTGACTCCTGTGTTTTGAAAAGTACTCGTGATAGCATATATTGTAACCATTGTAATGTATTACTTCCAGAACAGTGTAAATTGTTTTTGTTGCATAGGGGAATCGTTCTGAAAACAAAAATAATCTAAATCTGTCAGTTATTCTTCTGTTTGGAATAAACTTCAGAAATTTTCACTCCATATTTTATTAACTTTTCTTTCCCCTTCTTACAAAACATTGGCTACCGATAGTTAAATAATTAGCACTTACCACTGTTGGGAATTCATAAAGTTAAATGCTACAAAGGTTGATGTTATATAAAATAATAATACCATAATTTTCTATTCTGTTAAATTAAATTATTAATAAGACCAAGTGGGTCATATATAAATTGACAACAGTTTTGTTCTATTATATTTAAGTTGGTGTCATACAGATTTTTTATTTATTTCTTGTTCTATTTAACAATATATTGTTTGCATTTATAAAATTTGTTATTATATCTCTGTATTTTTAATTCATATTAATGTTGCAGCTCGTGATCCAGTAATTATTGAAAGAAGAAATCTTGTTAATATATCTAAGCTTATTGTTAAAGAGTTGATTGAAACTTCCATCAAATATGGGCGAATGTTGGATTCGGATCACATGCCATTGCAACATTTCTTCATTGTGCTTGAGCATGTACTTCGTCATGGCTTACGTCCGAAAAAGGTATTTGAATGCAAACATGCCACTTTTTAATCATTTAAAAATGTGTGATTAGAACAAAGTGAAAATAATTTGCGATGTATAATAATGTTATGATTTTCAATTGATGATCTTGAAACATTACATCTATTGATTTTTAAGTTCGTATGAGTCCCCTTGTTTCGAAAGTGACCATATCCAAAAGTCTTAATGTTTTTTATACAATAAATTATTCTTCTGTCCCTAAGGTTTTTTTTTTTTCTTTCTTTTTTTCAAATAACATAAGCCTGAGCGAGTTAGCTTCATAAATTGGTTTAGTTTTCTCTATTTCTATGGATTATTATCTATGTGGATGTTGTTTTTAAAATTATGAGCATCTTATGTGGGTAAAACTTCAATTACTACTACCTACCAATTTACTTTTGAGTTTAAAAAGTAAATTTTCTTGCGGTAATTTTTCATGTAACCAGTTGAAAATAGGTTCAATTCAGTGTCAATTAAACATCTGGTTACCAATATAGTTGATTTTGTTGAGGTAAAGAATTGTATTATTTTTTTTTCTTTGTAACTTTGAAATCTGTTACAGGGTTTATTGGGCCCTAAAAAGGAGCTTTGGGACCTACTCCAGGTTGTTGAGAAATTTACCAGTGAAGCACAAGACATCACCAGCAGTGTCAGAGATCTGCCTACTGTCAGGTACTTACTTAGTTATGCTTAGAATTTTTTTTGTTACTGAATTACACGTGGTATATGATCCCTGAAGAACTTAGGACTACCCTGCCATTTATTATTGCACATTGGTACATTTCTCCACCTCCTGATAGTCATTTTTATGGTTTCCTACCTTAAAGCCATTGCTGTCTGGTTGTTTGAGTAGCATTGTAGGGTAAATAAAAAAAGTTTGTTTTGAAACACGACTGATCCCAAGATCTTGCTGACAGCAGACAAATTTATTTATGCATAACAAACTATAAGCTATCAATCTGAAAGAAGATTGTATATGTAAGAAGGGTGAATTGAAGAGAAGAGATTTGGTAAAGTTATGAACCAAGGAAATAATGCCCACAGAAGGAGGGGAAGAGCCACTTCAACTCGGCAGTCTAGGGAATACTAACCAGACAGTTAATGATTCGCTTGAACTTATCCCCGCGTCCCATCATGAGACACATATTCCTTAAAGCCATAGTTAAAGTAAGGGAAAAAGAGGGAGGATACAATGAGATGGCGTGTAGGCTAGGATAGGAAATGGGGAGAGCGATGGAATAGTTTAATATTACCTATTGTCCGTTGAGAAATTTAGGAGATATGTTGGTTCCAGGAGAAGGTTTGGTCAATGGAAATCATCCCTAGATGAGGAGTAGAAGGTGTTAGAATGGTCATTGAGGGTAAAAGCAGGATAATCTGAAAAAGATCTGACTAAGGAACTGGAACCTATTAGCCTGGGCGTTTAACTTTAATTTGTTTCCGTTTGCCCAGGCACTGATCCGATAATAGTTTTCCTGAATCTTGGTAAACGCTACTAATAAATCGCAAGTGTGGGAAGGATTACTTAATGGGAATTATGTAAGGGTCAGTGATGTATGTGATCATATTATATGAACATATTTGCCTCATTTGAGACCTCCCGTTTCCCTGAATAGCATGAGTTATGGACTAAAGGATTATATTTTTTCAAGACTCAATTATAATTTAAAAAGTAGTGTATATTGTGTTCAGTAGCTTTTTGAATGATCAATTCTATTTTCAGAACACACATGGGTCGTGCGCGAGCTTGGCTGAGGCTGGCTCTCATGCAGAAGAAACTTGCTGATTACTTGAAAATTCTTGTCGACAACAAAGAGGTGATTCTGTGTGAGTTTTTTGAACCTGATGCTCTTCTCATGAGCGATGAGGCAATCATTATTGTCGGCCTGCTAGTTGGGCTGAATGTGATTGATTGTAATCTTTGTGTGAAGGTATAGAAAGATTCATTCCACTTTTATGACATATCAAAATTTATTTATGGCTTCTTAATTGGATCTTTTTTCTAATAGGAGGAAGATTTGGATTGTAAACAAGGAGTCATCGATTTCTCTCTTTATCTTAGATCTAGTCATCACACTTCTGTCGGGGACTCCCCAGAAGAGGATTTAGATTTAGATAATATGACAACTGTTTTGGATCAAAAAAATTATATCGAGGAACTCAATAGGCATTTGAAGTAAAATTGGATTCTTTTATCATAGTTTTTAGGATCATAAGTAGTGATTATTTTTCTGTGAATTTTCATATATATTATCGTGTTGACTAGTATGGTAAATTCGTCATTAAATATGGGGGGGGGCTTGAGAGATGTAAATAAATTCAGATCTAAAGTAAATACATTTTTTTTTTTACTAAGTAAATAAGTTATCGTTAAGCATTTTACTGTGTAGTTAGTAGGTGCTATGTAACAAAAAAAATATTGGATGATGTTTGGCCCCTGCAAATCTCACACAGTTACCCCCCTCCCGCTCTATTCGCCATACCTGATTAGATATAGTAATGTATATGTATGAAAAATAAATGGATTTGTATGTTCCATAGTAAAAAAAAAGAACAGACCAAAAATGACAGCTTGACCTTTTATTTTAATAATTAATAAATCGACTACTCGAAACTTTTGTTCTGAAACTTGTAGCTGCTTGTGTTATCACCTCTGAGTTCAAATGCTCATGCAAAGCATACATTTTTCATTCACCGAATCCTCCACTATTTGAAAAGCCTCATGGATTGAATTATATAACGGTGTAGAACACTATAAATAAAATAAATAGATTTTTATTCAGCAGTGTCTGATATTTATAAATATATCATCTGTGAAAATCCAATTATTAATGTTAACATTAATTCAACTTTTTTTCTTCAAAATTAATACTGATCTACTTTATAAATGAATTTATTTTGTATTTGAGCTTTGTTCACTTAATAAAATGTTAAAACATTATTTCAGTGCCACAGTTGCCAATTTACAAGCAAAAGTTGAATCTCTTACAACAACCAATGCCTTAATGAAAGAAGATCTAGCTATATCTAAAAAAAATATCATGGCAATTACAGAAGAAAATGCTTATTTAAAAGCTGATAAGAAGTTAGACCCAATTAGCGAAAAAGGAGAAGAGGTATGAAGATACTAGATTCAGAAGAAAAATGAGTTTATTATTATTCTTTAGTCATACATGTTTAAATCGTCTAATGTTATCTTGATTTTTCTTCAACACTTTCACTTTCAAATATGTTATTTGCTTTAGGAAATTTTCACACCCTTTACTCCTTCTAAAACAAAACATTATTTAAAAAAAAAAATTAATTAAGCTATTATTTTTAGGATTTAAGGAAAGAAAAGGAAATGTCAAAAGAATTAGAACTACTTAAGCTTGAACTAGAAGCTGAGAAAAAAAAATCGTCAGAAGTGCAGCATGAACTTGATCTTCAGGTAAATTTATAGTCCATTTAAATATAATTAATTTAAAATTTTTATTCTAATGGTAATTTTTGGCGTTCAGGTAAAATATTAATATTAAAATAAGACCAACACTTTAAGAACTGATTTACTCGTGTAATTCAAAATAACAAAACAAAACAAATCGACTCAACACCATAGTTATACACACAACCTATAGATAAGAAGGTTACAAAACAATTGACAAGATTAAATCGATTTTACAATAACTGATGTCTGTGCATCAACATTCGGATCACACAATTCAGGGTTTTATTGAACAATTTTAATAACTCCCCCTTGATTGATAAACCAGCAAATAATAAAAACAAAAATATCTCTATTACAGCCTGAAAGGGGCTTTCTAAACTTTGAAGTTCACAACACATTTTGTGACTAAAGTCCCAAAATCTATTATACATAATACATACATCAGGATGTATAGAGCTACATTTTGTGACCCTACTCCATATGATTAAAATGAATCTATTTTTTCTGAGTGGAAGAGTTTGTTGACATATCAGCTTAGGCTGATAAAACAGATTTGATAGATTTTCATATCAAGTCGATATTTTCCTTTGAGAGAGATTTTCTTTGTATTACTTGGGTGATTATATATACTTGTCAGACACCAAATTGCTAGAGTGTCTCTAAACTAATGCTAAAATACAGTTAATATGTAAAAGTAAATATCTTCTTATTGGTATGTAGGAAAAGATAAACAAAAAAACCTTACAACTAAAAGACAAATTTCTAATGGTCCTTAAAGATTTAAAGATAAAAAAAATGAATGTCTTATGTATCTTGTTACTAGTTGAAATATTATGCACAATACTTTTTACTTAGTCATTGTTGCTAATCTTACAATTTAAAAAAAAAAACTTTGAATGCTTTCTTTTTATAAGTTATATATAAAATCAATGTCAGTGGCATCATGTAGTCGGGGGATGGTAGTTGCCTAGGTAAATTTATTGTGAATTCTTAGTAATTGATTCTATATTCTCTGCAGTTAATGGAACAGGTCATACACCAGGAAAAGTCGGTGCATAGGTTAATAGAGGGCTGACAAGCATTTTATAAATAATTCATTTTTATTTTATTGGCAGTTTAGACAAGCTGATATCCCAAGAAACTTCCATTCATATATTCATGGCTTACAATGACCTCTCGTTATATTTATTTTTTAATTATGAAGTGATTAATTTATGACCTTACGTAATGGAATTACTTTAGTTTTCAACATTTTCAGTACATCGGCTGAATGTGTTGAATGTGTCTATAACATACAAAACTGACCAAATAAAAAAATCCAAAGTATAACAAATACAAGATATGAGGTTTCCTTTAGTGAGATATGAATGTTTTTGTTTTTTAAATTGACTAAAATCAATTAATTAGTTAGTATGGATATAATTTTCAAGGTATCTTCAATGACCATTACATCTTGATGATAATTTTTTAGATAAGCCTGAAAGCTGAAATGGAGGTTGCTATGAAGCTTTTAGAAAAAGATGTACATGACAAACAGGATACTATCGTTTCCCTCCGAAGGCAGTTGGATGACATTAAACAAATCAATTTAGACATGTATCATAAACTGCAGGTAAGGACCTCAATGTAAAATGTCATACGTTATGTGTACTTACATTTCTTTTTTTTTTTATTTATTTATTTGTTCGATTATTTCCCCTCATGACATCATAAGATAGCTGCTATAACCAGGTTATGTCTTATAGCCAAAGCACAAACTGAGTGGGGAATTCGGAAATAGCATTGCAATGGACACAAAAAGAGTGTATTTGGTCATCTTACAAGATATAATTAATAAATGAAAGAGATCCTTTTAAATTTATATCAGAAGTTTGTCCCTCATTTTCCTTCTAAAAGGCCAAAACTATTTTTCAATCTAATAAATGAAGTGGAGTATGTTTGTGGGCATGTATTTGTATTTATAATTTAGATTTATAACCAGGAAAAGAAATTCATGTTAATTTCAACACGAATTTAGTTCAGAACATTGTGCGAAGCATATGCAGTCCTCCTCCTACCTCCTTCCCCCCAATGTTCTCACCCTTTTCTAATTTTATTACCATCAAATTGAGCTCAAATACTATTTATTACACTATGAAAGATTCATTACCCAATGACTTCGAGATTTTACCCTTTGTATAAGAATTAACCTACCTTGTCGACTGACAACCACTCTGTAATCAGTTCAGTTCATCATATATGAGGGGAAATAATGTTTGATTATTCACCTTATTCAGTTGTTGACATAATATAACTAAATTTATTTATTTATCCTTACTTCAAAGGGTATAAAAATGATTTTTACTGCAGTAGTTGCATGTATGTACTGTATGGGAGGTGGTGCATGTTTCGGTAATGGTTGTTTGATAGGAATGCGAGCTTGAACTGACGGAGAAAGGTGAGATGGTGACGAGGCTTCACAACAAAACGATGCAGATTGGCCAGCTACTTGATGGCCTGAAGAAATGCCAAGAAAAGAAACCCAGCCAATTGAGATACACAGACACACCCAGAAAATAACTAATTTGCACTTTACCTTAACTGACACACTAACTCAATCCCTTCTCAATTTAATATTAGTGATCTAATTTCTGTTGCATTGTGTATAAATTTCCTTCATTTTAATTTTCCCTAATAGTGTGAATTGCATGAGTTTAATCAATAACACCATAGCTTTATGGAAACGCATAAATTTAAGCATAAAAATATTTATAACAACATTTTTAGAAGTTTATTATTACCACCATTTCTCTAATTCGGTGTTTCATGTACTAACAATAACAAGCACATTGTAACCATTTTAAGGCATGTCTTATATGGGTGATCAAGTGATAGAATTAAAGCACCTAACAATACCTTTTTTTTGTTAAAATAAGAACATTTTATGCAAGATAATGTGCTTAAATATATGCAATAAATAATTTTTAATTGTATGCCTTTGAATGGTATATTTTATATTATTGACATGGCTTAAGTGAAATACTCATTTCAAGTGTCAGTTATGGGTTAAAAATTGTTTATTGGTTTTGTGGATATGCCTATTATAAAAAAAATTGTTCATTGAATTGCTATGGCTATAGAATGTAATACATAGTAATTAAACAGAGAAATACTATCATTCATGCTTACAAAGTTGAGAATATATATATATATATATATGCCGATATGAGACAGGTATAAACTTGCAATGTTGCAGCTTCATTATTTTTTTCCATCAGTGTAGAACATCATCCGTGCTCGATCTGTTATCTTCAATATTTTTTCTATTTTTGAAAAAATGTTTTAGAATGTGCTATGGTTTGTAGCGAATACTTAATTGTATTGTGATTTTTGAAAGACTAGTTATTGCAGAGGTTATTAATTGGTTCTCAGGAATGTGAATCTTCGCTCGTGCACAAAACCGAGCTCATTTCCAAGCTGGAAGCGAAGACCTTTGCAATGACTGACACGCTACAAATCATGGACGACAAGTATGTACTATTGTTTTTTTTATTTTTTATCGTTTACCAAGTAGTTAATACAATCATAAGTGCTAATATAACCTGTTATTTTGTAAACATCTTTCAAAATGGCCCGCTTAAAGCAGCAGACCCATATTTCATTTTTTGTTTGCTTCTTTTATCATTTGCATATAGCTTCAAAATTATTGAAAAGTCATAAACTTTTTAAATTAATTTTCATGGAGTAAATGGATATAAAAAATAGCTCAAGTTTATAAAAAGTATTAAAAAAAAAATAGTAGTGCTAATCGTTGGTTATATGTAAAATGATATGGTGAAGAGGTTTGATTTAAATAAAAATAAAAATGAACATCTCAGTAATCATATTGTATACGCAAAGAATAGTTGTTGGTCAAAATAGAACTCTTTTATTGTAGCTTTGCCAATCAGCTTTCTGAAAGATCTCATAAACGTAGGAAATTGCATTGTATTCAATCACTGGCATGTTTCACAGTTGAATCTGCTTCTGAAATACTATGTGTGTAATAAACATTGCTGAAAATGGGTTATGTAAAATAATGAGTTATGTAAAGTTGCTTTTCATCGATAGGTAAACAATTTAAATGGGTATTTTCCTCTAAGAATCTCAAATGGAAATGATTGTATATGTATATATATAATACACGATATAATTGAACTTCAATATCACTCCAGGCAGCCATTCTCGGTAGTGATTTATGAAATAAATTGTAGTCTAATTTATACATATATATGTACATTTTGTAATTGTATTTTGCTGAATACATCCTTGTAAATTATGAATAAAAACTACACTGATTCTTATTAAGTTGCTTTTCATTTCATTTTAGTTGTCTTTTTTTACTTTAGGATTATTGTTTTTACCCTAAGGGATTATGTATGAACCAGATGTTTTTTTCTAGCCTTTTTTTTACCAATCCTCTACATTTTTAATAGACTCTTGTTTTATGTATAACAACATGTTAGGAATATTAAGCTGCTTTGTTTGCGATCATAAATTTGTGATATAAAAAAATAATCGTGCCAAACGCCATTTTTGTAACGCTTGAGCAAAAAAATGCACTTATTTATCGATGAAATTATTATTTTGAGTTGGTTAAGAAGTAAATTTAGTAGTAGTCTTCTGAAGTTTAGCACCAGAAGTTACTTATTATTTTTTCTGTGAATTAATATTAAAAAAAAATTGATAACTTATTTATAATATAGTCTCTTAATGTTTCCATTAAATCATTACTAATCACTCTTAACAATTATCTATTACTTTAAATTATGGAATTCATTTCGATTCTGGCCCAGCCTCAATATTCTAAAAAAGTTAATTGTTCTGAAAACTTCATCCAGTATCTTATTTTGCTATTTCTTTTACGACAATACACAAAAATAAGCAATAAAACCATAGGTAGTATAATATAGAGCAATATTTCTTTAATTTCGTATGGGAATTTGAATATCTTGGTTTCACTGTTAAAAGTCAAGCAGGAGAATTCCCAAAAATAAAATTTAGGAATGTGACTCTATTCTAGCTGAATCTTAAAGGTTCTTTACTTGAGCATATCCTTGATAAACCACCTTTAGACCAACAAGAACTTATGCTAGTGAGACTTGAGTAATGAATCAAGATACACAGAACTGTAGCAAAGAGAAATAGTTGAATAGAAGTTGAAAAAGCTAATTATCGAGGGATTTATAGATTACTTACTCTGCTGTAATTATAAGTCCAGAATGACATTCTACTATGTGATAGGGCTAGTCAGACGTGGTACTAACGGAGTCTCTAGGGTTCTCTATAGCCCCCTCTAGATTATTCCTAAATTGGTCCAAGTGAATAATCTTTTTATTCATTACTTACTCTTTTTCGGAAAGGTCTTGCCCGCATAAAGCCTTATCAAATATTACTTCATTAAATGTGGCAAAAGTTTGATAATATTTGATATTTCAGCAACAATAGTTGGAATTTTCCATTTGCATTAACCTTAGTTCTTATTTATTTAAACCCTAGATGGTCGTTATTATCTATTGAACAAACTTAGCAAAGGGATGTTTGCTGCTGAGGGGGGAATATCCCCTCATAATTCTTGAAAAATCATTTTAGACATGTAGGTATCTGTTAAATATAAAAAAATTAAATAATCCCTTCACGGTGCAAAAATACAAATTACAGGTTAATAGTTTGAATTAGTTGAAAAAAACTCCACAATTATTTGAAACTGTACGACTATCATTAAACTCATCATTAATAAATTTGCATGCTGAATGAATAATAACGACATGCTTTCACTGCCACTAGTAAAAAACTTAGCATGTTGCATGTCGCAGCTGGAGCTAACAACTGGGAGACGCTAACAAAAGTGCATCAAAGAATTTTATTTTCGTTGGCTATATATATTGACTTTATAAGGTCTGCATATTACTAGATTTAAATTTAAAGTAGCTCTTGAAGCATTTAGCAATTTTGATTAACGATTTAATGATTTTTATTATAATTGATTCATTCTTACTTAATGTTAATATTTTTATAAATGCCTGATTACTTCTTTCGCTGAAGGAAACCTATTGATACTCTTAATTCTATTTCTATGAAATGATAAGATGTTTTATGAATATTCAATAAGTTATCGCACATGATAAACATTAACAAGCAGTGTGGTTCTCTGTGGTATGCCGAGTCTTAAAAAGTTACAATTCATGCAAATAATAAAAAAAAAAAAACACTATAAATCATGATTAAAATTATTTGCTCCATAAAATTATTATCGTTTATAATTGAAAACACATAAATTTATAAAATTATTTTAGATTAACCTGTTGAAATAGTCACTTATTTCTAAATTAAAAAAAAATTTAATTCTTTAACCGGTTTACTAGACATGTTACAGAACAAAAAAATTCCTAACAGCTAATAAAATAAATAATGAAACTTAATTGTAGTATGGTAATAACCTAATAATTTGACTAACCAAAATTATTATTTTTACTAAGTTTTTGTTTTTTTAATTTCGTAATTAAATTACTTGTAATACATATATATTATTTATCTAAAAAATAAAAATAAAGTTATAATATAAAAATATTACATTTAGAGTTTAAATGTACTTGGTAAAATTGGTTTTTAAAGTGAAAGATAAAAAAAAAGGATTTTCAAAGGGCGAGGGAAGTTGTGAAGGGGAAATCTGCCACCGAGCAAGCGCTGAAAACTGCAGCTGAACTTTCTGAGTCTTTAAGAGCTGAAAGAGAAATGAGGAGAACCTTAGAAGAAGCAATACTTTCTGACAAGGATCTCATTAAAAATCTTAAAGAAGAATTGAGCGAGCTTAGGATAATATCCAAGGTAAAAATTAATTAAATTGATAAAATATGTTAAATTGGCTATTCTGTGTAAGAGAAGAAACATTGGCGATTGATTTTTTTCTCAAAAATAAAAGTGAAAGCTATGGGCAAAGTCTAAATCCAGTAATATGTATGTTAATTTTTATTGTAATAATTGTTTCTAAAACAAAATTGTGAGAGCCTAAGGTTAAAATAATCCCACATAAGATTCAGCTGCTTAAAATAGCTTCTACGGTCTATCGTAAACCACTTCATACTTGACGCTTAGGTTTGTGTTGTGCAATCTTTTGTGGTGTAAAGATTTAAAACCATTCAACCTTTGACATGCTCGAGGTTTTTGGGATTTTAGCAGATACTCCTATGGTACCAGAACGCTTATTACTCTCCTAACACTCAGTGTATTAGAACTGGAACCTGGAGTTAATCTTATTGCTAAGTAATATCCTCTTCTGGAGCAAGATACAAACTCATAAGGAGTTCTGCCATGCCCTTAACCTTTCCATTGGGTTTGTAAATTTATAAAAAATAATGTTTACTATCTCTAAATATTCCATTATCACTATTTGATTTTGATACACTATCTGACACAATTACAATACAAATACAATTTATAATTAACTCTTAAAGAATGCTCTAAATGAAAGACCAGAAACTGTTAAAATAACAGAGCATTACAGTCCAATTTTGCAATTATATTTTAAAACTTGTATCCGAATCTGGGAGGATTTGCTAAAAAACTCCCATTAACTCACGTTTCATGATCAGGATGGCTACATGGCCATTTTTTTTGTTATGAACGTAAAAAAAGGACAATTTGTACTATCAAATATTAGCCAGAACTTACCAAAATGTTGTATTAGTTGTGATATGTTTAATGCATACCACAATTAAAGGTTTCATTTAGGACATTAAATAGAGATAAGTTCTACATAAAAATTTACAAATGAACATTTAATAGAACACCCTTACTGTTTGGTTTCCTGTTGTTTTTACTAATGTTTGTATATTAAATAGGAACCATGCTCCGTTTCATATCTTTAGGTCAAATACTCTGTCAATCGGTCAATCTGAAGTGATATTTTTTTCTTTATGATATTATGATCCGCATTTCAGTAGATTATTATTATTTATAAAGTATGTATACAAAGAATAAAGGACATAGAAAGTGAAGGAACACTATCAAGAAGTGTCCATAGTGTATTTGTTTCTTAAATACTTCTAAAATGATGTGGAAAAACTACCTTTTCAACAATAAAAAAAAATTGAAATTAACTTGAAAAATTCTAATTTCTATTGTTGGTTCCTCGAAACTTATTTTTTGGAAATATCTTTACATTTATTTTTACCTAATATATTCCGTATGGCGGAATTTAATGGAGAAAAAAATATCTAATGACGAGTGCTATGCACCTATTTGAAAAACGCAACCTCTTCCGCAGCAAATATATCTTTCGGTTTTGAAATAATGAATGAAATATATGTCAGCTTCTCTCTTTGTACACCGAATAGCCTAAAGCAGTTTTATATTTAATTTTGTTTATTGTTATTGTATTTTTTTTAATGGAGAATCCCAACGACAATGATTGAATTAAATTGAGTAAACTATACAAAAATATGTACAATTTTGATTATAGTCAAGTTAACTGATTTCTAGAAATACACAACCCTTCAGATAGAGCACAGAAGAACAAATGAAAAGTGTAAAGAACAAGAAGAGACTCTAGAAGAGCTTGGTCGTCATTTAAGCGCATCAAAACTGGAAGTGTCTCAGTTAAAGGAAGAAGTTGAGAGCTCGAATGGTGAACAGTCGGTGACAGGTTCACCAAACTGGGCATTGGACAAAGACGCCATCCAGTGTAAAGCCTGTCTCAAGGAGTTCAACATCAGGAGGCGGAGGGTATAGTTATATTTATAAAATATGTTAATGTAGATGAATATATAATTTTGTTTAATTAATAAATCATTACAAAACATAAATAATGATTAAAAAAGATTCAGAAATGATATTTAATTTTTGTCAAGTGCAGTTCTTTTAAAATTATAGTTTATGATGAACTGTTTAAAAATTAAATGCTTAATTATAGAAACTAATTTCTGCTTTACCAACATGGGATCGAGCGTAGTCCTGACTCAATTATTAATAAATACTTGCTCTTGATATTCCAATTATTCCTCCAAAAGGTCAGGTTAGGTGACTCATTTGAAATTGTTCTGACTTATTCGTTCTCTTATCTTCTAAATTTACTCTTCTCATTTTAAATACTAACATGAAAAATGGTTTTACTCTTGGATTAAAATTAATTCTGTTTTTGATTTGAGTTAGCTTATGTTTTTGAGTGGAATGGCTCCAGTAGAACCAACAGATAATTTCCTTGGTAATTGTTATTATTATTAATCGGGTTCTTTAAGTAACCATCTTAAGTAACATCGTGTTTTTTTTACATGAATTGTTTTTGTCACATATCCTTTAATTTATTACCATACAATATTGTTTAATTATTTTCAGCATCACTGCAGAAGCTGTGGAGAAATATTTTGTCACTCTTGTTCTGACAACTTCGTACCAGTTTCCTCCTCTACGAAACCTGTAAGGGTCTGTGATGAGTGCCACATACAGCAAATCTCAAAGTAATACCTGAGCATTTCATGTAAATTTATATATTTTACTAAAAGTATTTTTAAATTAATATTGTAATACCAAAGCGGCATTTGTAAATATTCACATTGTTTGCTTTACAGTATTCTATGTTTCAATAGAATAGATTAAACGATAGAAAGACAAATTTTATTTTTAGTAAAATCATTTACATTTATTTAAAATTTTTTTTTGAAATGTTAGTGACATAGCTGTGATTTATAAGTGCTAAGTACTCAATGAGTTGTAAAGAATCAAAATTGTCTAGCAAATGTACGCTCGCTTTCCGATTGTCAATTTAATATTTCTGATAGGTTTTGTTGTAGTACTATTCATATATTGATGCTTCTGTATTTCCCCTAAAATGGCATTGATATATATTTTTAATATGGGACTAGACAGCAAACATTTCTTCAAAAATAATTACTGCCTTCTAAAAATTGAATAGCTTTTCTATTGATAATAGTTTAGTGTTATGGGTTTTTATTAGCAATTGTAGAAAAGGTTTTTTACTGTACTAGACATATGCGGCGGTGTATTATTCCTGTAGTTTATTAACCCTTATTACTTATTGCGTAAACTGCCCTCATCTAGGTGACAAATATTCTTAATCTATAATTAAAAAACACAGATCAAATTTGCATTATTTTTTGTGGTATTTATTTAGAAAGACTAAAAAGCTATGATACTTATCACCAGATTTTGGGTTTTATAAATGATTTAATAGAATTAAATATTTTGAATTAATTTATTGTTTTTCAATATAAAACATAAAAGGGGAGTCAAATATGAAAATTCATTTTAATCTATTTGAAAATCATGTAATTTAATTATTTTGTACTGTAAAATATTTCTATAAATTGTTGTTTAACGTCATGTAACAATGTTGCTTTTATACACATCGCAGCTTTAACTATGAACATACCTATAACCAATTAAGTTCTAGAATTTGAAGTCCTATCAGACAATTTAAATGTAATGACTACCAGAACATTAATATTCTGACATCATGGTAATCTGATGGGTCATTTTCCATCCGCTTTATTAATCAATATACAGCAAAGTGTGTATCAGCGGCAGTGACACAAAGTATTCCATTTAAATAATAAATTCTAACTAAATGACTTTTTTCATTTGTATATTGATCGTTCAACTCAAGTGCTTTATTATTAGATGTCAATAAATAATTAATTGAATGAATTAAACAAAGTCCTGAGAAGAAATATATTGTTATACTCTATGGTGTTTATCTTTATATAATGGCATAGATTTTATATATTTAATTAGAAATTATCTATAAAAGGTGAATATAACTATAAAATGAAATAACTTGTTAATTATATACTGCTTCAGTTAGTCTAAATTTTATGATCGTTAGTAAATATATTTTATCATACCGATTTGAGTTGAGATATTTATGTTGTATAAAATACAGGGTTTACTTGCTAGTTAATATGAATGAATGAGGTTATGAATAATATGTTGAGAACTTTAAAACTGTGGTGGAACGGGTCGGAAAAAATAGCTGGAGGGAATCATAATAATCTCTGCTACATTAGCATATAAAATATGTTATACCTAAACCTAAACATGTTTGCTATTGACATAGTAGTGTTTTTGTTGTGTTTTTGAAAATTTCTCGAGACTATAAATACTCTGTTTATGCTTTCTTTTTTGTTACAGAAATTTCGAGGATAGTACATCCTATTTAACACGGACATAGATCAATTTTAAGCTATTTTATCGGAAACATAACTATTTTTATTGACCGTGAGGTGTAGAAATTGAAGCATCTTGCTATATTTTATATATATTAATATTTTGTATAGTTTTTATAAGACAATGTTATTGAGTGATACATATATTTAAATATAAATTTGTTGTAATCTAAAACGTATATTTATTTTTGAAATTGTTGCAACAAAATAAAAACTGTTGAATTATATTGTTGTTTTTAGAATGATCATTACTCCTTTTTGTCACTTGTACAACTATTTTGTGTTTTCTACTCATTGTGAAGAAGGATTAAACTCATAGTAGTTTTTATGTTAGTGTTTACACGTACTCTTCTTCACAACTTATGATGAATTATTACGAGCAATATGTCATAATCTTTCTGGTAACTTGACTTCTTCAATTGATTACTAATGATTGGCCAGGATATTATATTAAGGTGTTGTTATTATGTACCATTTTTGTCGACTGATTTCGTTTGCGAAATTCGTAATAGTCAATTTTTAATTTAATTGTAATTAAGGATAACAAAATATTTGTCTCTAATTTTTCTATTTCAGGTGAAATATTAACTCATCTTGATTAATTCAAGAGAATAGTTCAAAAGTTGCAAAAAAAATTTTAAATATATATATTTAAATTTATTGTATTTATTATATAATTTCCCTTGCATCGTTCTCTGCGAGAAGTACAATTGTCATCTTGCATATAACTATGCAGTATTATTTTTGCAAGTTTACCAGCCTACCTTCTTTTAATAATATCAACTCCAAATATAATTGACCAGCAGAATTACTTGATGTCCCGAAAAGTTTAATTATGTTTGTGTTTTTTATTATATTTCTTCAATAGGCAAAGCAACAGTGTTAGTTTGTATTTCATTTTAATTCCAAGTATTTCTATCACTTACAGTACATTTGTAATAGATGTATTTAATCCGAAGTTTCAAAGAGACGAGTTCCAACTTTAAATGTTGTTTAAATGTAAAAAACAGTAAGTGTTGGTGCATTAGTGTAAGCAGAAGACATTTAAGCGGTTTCATCTTGTATAAAACGGTATGTTAACGAAAATTGTAGCTATTCCTGTTGTGAATCTAGGAGGAAAAAAACGGAAAAACAAAATATTAAACTTGTGGAATATTTGCCTGTTTTGTGCTTCTAACAAAAAAAATTGAAATTTTAAATTTTGTTTTAATCTCTAGCTCTTATTTGTGCTAATTGATCACAGTGCAGACTTTCACATCACAGATTTTATTAGCCAGAAAATTGAAAAATACCCGTCTTCTGAATAATCTGTTGATACATTTTCTTATGTACTTTTAAATGGTTGTAATAGTATCATTGGTTGTTTTGTGGGCATACTGTCAAACTTGATAAATTATATTGTCATAACTGTATTCTAAACTCGACAGACTAAATAAAACTAAAATAAAGGACAATATTTGTTATTCAAACAGTTACAATTGGCAAGGTACTAACTGATAAAAATGAAGGTGGAAATTTCCTAGGTTTCAGAGAGTGTTGACCTGGTGGTCTAAGCCCTTTTAGTGACTGGAGTACAGTGTGAAGTCTGCTATACCTCTCAATCATAGAGCTTTTGCCTCCTGAGGCGGTCCCCAATTTTCCACCCTTTCTTTGTCAATCAAGACTGATCATTAACAATTACCTAACATAAATAAAAAAAATATTTCTTTTGTTTAAACAGATTATTATCTATTATCTAGATTATCATGATAAAATGTAAGTGGGTTTATATATTTATTTCATCTATCTATATTTTTAATGGCAACCGAAAATATTGTAGTTTGTATTAGGTATTACTTCTACTTTTGAAATTGCAATAATTATCTATTATATATTATTATTATTATTGCAAGACACTTCTAGAGCCCCTGAAGAGGATGTAAAATAATCAAAAACATCCGATATTAGTGTCGAATCTTCAGTTTTGGAGGTCACAGAAAAAAATAGTGACATTTCTGATGGTGTGTCCAATTTCAGCCCTTAGCATGAGGGTTTGTAGATAATATAATAGATCAATACCATACTAATCTAAACTTCATAAAGAAATTTCACAAAGAAGCTAAATAGAGTAAAAATTATTAATGGGAGTTTTTCATGTATACATAAAGTCTCCTTTTAAGTAGGAAATGCTGAAAACATTTTTAACTTAAAGAGCTTATTGTTAGAAGATTCCAACTCAGGTAACTGATCAATGACTTAAAATATGTAGGTTAAGTTAATTAAATGTCATATACAATGTTTTTTAATTCATATTTTGATAACAGTTACAAGTAAGATGACTTCCAAGTATAACAGTGTAAATCTCATGAAGGATCAATAAACACAAAAGTACAAATGTATTTCAATTTATAATACTTCATCTTGATCATTAAAAACCCTTTTCATAAACCACATATAATATATAAAAAAACTTAACTAATAAATCAGTTATTTGCTGATTGTGAAATACGTTTCTCTCACCTAATTTTTAATTTTGCGGTCTAGGATTACAGTAAATAAATAGAATGCAGCACCATCTATTGATTACAATTTGAAACAAACAAAAAAGAAAATTAAATGCATTGCAGTGTTGTCTTTTGAGAGGAAAGCAAACTAGCTCCAGTACAGGCTGAGAGGTCTTAGGCTTTAGCCAACAAACTAAAACTCTACCTAGAACCTAGGACTAGAGTGTTCCAGCCGCGACAGCGTCCTGCCATTGATGGGGGAACGGAGCGGGGGTTATAGTGCTAAACACCGGGTTTGTTGTAATGAGTAATGAGTCGAAAAATTTGATATGTCTACGCTGGATGAATTCATCCACCGCAGGCAGCTCAAATATCTCATGCAGCTCACTGTTTCTTCGCTGCTCGAATGAAGTACCTCTGACCACAGAATCACCTTGAGCTGCTTCGGCGATACAAACATGTGGTTCTGTTCAGCATCTACTGGAGGAGGCATGTGTTTTATTTGCTATAGATTCCCCTAAGAATCTATTTACATATTACATTTTATATGTCCTGTACCATCGGTGCACTCTATACAAGGTCTGAATTCGGTATATAAGTTATATAATCAATACATGTACAATGATACACAATGTACTTGGCTTCATTGACAAGATTTTACAAGGTGAAGGGGCTCACCTTTTTGAGAAAAGAGAGATTTAAAGTAAGAGGAAAATAAATTGACATGCAGCACTATCTATTGGCCAACAGTGAAACTAAAAAGCAATACTTGGCGTTTTAATTGCACGGTGGCGCTTTCTGTGGAGTGTTGGTAGAACTGCGTACTAGTTATCACCACTGGCTGGAGGCAGTTAGCTCCTGCGGGATCCTGAAGACCTGGTACTCAAGAAAAATTTTCTAATGAGAAATACCTACCGGCCCTGCTTGGATCAGTTAGTTCTTCCGCCACTCTATAGAAAGCGCCACCGTGCATTAAAAACGCCAAATATTGCTAGTTAGTTTTACTGTTGATCAATAGATGGTGCTGCATGTCAATTTATTTACCCTAATCCCTCCAGACCGCGAAATTTAAAATTAGGTGAGAGAAACGTATTTCACAATCAGCAAATAACTGATTTATTAGTTAAGTTTTTTTTATATTATATGTGGTTTATGAAAAGGGTTTTTAATGATCAAGATGGAGTATTATAAATTGAAATACATTTGTACTTTTGTGTTTATTGATCCTTCATGAGATTTACACTGTTATACTTGGAAGTCATCTTACTTGTAACTGTTATCAAAATATGAATTAAAAAATTAATTAACTTAACCTACATATTTTAAGTCATGGATCAGTTACCTGAGCTGGAACCTTACAACAGTTAGTTCTTTAAGTTAAAAATGTTTTCAGCATTTCCTACTTAAAAGGAGACTTTATGAATACATGAAAAACTCCTATTAATAATTTTTACTCTATTTACCTTCTTTATGAAATGAAATAAATAAGTTTAGATTAGTATGGTGTTGATATATTATATTATCTACAAACGTTTTAATATTAATTCATCAGTTTTATACATAACAATACTTTCATGTAAATAAAGATTTACCCAGATTATGAAATAAATAAAGATTGTACCAGTTTTTCACAAAGATTGTTTAACTATGTTTTTACTTGCCATCCTATTTATCCAAGCAATGCATTTTTTATTTGCTATGATGTTTATTTGTTAAATTCCATATCTGGTGATCATGGTATTAAAGTATGATCACACATCTATTATTTATTCTAAAATGTTTCTTAGTTGAAAGCATTTGTTTTGAAAAAGTCAAGAGAAGGCTCGTCTTCTGTCAATAACCAATTAGCAAGACATGAAGAGTTTTTATTTAAAATTCATTTTCTTCGAGACTAATAAAGTTCTTATTTAAATCACATTTATGGCTTATTGTTATTGTCCAATATCCAGATAACCTATCATTTATCAACACGAAATTCCATTGTGAGAAGAAATCGGAACAGTGTTATGTATTTATATTGTTAACTTGTTAGTTTTTGTAATTTTTTTTTTAAATGTAATTAAGCCCCCTTATTAACCATGACAAATAAACAAGCCCACAAACGCAACATAAGATCTGTTGGTGGTCTGTAAGTGAGCCAGTACAGGCAAACACGCACAGCAGTTTCTATTTTGTTGAGAAGGGTTTCAAGTTAAAGTTCTCTAGGTCTTTATTGAGAACATGTAAATAGTGTTTTTATAAATTATAATCACACAAAGCCAAATTACTGTCATTAAAATCTTGTTCTTTAACTCCCCCTATGTGAAATATATGCCCCATAGTGATTCAAAAAGAAGCAGCTCTATGGTAAATAAAAAAGTGTCATAATTAACGAAATACTGTGCAATGAAGAAAATAATCTATTACCTGACAATAAAAACTTTTTATTATTAATTATTGATTAATATTTAGTAACAATCTTTGAGTGATTTGTAAACTGCAATTGTGAAAAAAAAAATTGTTTACAGTAAATCTGTAAATTGTTTTCCAAGGCACCCTTGTAAGTGGTTTGCTATTTGATTCTTTATGATGGAACAGAAGAAGTAGCTGAACTTGTGTCGACTGTAGCCTTAAGAAAATCACATAGTATTAATCTTTGATAAAACATTTATCATATAAAAATATATCAAAACCAACAGAAGCCAATAAAACCATGACCTGACTGTTTGATGCAATGTTATTCACACAGATATTTATTTACAATTGGTATATGTGTGTACAATGTACACTTCCTCTTCATTTGTGTATGTTATTTGTATAGACTGATAAGAGGAGAGGTGATAATAAACCTGACTGAATCCTAAATGAGGCCATAGAAACAATCATCACCGAAATATCTTAAACTTAAACTACTCATACCAGATTATCTATGATAAAAAAATGTGAAATTCTATATTATACTCATTTCATTAAATAGTACATGCTTTCTTTCTCTCTCGTTGATTTACATCTACAAAAATACCTTTGCTTTTGTCTTAAGTTTTGGAATAGCATAGCAGTATAAGCTCCTGAAAATTGTTATATGGTTATAACATATATAGTTTTATCTCCTACCCCGATAAAATATAAAATAAAGCGATGCTACAATTACATGTGTCGCAAAGAGGTGGTTCGTGATTCCATATTTCTCATTAGGTATCCATCCATGACTGCAGGTTTTATGATCTATCTGCAGTCTTACTAAGGCGGTCTCTTTATTCATCTTAATTCTATATGTAGTCCTTGAGCCAGCCACATGTTTTTTAAGTTCTCCTAGCAGAGCAATCTTGTCATTCCAGTTGTCTTTTCACTGTTCGATGGCTATAACATGCATGCAAGCCTATATCATTGACAATTATAAGGCCCTATTACTAGACACGTTTGCAAATTGCAGGAATTTTTAAATTAAAGATGCTAGTTTGCTATGAATTTCGTAAGCCTACAAATCACTATCACCGCCAAATGTGGTTGACAAGGATAATGAGCATCATGACTGGTTCCTAGAGAACATAATTAAATCATTAGATTATAATAACATACCAGTTACAATCTTATGCCTTATGATTTGAAGTATGATTCTGTCAGTATAGTTCGGCCAGAATTACATAAATGTAAGTGGGAATCCTTGTAGACACGCATGAAATAATATAATAATTTATTTGGGATTTTTTTTTTCCTTAACCTCTATTTAATATTATGAATTTATAAACATCAATATAAATTAGCTGTGAGTTACTCCTTCTACTGCATAACTCATGCATTTTAAGGAGTGCATATCTTAAAAACTAATATTCTTTTTATTGTTAAAAGTATAAAAACCAAAAACATGACAAGGTGATGGGGCTCACCTATAACACCACAATGTTCGGGTTACAAAAAGGGACTAAAACTAAACTTACATACTGACTTGAAACTAGAGCATTCCTGTCTCGACTAGTTTTCTTACGAATACGAACACTGAATATTAGTCCTTGACATTTAGGAGTCCACTCCTTTGTGAACTCACCGGTGGTGATAATGTCTAGTTCTTTGTGGAGCTGATAAAGTTGAATAGATTAAAATTTTTGAACTTTAGATTGCACCTTGAGGGACATTTGATGAGGTATGCCTTGGTGTCTCTATATATCCTACTATTACTACTCGAAAAAGACTTGAATCGTGGAAGAAAGTTGAAATTTTTATAAGGTACAGTTGAAGTCCACTATTATTTATTATAAATTTAAATTGCAAGTTCCAAACTTAATCAAAGAACTATAGAAAATAAAAGAATATAGAGAAAAACAAGTGTTTGATTAAATATAGGACGGAAATATAAAGACGGATACTTTAGAGTGATAAGTTCGTATCTCGATTACAAGTGAAATGATTTATGCAGAAATAGGTTGAGATATTTATGTTGTATAAAATACAGGGTTTACTTGCTAGTTAATGTGAATGAATGATATGTTGAGAACTTTGAAACGGTGGTGGAATGGGTTGGAAAAAATAGCTGGAGGGAATCATAATAAACTCTGCTACATTAGCATATAAAATATGTTACTATAATATAATATAATATTTGAGGTTTAAAACCTATATCAGATCCAAGTCCATTTAAAACATAAAAGGGGACTGTCTGTATTGTCATAAAGCCTCATGGTTTGAAAACATGGCATTCATATGGCAAAATAGTTATTTGCCTTTAATTTGTATCTGTAATACAATAAGGAAATTGCTTTATGACCTTATCCTATATGTTACAGTTGAGAACAAATAAATACTAAAAAACATAATAATTTGGCAAAAACTAGAAAATGAAGAAACATCAAGAGATGGTGGTGTGTGGTTTATTTATTATGTATTTAAGGACTAGTTGACAAAGAGGTTCACTATCCCACATTAGTTTTCCTATCATCAATTACAGAACAACAAGTCTTCCTTGTCCACTACTTTTCTTCAGCTTCTACTTTTCATGATTGTTTAATTTCTTCTTCTGGGCTCCTTCTTTTGGAAGATGTTATTTCTTCTTTCTTATTTTCCTCCTTCTTACAATTCTTCATAGGGCTGATAATCAAGAGTTCTATTATTTAATAACAAATGAATTGATGCTTTCTGATGTTAATATTCAAACCTAAAACTTGCTCGATTTTCCTTCATCCTTTATCTTACTATGCCTTAGTATATACCCTAATTACTTATAAGAACCTTAAAACATTTTTTGCGTGGACAGGAACATTCCCTATTAGATCCTGCTGGATGATGGCTAAGGAATAAACGTTTTTTAATGTGATGTGCAAACCAATGAGTGGGAAAGTGTTGGTTTACTAATGGGCAGCGTGGGGTGCTCACCAATTTTCTACCCTTTCAAAGCATTAAACATCAAAAGTGGTTATAAACTTTAATTGAAAATAAATAAATGAAAAAAAATTTCTTTTTTTTCTGATTCTACACATAATGATGAAATCTAAGCCTGATTATGTATTTATTAGTCTTGCTTTTTTATTAGAAAACTCTTAACATAAAAATTTATTTCATTTGTTAGTTGATTTTCTGTTGAAAGTATGGCTAGTTATCGATTTTACCACCAGGGGCCATTACGTGGCCATCGCCAATTCCAAATTTATGGCGGGTTTTCTTTTTTCACTGATTAAATGGAAAAATGTCGACGTCTAATCGCTCAGCATTACATTCGCATGGATCATCACGTATTTTCGTGAAATTACGTCGGTGTTATAATCATTGAGTCTGTTGATTACAACATTATTAAATTGTTTATTTTTATATAATTAGAAAAAAAATATAAAATAACCTCGCCACAAAATATGTGTCACTTGGTGCGGACCACCCCTATCCAGTGTACCTAGGGGGGGGGAGAATATGTTAAAGAAAAATGTTTGAACAAACATTAGCATCGATGTTAAAGCTCTTTAACAGTATGATAGGTACTTTAGTATGAACTGATTTGTCAAACATTCTTGTAGTTGTAGAATCTACAAAAAAATAGAATAGAAAAAATAGCCTATTGTCTCTAAATATATGCACATTTTTTTTTTTTGGTTACAATGCAGAGGAATTGTTTTATTAATGTACGGAGTAATACCTTTTGTACATCTGTTGTACAAGTATTAAGATGCATGTAACTACATGGAATTAACCAGCATAATACACCGACATGTATCTAATATGTATGCAGATTATTGGATCTGCAGTTTATTACCCTCCATATAAAATATTAATATCGTACACAAATGACATTTATGTTTTAAGGAATGTTTTTGGAAAGAAACTTTGTAGAGCCGTTGTATTTTGAGACCCTGCGGTCTGATTTTAATTACCCTCGAATTGCTTTAACATCTTCCTCTTTAAAACGAAACCTCGTTCATTTCGAACACAATTACTAAAAACTATGTAACCTTTCGCCATAACCTACATACAGTACGCAAGTAAGGTAGGATGCATTCTTCACCTAAAAAGCTAAGACATGCATACCTAGGATTCATTCAAACCAGAAACGAAAAAAATGTCAATTGTTATTTATTTTTTCCGAAAATAAGTTACTTCCAACCCCGGTCACTTTTGTAGTGGGACAGAAAATTCTCTTGTATACAGCACATCTCATGCCGAGTAAGAAGAATCCGAAAAGGAATATAGGTAAGTGTGCTAGGTGGATGATACAGCGAGTACAAGATCACCGTTAGAGGGCCCTGCGTGAACGGTACGTTAGTGATGGTGAATTGTGACTAATGATCGGTGAAAGATTCACAGTGTCACCGTTAGATAGAAAGCAGTTTTCGTACGGCGATAATGACAAATACACATTTCTTCAAATGCCGGGAAGTTTTGTACGGAACAGTCCAGTAGTTGGAAATAATTTGAAAATATAGCCCCATTATTGGTTATAGAGTAACTAATTAGTCCTGTAACCGACCTTAGATTAAATCGCGGTCAGAGTTCGAAACTGGTTGTAATGATCTGGTGCGGGAATCTCACCGGGTAAGATACCAAAGACATTTATTTATTTTTTTAAATTTGGTGGTTAAATATGTTACGACTCATGTCTACGACATTGTATTATCTGCGCAGGTTCAGTAAAAATGCGTCTGTTTGAAACTTGTTTTAGTGCGGAGGGTTATGATTCATCATAATTCTCAATTACCTGACGTAACGAATGATAGATAACTTGGTACTGCCATTGGTACGATTCGTGGAGCTAAGTTTTCACTGCAAATGAGAAATCGTTTGTGCACTACCGATTCTCAAAGTCGTAAAGCAGCCAGGTTTTAATGAGGATCTTCAATCTTTTCCAAGGCTGTTGAACTTGTAACCAGCTGCGGGAGAAAGTTCTCCAACACTTTAGACCACTGACAACCAGCGCCCAGTCGTCCATTCAACAAGACAACCTGACAAAAAGTCCTTGAAATTTACGAATCTTTTGAAACTCGTAAATATTTCATGATTTTGAAGTTGATTCAATAGCGGAATGAGTTACCGTGGGGGCAAACAGATTCATACATTAAGCAGTTATCAATTTAAATTTTTTATCATTATGTTCCCACTAGTGAAATCCTCTAATCAACGACATAGGAGATAACAAAAACATATTCATCAGATCTATATGCTCACAAAAGGTCAAAACATATTCATCAGATCTATATGCTCACAAAAGGTCAAAACATATTCATCAGATCTATATGCTCACAAAAGGTCAAAACACATATTTGAATATCCTGTCCTACATAAATATTTATCACCGACTAACTCTACTTGTAGAACATGATATTTGATAAGATAAAGCCTGTTAACAAATAGTCGTTTAATGTATCTTATTGATAGATGTGTTTTCTTGGTATATGATTTCCCTCTAAATTTAAAATGCTTAACTATTTATTTTTATTAGATACTGATAAGAAGAAAACGAATTATGTATTCAATCAGTTCTAATCATTGTACATAAATGGACCTAATGAAATTCTCTCTCTCTCTCTCTCTCCCCCTCTCTCTCTCTCTCTCTCTCTCTCTCTCTCTCTCTCCCTCCCTCTCTCTCCCCTCCCTCTCTCTCTCTCTCTCTCTCTCTCTCTCTCTCTCTCTCTCTCTCTCTCTCTCTCCCCCCCTCTCTCTCTCCCTCCGTCTCCTCCTATCTATTATGGCTGTTTAGACTCATCATTGCATATTTATGGTTATGCTGGAAGTGATAAATTTTCCAATATTTCAATGATATTTAGATTACTAATTAACGGCTAAAACAAAGACTTCAAGGGACATCCCATCTTTCAATAGAAAATAAATTACTAATTTACAAAGTTATACCTAAGCCAATCTGGACATACGGAATAAAGCTACGGGGGACGGCAAAAAGTTAAATATCAAACGTATCCAATCCTTTAAATCAAAAGTTCTGAGAACAATAGTAAATGCACCTTATTATGTCAGCAACAAAACCCTTCATAACGATCTTAATATACCTTGCACTCTTGAACTCATCCCTTCCAAGAACATGAAATTACATAGTAACCTATCCAACCACCCTAATTCCCTAGTAGAGTCATTGCACTGCACCACTCATCCCTATAATCCTCCTCGGAGACTAAAACGGCAGTGGCCTCATGACCTGCGTAACAGTGGGAGTCCTGGCAATGACCAGTTTCTCCAATCATGTCTTGAGCGTATGTGGCTCTCGCGTTCTTCGTCAGCCTCCACTAGCTCGTATCCGGTGACGCGGCTAACGGAGGAGCGTGGGGGACTTCCCAAGACTCCGCACCCTCTTTCGCATGCGTGGGAGGTGACAACCATGTGGATTTAGGAGCTCTCTAGGATGTTTGTAAATACGTAGCGAGTGACTAAAAATTGTAAATTTGAATATGAACATTTATTACAATTACTTATTGCCTAATAAGGCAGATTGTAATTTTAGCACAATAAAGAAGTTTCAATATACTTATAGCTTAAATAGTACTTAAATGTTGGAGATGAAGAGAGTGAAAATCATTATTTATTTCAGCAATGCCTCTATTTCACCAATTTTCTTGATTCTTCTCTAAAAATTCCATCGTTAACTGCTCTAGCCAAAGGAGATGAACTTTTATGTCTTGACACCACTAGCTTCGATTTGACTACGTGCATTGTGAAATAAGGCTTTTTAAGATAGAACTATCAGGAATAATTTTAGTAATGAGGTTGAAGCAGGACATAACTTCAGCCTTGCTATAAGTTAACTGCTTCAATACATCAGCGTGAAGGGTGGTTGCTCCTTATCTCCGGATCTATCAAGTATGTACAAGCTTTGACCCACTGTTGCTCATCGAGAAGGGTTTTATTTTCAGGGAGACGATCTAGTATTGTTGATTATCCAGGTTTTCAGGGAGACGATCTAGTATTGTTGATTATCCAGGTTTCTTTGTATATTGTTGCCGCCTTCCAACCATGAACAGACAGAAATTGTTTGCATTCAGACTCGGACCACAGACAAGTAAGTATACTATCTGCAGTGAATGCAGTTACGTTTTAACTCTGTATAGATGTAACATAGAATATATCAGAACAATTACTAGACCATTTTGTAAGAGCGGCCTCACAGTCTATGACGTTATGTTTACAGAGGGCCCTCTGCTCTCTCGTTGCTTCCTGAATTTGGCTTTAGGGCAAGCAGCCACGCAACCGCTTAGCTTATTCAAATTGTTTCCAAACCCTACGGATTTCACTTAAAAAAAAACACTATGTAGTTCGTTCAAAGCAAAAACGAACAAGGGTAGAACTAGTAGTAAAAAAATAAATAAAAAATCTTTGGTGAAAAACTGCTTCTTTAATTTTGTTTCGTGATTATTTTTTTTTTTAGTTTTATTAGAATTACTTAGCAGGACTGGCTTACTTCAGTTGCGATTTAGTCAACACGATTTATAATACGAAGACTGACAAGAAGAGCCAAAATGATTAGTTTTGAATGCCTCAAAATTACATTGCTTTGTGGAAATTCTAATAAGTGTTTTGTATTTTCAAGGAAAATTTTCTATTTAATGCCAAATCCAATGCATATAGGGTTTCCTTATTTCTTTTTTTCAAACCCTTATATTTTAAAAAGGGGCCGAAAATACAGGCCATTGTTATCGGATCCGGTTTCTTCCTTGCTCGCTCCACTACCCTCAGGAATTATCTACCTCCTAATCTCCACCATGCTTAGTGATTACCAATATTTAAAACTCTTCTATTCCAACACCTCCTCACAATCCCGACAGACGCTGATTTAGTTATTAAAGGATGTCCCAGAATTTACGCAAGATTTGATTTAAATAGAAAACACAGTTTTTAGGATTTTTGTTGTTATTTTTTTTATAAAGTAAATAGGATGGGTTATTTATGGAATAAAACATCGGGCAAATGGCCTCCACGACTTTGCTGACACATACGCACTCTTTTGTCAAAATTTTCCATGACCATTTGGCATAAATGTGGTTGAATTTCGTTGATGCAGCGTTGAATTTCCTCTTTTAATGCACGGGTGGACGTGGGCTTGTTGACACACCTTTGACTTCAAATAACCCCATAAAAAGAAATCTAAAGGTGTTAAATCACACGATCTAGGGGGCCAATTCTGTTCACCGAAACGAGAGAGTACACGACCTGGAAATGTCACATGCAGTATTTGAATTGTTTCATGTGCTGTATGGCATGTGGCACCATCTTGTTGAAACCACATATTGCTCTCAAAGGGGTTGAGGGAAAAAAAAAATTAAGTACAAAGCGATAATGTACAAGTAACAACTTTTAATACGGGCAAATCTTCCTTAAAAGACAGTTTAAACATGAGTTCTTTGATGAGTACTGTTCTGTGAATTCTTGTGCGTATTGTCTGGAAGCGGCACGGCGCCGGTAGGTTTTCAAGGCCCCCTAAATTTGCCTTGGGCCAAACAAGCCCGTTAGGTACCACCCCAATCAGGAACCACTGCTCTAGACGAAATATGCTACGATGATTAAGGCAGAAATCAGTCTAGATGAGCCGGAAAAAATATTCCCTAAAATATCCCCCAGGATTTTAGCGAATCCTGCAGATGATCAGGACCTGTATCCGACTCAGGGGGAAGTCCACTGTAATTCATGTACCGTTCAACTGACACGACGAGCGGGATCTATCTGGGTTCCCTAGCATTGTGCCCCTAATTCCCGCTCGAAAAAGTGTCCGAAAACTGACAGGACCGTTAAGGCCGGAATTTTGGGAAACGTCAAGGGAGACTGACGTATTTTTTTATTTTGCGGGAAAAGTAGGTCCGCGGATAGTGAAAGGAGCCTCCTAGCCGTAGTCTTTCTTTAAACAGCAGACGCGCACACTTTCTAACTAATTTATTTCTCTTTTATCGTACCCTATTTCTGATTTTGGCCACAGCTCCTTTCAATGTATCAGTCCGAGAAGGGATCTGTCTCTTGGATTACTTTTTATGATTTATCTCGGTTTTGTCAAATTACGATAATTCTAAAATAAATTAACTCCGAATAGTAAACTTTTCCAAGAGACCCCTGAACAACGACCAAACCACTGTCATTTTTTAACACGACTGAAAAACATGTCATAATCAAATACATTGAGTTAAAAATACTAGATCATAATAGGATTAGTAGCCTCAGCTGTTTTGATCAGCATAACTTGATTGACTTTTTAAAATTTTTACATACTACAATATTAAATTAGATTGTATCATTTTTAATACATTCAAACGGAATAAGAAAAACATCAAACCATCTTTATAATAATACTCAGTATTTTTTACCAAAAATCCTTCATATTCATATTGTTCATTATTCATATATTATATTGTTTAGGTCAACAAACAGACTAAAAATCGCCTTCTTATCGAATAGAAAAAATATATAATTTTTTTTTTATATGTGTATAATTATCTGTAAATTTAAAGGGGCTATGAAAAAAAAAGAAAAAAAAAGAACAAATATAAAATAACTAATAGTTTGACAAGTAAATTTGACGGCACGAATGACATTAAACCCATACTTTCTGTTGTTGGCTCTCGCTACTTTTTTCTTCATTTTTAGAAAAATTACAACGGCGCAGACGTGAATGTCAAATATACTTTTTTTAAAACGTTCTTATTGTTTTTACGGATGCTATTGTAGGATGCATAGAACTACGAAACTATTCTTTGAAAGCACTTTAATAGCTCCAAACTGATGAACTTATCCGTACTTAGCTCGGGTTAGGAATAATATTATAATGCGTCCATGAAACTAGTTTCCGTCCAGTAGAGGAATGTCGATTAACACTTTCACAATGACACTAAGATATGATTTATTACCACGTTTGTACCTGAAGGCCTATTTGTGGTTGCATACATTTAATAAGACAGAACAGAAATAACTCTTTATGTCGGAAGGATGGTTGCAGCCTATTTATAGTAATAGGAACAAATGAATTGCTAGTAAACAAGAGAAGGGGTGCTCAATTACAAATAACTGTGCTGTATATAAATAAGCTGGTAATAATAGCTGTCATTAAATGTTGGGGAAAATAATGTACTCAGTAGAAAACAGGAAAAAATTTGATTTTATTCTGAAACAAAATTTATAGTAATGATTCTAACAGGGAGCAACAGCTCGCCACCAATTCATCGATCTATTGAATATCTAATTTAAACTAAAAATATCTACAGAAATGTATGACAGTGGGTACGCAGTATGTATTATCTCATATTATGTATGTATTTATCTCATATTATGTATGCATTTATCTCAATGTTTTAAACTTTGAGATATTCACAACGAGTTTGGGATAAATATAGTTCTGTACCCTGTGCGTAACGCAAACCATACGGGGAGTGAATGTATCACCAAAATTTTACGTCATTAATACCATACATTTATTGTCACTGTGAATAAAAATTTATCACGAATAATATTCAGTACTTTTGGAAAAGTGGTGTGGCTTTCATAACTTCGAAAGATTTTCATTTCTCTCCTTTCATTGACAGATATTATTCAATTTGTGTTAATCTGACAGTGATCAAATGGAGTGGAGCTAATTTATTTATTTATGAAGTATAATTTTTGAGGAAGGGATGGTTGACCATCTCCCTATTGTTTCGCGCTAGGTGAATAATCACAGCTCGCAAATAAACATATATATCTACCCGTTCAGACGCCTTTACAGTGAATACCAATTAGATCCATTAAAACTTGTCTACTTTATATGTCAAATAGAATTGTTTTTCGGGGATTAATTTCGGTATTCTCTCGCTATTATATACTATTTTTTTTACCTCTTATATCCTTCGTAAATATATCTAATATCAAATGTTTTTCAGAACTTCCTAAGATACCCATGCATATTGTAGACTCTGAATATAAAACAATGTACCAAGAACCTTATAAAATAACAATGTATAATAATTCCGAATTAATAGATCCTAATATAACTCAAAATATGTTAAATCCAACTACTAACATTAACAATAGATCAATACATGATATAGTTTATAGCATTATAGGTACTATAGGAATACTAACCTTATTGTATTATATAAAAACAAAATTTTGTAATCTTAATGACACCTGTATTCCATCTCCCACTATCAATTATAACCCTACCTTAGCATCCGCACAAATCCTTCCACCAGCAGATTTTACTACACTCAAGCTCAACTTGAACGCTCCCTACGCGCCTAATTCTTGATGGAACAAGAATCTTAAAGAATGGAGGAGTTATATAATGGTCATTTAGTAGAAACGTGTACCTCAGTTGAGACTTATGATCCCCCTTTTTTTTTTGTCTTTTAACCATTCTCCTAACCCTAACCCCTAGCCCATTGCTACCTGCTAGGGCCAAGACACACTCACTTGTGCCTTAGCCTTCCCAAAAGTATGATTAGTGCTGTAACTGATTAATATTTGTATATTTAACAGTGTTTTGATTGCTATTCATAATAAAGTTTTTTAAAAGACCCTCCTCTATAAGATTATTTAACTGCGCTCTTCGTCAGCCTCCACTGGCTCGTAACCGGTTACGTGGATGACGGAGGAGCGTGGGGGACTTTCCAAGACTCCCCTACGCATGTGAGGGAGGTGACAACCACGTGGATTTCGGCTGTTTGTAAATACTGTATGAATGAGAACATTTATCACAATTACCTATTGCCTAATAAGGAATTGTAATTTTAGCACAATAAAGAAGTTTCAATATATATACAATTTCTGTTTAAACTCTCAGGTCGTCAACGACATTGTTTGTGCATTTGCGGGGCCCTAGGTAGTACAAGAACGAGAGCTGAGCCCAGTTCCCCGACCGGGGGCCATGAGGCACCCCAGTCCCACATGTCAGGCGGTGGTTACAGATAGTGTTTTATAGGAAATGAGGTTAGATCGGAGGATGTAAATTGTACGTTAGTAGAATCCACCAATATTAAACCAGGTAAGATTTATATACCTATAGGCTTGGAATATAAATATTAATTATTATTGACCAGTAATTTTAAGCTCTCTCAAGTCATAGCTCAGAAGAATGTAAAACAACTGATTTATGTTCTCATGTGAAGGAACTCATGTGAAAAAGTTAAATGTGATCCATCACACCATTAAGGATTTCGTAAAGACTGTGAAATGGATTTCAATGACAAAAGCTATATTGATAGGACCGGGATTATAACATGGGGTTATTATCTCGTGGGGTTATTGTTATTTTTAGCATCTTTTGGCCATGAGGAAGAATCACAATACAATAGTAACGCAGGCCGCAGAATCACTTTCTCACTACCTGTAAACCACATATGCGCAACTAGAAAATGAGCTATATCTAACCTTTTCTTAAATTTATCAATTATAGGCTTAATATCCAGGCCAAAGTTCTCACTTACAATGACCACACTGACTTTCGCGGCGCCTACGTTCAGACTCAATCAGACATACCAAGGCTAGCGAACTTCAAATAATCCCAAATAAGTTTCTAAGAATAATATTTGACAAGCCAAGGAACATTAGAATAGTTAAATTGCAAAACGTACCCGAAGCTGAATGCTTATAGATATTTTCAAATCGATAATTTAAATGTAAACATAGCTAGGGCCAGTCTCTTTGAAATATTGCTAACATAGGCAGATAAATTACCTGAACAAAATTTCTTAGGGCAATATGAAGAAATGTCTATCTATTTTTGGGGGTTTTTATTTATATTTTTTCCTAAAATACAATTTTTGTGTACTTCAAATGAAGACTTTAGTCGTAATCAAGAGCGATAATGTTAGTTCGTTTTTAGATTAGATGCATAACATTATTTTTATTATGTAAATAAATCGATTTGACGAAATGTGTGTATAAAAACGGAAATTTGGCCTCAATATGATGTCAAAGGATGGGCGTGTGTTGGGAACATCGAAAGAGTTCTGCCGCAGATGTTGCATCATTCTGCAGTAATAACTTGTATAAGAGTTCCAGTTGTGACTCGCGTTTCGCTATGATATAAATTCAGCGGAACCATTGCCCTACAAGTCTACTTGTGTATTAAGGAACCAGGAGCCCTGGGAATCAGGAAAGAACTGAGGTGAATATGAGCGATCTAGAAAAAAAACAACGTTTCCCTCAACACCCGAGACCTCCTAGTTTTTAGAGTGGTCGTGATTTCACGGCGACTCCTAGCCTAGATTCAGATGGAGGGCAGAACGGAAGCAGGCAGACGGATGGGGTGCGCACTCTGCGCCCCTCTTTGTCCTCCGAAGATCCTGCCTTCCGTGAAATAAGTAACGGGATCCACAATGGACCATCTGGGTTAGTCACACCACGTTCCATAGCCACGGGCGCCAAGGACCGTCTCCTCTTGAGTCTGGCCATCCGTCAGAGCTTTATACACTCGAGAACGATAAAACCAGTTTAGTATAATATAACCCAAAGTGCAGCAAGCCCAACCTGCACCACAGTTGACGGTAATAGCCACGTCCAAAATTAACTATACTACAACAGGAAATACTTAAAACACTTCATTAATAAACACGACTAAAAATAATGGCATAGTGTACAATAAACTTGACTGTGTAAGGTGGGTAGATACAGGTATGGACTGTTGGCGAGAAGATGTGAAAGATAGCTCCGGATCAGTGTTCTACCTGAAGTACAGAGGGTTCAATGTCACTTGTTTTGTTACTTCCCCCCTCCCTTAACCCTTATTTTAAATATTTTTATAAAAATTGTAAATTATAAACAACAATGTCAATTGGCTGTGGGTGGCTTTTTCTACAGCATAACATAATTTAAAAACTAACATAAAATTATAAAAAATTATATAATTGGGAAAAGGACTAGGTGATGGGGCTCACCTTCGGGTTACAAAAAGGGACTAAAACTAAACTTACATACTAACTAAAAACTATAGCGTTCCTGCCTCGACTGCCTTCTGCCATCGACAGGGGAACGGAGCGGGAGTGTTAACTCGTGTTAAACACGGGGTTTATCATGTGTTGCAACGAGAATTTAATATGTCTACGGCGAATGAATCATCCACCGTAGGCAGCTCAAAAACCTAGTGAACTCACTGCTTCTCCGCTGCTCGAATGAAGTATGCCTGACCACTTTCATAAGTATACCGTTTTGGAATGTTGGAGTCACCGAGCTGTCGTATACGTCAGATAACGAAAAAGCGGTGCACCATACAGCAGAGTAGGCCTTAGTACGCTCTTGTAAATCAATAGCTTGAGACGCAGTGATAGATTGGTGGAAGTCAGTAAGTGTGTAAGCCGGTAAGACTTCGTGGATGCCTGTTTCACCTTACTTGTAAAATGCCCACTAAAACAAAGGTTGTTTGTTCCTTACTTCGGTGAAAGCATTTAAATCCAGTTGTAAGATCTGATACCTGGACCAGGTTTTTATGGCAAACCGTGCTCCGATAGATCTGAGGTGACCATCAAGCAAAGCCGACCACTGTTAGGATAATGCGGTTGGACCTGCAACTTCCGTAAACCTACTCGTAGGTCCATCATAGATATAACAAAGCCGGGCGACTGAAATAATCATTTAAATTTATAAAAACAAAACAGTGGGACTACTGATCATCAGGTATATTTTGTTTTTAGAGCATCTATTTCATGGTAACATTTTAAAGAAAGCATGGTTTAAAAAACAAAAAAAAACCATCTACCAGGTGAGCATAACAGAATCTTTTGATGTATTCATTACAGATAACCTGTTGGTGTTTGAATTAAATTGTTAACGAACTGATAATATCCGTTATCTGGCATTATTTCATGTCGAATAAATACTAGTTAATATCCCAAACACTTACTTCACATATTAATTAGGACTTTGAGATTCTTAATTCAATACCCTACACATAGTAAACTATTTAATAGATTAATACTGAGCAATATATATTGACCTTTCATTTTTTATAACGAGCCTACTAATGTATTTAGTATCATCGAGGCATCAACTGGAAACACATAACAATTATTGATATTTGTAAAACAAGAGTTGATTGCGAACACGTTTTTATTTAAAAATATTTATTTTTTTAATCGGTGGTTTGATTGCTTAATAGGGAAGGGGCTTTATATAACAAATGCGATGTCTCCAGCTTGATCATTAGGCTCACAAAGGCACACATCCATAGAAGACAGGCATACATCCTTAAGTGCGAAGACCTGGTTGTAAAAAATAAAATAAAATATGAAATCCATAATAAAATGTAATTAAAGTACTGAGCTTCATCTAAAGGTTTTTTTGTTTGCATTATTTTTTGGGTATTAATTAAAGGTGGTGAGTTGTTTATAGTAAGTACAACCAAACCCTTAATTGTGTGTGGCTCATCAAAGTAGATTAACTTTCTCTTACTTCGTCACTTTTCCATGTTTTCCTTGACCAACATCTAATCAGCGCAGTCGATAGTTGTTTGTGATATATATTTACAATTATGGATCCCCGATCTTTAAGTACGAAAGCTACAAACAACGAAAATGGTAATGGATGTGATTCCTGTGCCATTTAGCTTTCGAAATCTAATATTCTTCATTGGTCATGGGGATCATCAATCACTGTGATTGGCGGGAATGTAATCGGTTTACATCGGTCTGCTTCTGCAACTCCCTACGTACCAGCAGCCATTTATGCTACATACTTTTGCAAGCTGTTGCTAACATCTCTTCACGATTTGCGTAACCTGTTGTAGTGAGTGATTGAATGTGCAAGGTGTCAACTGGTTGAGAGTGAACTTTGAACGTTACCGTGGAACGTACGGTTCCCCCATAGGCAAAGTCGCTTGGATCGAATCAGGCTTTTGTCAGCTTTGGCTAGTTCTGAGGTGGCGATAAATGACCCAAGCGAAAATCAATAATGATTAAACTAAAAAAAATATGTGACAATCATAGACCACTATAGTATTGTTATGGGTTCAATAAGTTCGTTTAACTGAATATGTAAATGTTCAGGCGAACGATTATATAAAGGTCACAGAACTAAAGACTATACATAACTTTCAGATTAAATTAATAAGTTTAAAAAATGATTTAATGATATCATTTTTCTTCCATTGTTTCATGGCCTACCCATCACTTATTTTCTAGGGTTTAGTTTTCCTCTTCTTGAAGTAAAATTCCATTTAAAAAGGATCAATGTACATAAGCATTTGTTGTTTTTGAAAACTCAAAGATTGACATACCATTTAGTAATCATTGTATTCTTATACGATGGCATATTTATCAGACACTCCTGTCAAATCCTGTTTTTTATTCTTCTAATCTCGCGCTCGTTGTCAGCCTCCACTGGCTCGTATCCGGTGACGCGGCTGTTGGAGGAGCGTGGGGAGACTTCCAAGACTCCGCTTCCTCTTTACATGCGAGAGAGGTGACAGCCATGTGGATTTGGGAAGTCTCTGGGTTTTTTGTAAGTACTGTATGAATGAGCGAATGAAAAATTGTAAATATGGTGTAAATGAGATCATTTATCACAATCACTTACTGCCCAATAAGGCAGATTGTAATTTTATCATTATAAAGCTGTTTAATAAAAACAATATTCTTCTAAAATAATAATCCATTCACGGGAGATTACGATTTTTATAAGCAAATCGTAGTGCAGGCTGACTCAAGACCTGGGTAATCGTAAATATTAAGGGCCTTTGTACTTTAATTTACATACTTCTTCATGTAAAATTTAATTGCATTGTAATCTTTAATTACATGCTTCTCTCTTTCATTGTAAATTTTTTTTTCTTAAGTTTGGCTACATATTATACCACATTCTACGTAACCAATAAAATCCTCCATACTGACCTCAGTATACACACCATTCTTGAACATATTCCACATAAATTTTTAAAATTCCATATATATCGCTATTTAGTTCCATCCATCCCTACTAGAAAAATTGAAATATATAGCCTCTATATACATATATCTATATAATCCTCTATAACTAACCCGCTTTGGAAGACTTGTCACTGGTCAGTATTCTCCCTAACATCAATGGGGCTGTAGGAGCAACGTGGGAATCCCCAGAATGCTTGCCTGATTCTTTATCCTTGCGGGGGAGGCAACAGGTAAATTTGGGGAATTCCCGGATTTGTACATACTAGATTGTAAATTCAGTATGAATTTGAGAGTAATCACAAGAAATATTGGATATTTGATTGTTTCGTATAAGGCATCCGTCATACTTTAATACTATTGTTTTTATCAACTGGACTGCAGTAGTCTACTGTCAAATAGTTGTTCATTTTGTGCAGGGGGCATATTTTCTTCAGTTAAACCTGTACTCCATGTTCGTCAGTTGCTGGTCAATTAGTAATTTGCGGTAGGTAACTTCTGATGTATGTTTGTACGTGTATGTTAATGACATATATTTTACTCATACTCATTTAGGTATATGATTAAATGTTAGTTAACGCATAGAATGAATAAAAATTCACATTTTTCAATATTACCGCATAGTCTAACTTATGGTTTCTTGTTTCAATTGAAGATCAAGATTAACTTTTAAAATATAAGTTTTTTATATTGACTATGACGTAATAGATAATTAAAAGCAATGTTTGAAAAAAGTTTTTTTTTATTGAAGAATGTTTGAGATGTTGATTCTATGACAACCTTCACTTATCAGGTTTTAAGCCTACCTTCGACGTAATAAAGCCTATTAGTTTGACATGAAACGATTTTATCGTTAGTTTTCATTATGAATTCAAAAGATTAACTTATGTAACGAAATTTCTATGATGGAATGGTGTTTCTGGCCTCTCATTGTAGTAACATACCGAATTCACCATACTTTCCACGATATTTCTTAAAGAAAGCTAATCTCACTGAGCAGTTTACATGTAAAGTAGTTACAAAATCCATTAGCAGTTAAATTAAAAATTGTAATAAGATTCAATCGAGTTAATACGGTCTGCAATTAGTTTGTTGAATTATTGATAAGTTTTATTCCGTACTTTCATTTCAGTTAATTCGTGTTCAACATGAAATATAATTTTGTAAAGGGTAAATACGCGGTAATCGTCGTTTTATGATTATATTAGAACTGTACAAGGGATCTACGCTGATGGCCGAACTTAACTACTAGTTTAGGTGTTTCCATGACCACTCGGATGATTCAATCTGCCTTTCCTTTCACCCAGTTCTAACTAATCCTAGCGGTCTCTCATAGAATCATACAACAAATTAAAAAACTTTATTATTATAAATATAACATGAAAAATTATTAACCACAACTACTCCCAATAACAACATCTCTGACATCCATACCACACCATATATGACATAATACTTTTGGTTGAGATGAGATGGTTGACAGCTAGTAAATTACTCATGCTCATTTACCACTATGACAATTATTAGGGATTATCTTTAAAACCTAATTCACTGTTTGCGCACTTCTTTTATTGGTGTGGATGAAAAAAATAACAACTAAAAGTTAAAGAAAACATAAACAGTCTAATCATACAAAAAAAGTTTAATTATTATTAACTGTTGTTTTTAAAAAGTTACAAAACCCTGATGATCGTTACATATACATTAATGTAATGAGCTCCTGGTGGTGCATGCTTCCTTTGTTTCTCTTTCTATATTTGTCAATTGTGTTCTTAAAGGACTCTGTCTGATACCAACGATTGTTGATTGACCTAGGCTGTTTCGCACCTTTTACTAAAGATGTATTTAAAGGCTAAAGAAAAAAACAGAGTTTTTCCTGGGTAGATGACCACGGTTTTATTTATTATGCACAGTGGCCCACGGTGCTGCCATTTCAATTGTTGACAACTGCCAAGAAACCTTTAAGTAACACTTTCGGATTTTTACAAATTTAAAACACCAGTAATTGTAAAAAATTCACAAAATACAATAACATGATTTTTTTTTTCTCAATCCCTTTATTTAAAACATTTTTAACAAATTATGAACAATAACAATTATACATTGGTGATAATTGGCCCCATCTTCTGCATATAATGCATTGGCTCTGCCGGTTCCTTATCTCCCTCCAATCTAACACATCATAATTCATCATTATTATTCTATTTATTTATTTTTCACTCATTTCTTCATAATTATGGATCATAGCCCGCAATAATTTATGTTTTATTTCATTCTTTTGCTGTTCGTTCTTTATAGTCACCTCTTATTTATATAGTCTCTTTATTATTTATAAGCTTATCAAATCCGTCTAATCATACGTATTTTTTCGTCAGCTAGACCTTCCTACGTTGTCCCTTTTTGTTATTCTTAGGGGAAAATATCCCAGAATAATCCGGTTATTTTTTCTTTTCATTTCATATAAACATTAGTTACCTTAATTAGGGCTTTGGATTTGAAGGATTGGATGCGCTCGATGTTCTAGAATTTCGATACTCGAGAAAAACTCACACAGTGTTCGTGATGTGAGCTGTGTTTAGTATAGCAGGATAGTAGATAACAAGAAGGTGGTAATTAATGAGATGCCCATGTAGTACATAGGTTCATGTACAGGTACATGTATGCCAGGGGAACCCGGGACAAAGGCGGGCCGCTATGTAGGGCGGCTGTTCGCGCCCCTGACCGCCCCCAGCGGTCTCCAGGCCATTCGGCTCGCCAATTACCTCAAACTTTCTTCATAAATAGCTTCCCAGAAGCCGGGAAAATCCTGTTTTTTTTTTTTTCATTGACCTTTCATTAACTTTTTTTTTTATGCTAACCCAACAACAACTAAAACTAATCAGCAGATGAATAGTAGTGATAATTGTCGTTGAGCATGTTATAACTGAATATACGTTGAGACTCCATGCTCCAGCTTACTATACGTGCGAGGACATGTCTAGAGAAGGATGAGTATCCTGTTCTGTAAGCTTATCAGGATTCGTCGTTGAAAGCGGGAATACTCCAAAACCCATCTTTGGGTCTGATCATGGATGGGGAATTTTCTCTATTCGTGGAGTTATAAGACAAAGGCTCTCTAGACAAACAATGATCAGATTGACACTAAGGGTGCAAAATAAGGAGTAAACATTAGCTAATTGGCACCCTGCTGTTTGTGTACCTGGGAGGCTTGTGCTATGGCAATTTGTGTACCTCCAGTTCAACCGTAGGTGACATATCTTGAGTGATAAAAGAAATGCGAAAAAGGCCGACCCGAGCTTATGTATCCGAAGAAGTGGGGGTTCTTCAGGGAATCAGCGAAATTATAGAACATCGAGCGCATCCAATCCTTCAAATCCAAAGCCCTAATTAAGGTAACTAATGTTTATATAAAATGAAATGAACAAAACACGCATTATTCTGGGATATTTTCCTCTAAGAATAACAAAAAGCGACAACGTAGGTAGCTGACGAAAAAATACGTATGATTAGACAGATTTGATAAGCTTATAAATAATAAAGAGACTATATAAATAAGAGGTGACTACAAAGAACAAACTGCAAAAGAATGAAACAAAAAACGAAAATGAGTAGAGATCAGAAAAAAATAAAATAAAACATATAAATAATTGGGGGATGATCGATAATTATGAAGGGATGAATGAAACATAAATAAACAGAATGATAACGAAGTTTGGAGGGAGATAAGGAACATGCAGCCCGAGCTTATGTATCTAAAGAACCCCCCCCCACGAGAACTTACCTGTCAGGAGAAGCAACCCCTAGGTAGCAGCCTACAGCCAACCGAATTAAGGGACACACAATCCACAATGAACCTACCCTCTGCACTCCAGGTAAAATGGAGCAGCATGCATAAACTCTACAGAACTCAGAGCTCATTCCACAATACCTCATGCCTGTATCAGTGAATCTTCACCTCATTCAACTCTCCTGTATTCTGTACTAAGTCGTCTTTATTAATAAAGTGAGTTTCATGTTATGTTTTTAAGTCTTTACTATTGTCAGATGGTTAATTGAGAGGTCGCTTCGCCGTTTTTAGGAACGAATTCGATACGATGAAGCTTCGAAGCCTGATGATTCATACTCGAATATTTCTTGAAACTTCTTACCTCTGCCCTTTGCTGGCAATAGTTTCATAATGTAAGTTTTCCCCAATCGATCGTTTTTAACCACAAGATTGAATATCATAACGTTTATCTTATATGATAGCGTTAATAAAATCTTATTTAACATCGACTATTATAAACTATATTTTTTATCTCATTCACTTTAAATTTTTGTTCACAGGCATTTATTAGTTATTTATACTGGCGGAGACAAGGAGTAGAGAGAAGGGAAAATATTAAATAGATGTCAAAAAATTATATTTAATAAATATTTTAATATTTAAAATAGCAGCAGCTATGTTAAGTAATATTTGGGGGTATTATATTGAGGTTGGCAAGAAAGTAATTTCGGTTTTTTAGTGTGAAATAAAACATAATTTTTACTATACAAAAAATGAACTTTAATCAGTCAAATATCTTCCATTCTGTTCTATGACCTTGCACCATCTTTCTCGCAACTTAACGATCCCGCGCTAAAAGAACTTCTGGTCCTTATCAGCAAAAAACTCAACAAGTGCGATTTGAGTTCATCGTTATTACTGAAATTTTGACCATTTAAGAAGCTTTGTAAACTTGGAAATAAATGATAATCCGATAGTACAAGGGCGGGGCTGTATGGGGGATGCAACATCACTTCCTAACCAAGCTCCAATAGTTTCGTACGTGTTGCTAAATATGTATGAGGTCTCGCATTGTCGTGGCGGAACCATAACATCGAGCTTCTTAACAAGTCCAAGACGTCTTATATGATTTTCAATTGCTGCATGTGATACATTTAACTGTTTTGCAATCTGTCGCACAGTTATATGACGATTCGATTCAATTATGGCTTTCATTTTGTCATCATCAACTTCAGAAGGTCGACATGAACGTTGGTCATCTTTCAGCGAAAAATCTCCAGAACGAAATTTTTTAAACCAGTTCTGACACGTGCGTTCTGTTAAACCATCAACACCGTAAACTTCACATATATCTTTGTGAGCCTCAGCCGCTTTCTTGCCTTTAAGAAAATAAAAAAGTAAAATGTGTCGAAAATGCTTATTTTTGCACTTCATGTTAAAACTGACGGTTGTAAACACAATTACACGGAATTTCTTTATAAACAAAAAAAAAATTCAAACATTGACAAAAGAATAACGAAACAAACATAGCGCAAACCAAAATCGCTTTCTTGCCAACCCGATGTATTATAATAGTGTCTTTATTGTAGTGTTTGGGCTGGTGAATTATTTTATAATTTTTAAACGAATATTTTTCAGGCTTCGAATTTGAGTACAATGGTTGAGTATTTTATCAGTTTGTTATTTGAAGAGGATAATCATTGGATTTGATGTATTTTTTCGGGTTGACGCTTGCATTGAAACATTTCTCTGTACTCTTTCATTCGCCACTACTATTTTATCACTTTTAGTACCTACCTTGTCTTAAACAGATGTGCCATTCCTACATACCTTAAAAGCCAGGGAGTCAATTTGTAATAAATAATCTTTTAACAGCGACTTGGTAATTACTACTTTTAACATGCTACGAGAGACAAATGATTGATTGTCTTCAAACTGTGGTCATTCGAAGGTAATGTCCCGTAATGATGAGGAACCAAATGAAGTGGATGGTGTAACATTATAAGTTGTGCGACTATTGACAAACAATAGATTAACAAATGGCGATTCTATAAGAAATAATTTCTCTGCTGAGAAGTCGTGAAAATTACTTTGGAATGCTTTAAAGTTTCGTTTAAGTTCAGCTTTGTTAAGTATTAAGGAAACTTAAGTTCACTGGTGTGTACAAGCTTTCCACAAGGTTGCTGGGCTATCTTGTTTTTTTGTTGTATGTTAAAAAAATGTAATTTCTTTCGTATATATATATATATATATTGAAACCTACCTCATTATTCACCATTTCCCTTTCTACTTTATTTGATCAATTTACCTTAACTAATTTGGCAGGTCCATCATGAGATCTTTAATTCAAATTGTTTTATGTCTTTGACATAGGAATTTATCCCGATTGAATCGCCCGATCTCAAGGCTAATGTTGTAGTTATTAATAAATTGAGAAACTAGGAATTGTGAAATATATTCAAATAAAATGGTTATAACAAATAATTATAATTAACATAGATTATTGACAAAAGTATAAAAAAAAAAAATATTCAATTCCTTTTAAATTAGGATAATTACTACTAATTACAAACAGGAATTTGAGCTCAATTTCTTTTAATGGATCCATAATAAAAACAATATTAATATCACCCAATAGATGATCTTCCTGTAACTCAATCAACGTTACTTTCTGCTGTTGGTTCTTCTCCTCTCTTCCTGTATGGTAACCGCCAATTCGGGAGCTTGCTAAGTCCGTTCTTCTCGACGATTGTGCTAAGACTGCTGGTTTATCTCATCCCCACTCCTAGGAGCATAAGGGAAAATGCTTACCAGATGTGAGGATTCCTGGTCTTTATTGTCAAATATCATGAATGTTACAATATATATGTAGAAACAATATTTTAGAAGTTAAAAAAATGATAGAACATTATAAAAAAATAAAATTGGGAGCCCACTCATCCTTGGATCAACCAGGAAATCTATGGAATACAATATTTTATAGTTAATATTTAAGATGTATTTATGGCATCCAAGGCAATCGAATCAATTATCAGTGACAGATAGATTTATTCTGCCACTTAGCATACATTGATGAATTACTGCATACAATACACAGATTTGGTGTGAATTGTAATGAGGTTTTATGACCTGAAATTTGGCTCTGGCAAAATGGAACAGTATATCTTCACAATTCACTTTATAGACTATGTTTTTTACGTTGTCTGTCCAAGTCAACAGTAGGGGATTCATTGTTGGGATCTTTCTCTTCACAGATAAAAATTACTTCTTAAATTTTCTTGGGCACATCCCGCTGTCGTTCTAATGTTCTAAATATGAATTTTACTGAGAGATGTTCAATTTCGGGTCGTAATTTCTGCATTAGTTTATCAAAAAAATAAAAAATTAAATGATTGTGGAAAAATCACCTTTTTCAAGGCACATTTTTTTTTTTTTTTTTTTTTTTTTTTTTTAGTTTGTAGGAGAAATATTGATAAAAAAATCCTTTATAACCTCCCCAAGAAATATTTAACATACAATTTCTAACATAACAAAACTTATATAATATTTTTCAAAACTTATTTTGTCATATCTTTGAAATTGTATTACATTACGGAAATGAATATGTCTATTCTCAACCAACTTTACCATGACATGATTGCCTACTTTTTATGACCACTATTGTATAATACGCTGACATAGACAGTATTTTATAAATAACATTCGAAAAAAGGTTCATCTGTATGTTTTCTGAAAATCATATTTCTTCGAGTCTTTCGATTCTCTTTCGACATACACTGTTTAAAAAGCTATTCAAGGCCACCAATATAATGTAACAGGCCAATCCAAAATCAGACTACCTGAACCACTCTGCTGCACTAGGACAATTTGTTATGTTACAAATTGTATGCAAAAGGAACTCGACTTTTTCCATGTTATTTTTGGATTTTTAAGCAAAAACTAGTCTGTATATTGCGCACCTTGAAATATCGAATAAATTTTAAAATTACTACTGTTAAAGATACATTTATACAGTCAGGCAGAAAAGGACGAGCTAGTACCAAAATAAACGTCAACACCGTCGATTTCGGATTGGCAATAAAAAAATAAATTCAATTAATTTTTGATGAAAAAATGAACAAATCAGTGCTTAAGGGGTCGGAAAGGAGCAATTTCTCGCGGGATAATCCAAGAAAGCTATAGTAAGGAGGCCTCTCTAGACTAGAAGATTTTAAAGGAGAGTACTTGATTAGATATCAGGGAGGTCCAGGGTTCCTGCCAGTATATTTGTTCTTGGTCTGATAACTATTTATATTTGGGAGAATTTACTTACAATCTACTACGAATCAGTGTTTTTTAATAGTGCAGCAGAGTGGTTCAGGTAGTCTGATTTTGGATTGGCCTGGTACATTATATTGGTGGCCTTGAATAGCTTTTTAAACAGTGTATGTCGAAAGAGAATCGAAAGACTCGAAGAAATATGATTTTCAAAAAACGTACAGATGAACCTTTTTTCGAATGTTATTTATAAAATACTGTCTATGTCAGCGTATTATACAATAGTGGTCATAAAAAGTAGCCAATCAATTTGAAAATACAACACTTCAGGTTATGCTATGTATCAGGTATGTATACACCAGAAAATAAGAGAAAAAAAATTAAGGTCTAGTTCTTAAGTAAGGTACTCAAGAATTAATCCAGAAGCTACTTGAAACTAAAATTGTTTTTTTGATTATCGCTTGATAATCTTTTAAAGACGGTGCTTTGAGGTAAACTCAAATATTTTTTAAAAAATAAAAGGTTTGCGAGCCAATAGTTTATTATGTCTTGATTTATTTAGTTTTTTTTTTGTTTTTTTTTTCCTTAGCTCTCAAACTTATAAAAATAGGATGTGGGAAAAATAAAGAAAATAGAAAATAGAAAGAGAATTTAGTTAGTGTAACCGTTATTTAAACATTTTTTTTTTAAATTGATTTTTTCGGGAAGGAAGAGGTTTAATAAATCAAATTATGCAGTTTCTGTCTAAAGTACAAAGTGGTTATTTAAAATAATTTAATTAATATTTAAGGAAATGATCCAGGTATGAAGAGCTACAACAAAAAGGGATGCTTATAAATACCAACAAAAGTAAGATCCTGCAAGTTGGAAGAAAGAAGGAAGATATCCACATATTCTGTAGTGGAGAAGAATTGGAAGTGGTGACAAACTTCGCATACCTGGGTACAGTGATAGACGGATCTGGGAAGTTGGATGCAGAAATATCTAGCAGGATTAACGAGGCGACTGCATTTTACTACCAGATATGTAACACTGTGGTAGGGAAGAGAGAAGTAGGCAAAGGTGTGAAGCTACACATCTTCAAGACAGTATATCTGCCCATACTTTTGTATGAAGCCGAGAGTTGTATACCGCTGCCGAAATGAAATTTCTGCGAAGGACGATTGGAAAAACAAGGAGAGACCGAGTTCGCAATGAAAGGATTCGTCAGGAACTGCAGATAGCCCCACTGAAAGAGCTCCTAGAAACTCGTCAGATATAGTGGTTCGGCCATGTTATCAGGATGGACGACCACAGAGATCCTCTAAAGACCATGGAATATGTCCCAGATGGCAGAAGACCTAGGGGTCGCCCTAGGATGTCCTATCTCAGCTACATTGAACGACTCTGTAAGGCGAGGGGGAAACTAGCTGGAAATAGGGAAGAATGGAATTCCTGGCTGGATGCTCCTCTACGCTGAGAGGCACTGAAGAGGGAAGCTAAAGAAGAAGGAAATCATCTGGCCATTGCTGCACCCTCTACTTTGCTAGATATTTTTTCTTCACACTTCAATTCGATTATTTATTTTGTTGACATGTTTAATTATAATTAAAAAAATACAATTAAGTTCAAAACTAGTCAAAAAATATGTAAAATAAATCTTTGATGTAATAAACGAAAATGGCTTGGTCACTGACCCATTAGTACGGGATCTATCAATGACGATGGAGCCAAACTTACATGACAACATCTTCGAATTCACAGACTCATTCAGTAGAAGGAATTCTATTAAGGTTAGACTGCTGAAAAACTATTATTTCTTTGCTAAATGACTTGTTTTTTACTAAAAAAACATCCTGAAGTAAGATAAGGGCAGTAACATGTTTTAAGACTTTTTAAACTTAGGAAAAAGTAGGTTTAGGATGATGACTGGCCGTCTGCAGACACACTGGCCTTTGACACTTCACGTTTCCTCCACAGGGTCGTTACGCTCAACGGAACTATATTTCGTCCTCTGTAATTTGGCACATGACATCTTCATAGACATACAAAAATATAATAGTTAACGATACTCAAGTTTATTTCTATTTTATTATGGATTAAGATTCAGGAGAAAATTACGTTAATTTTTTTTATTGCTGTTTTATCTTTACAACTGTCTTAGGGAAACATACGCCAATGTCCTAACACAATATCACGAATCTTCTTAAATAATGACATAAATGTCTTCATTGTCTCAAATGGTATGATTCTTTGTTATTGTTCATCTCAGTTATGCACTCAAGGGTAGATAGTAATCAAATATATGAGCTCCCGTTACTTTTTTCGTAATGAATTAATCCTAAACATTTTAGGAATTCAAAAGAGTTATTAAAAAATATAAACTCCAATTATTTTGAGAGAAAAATATATTTAAATCAGAAAAGAAACTTTATCTATCACACATTTATTTTACTTTATTTTTGTAGCATTGCTTGCGTTATGACTATGAAACTAAAAACAAATAATCGACTAAATTCTGTTTCCTAACCTAAGTGGTGTTCCAAATCCTAATAGTTTGTTTAATTACCTGAATATGTAATTAGAGAAGTACCTGGTATTGTAAAAGCTTTCTTTATCAAAAAGCCTGAAATTGTCATAAGCTACTTAAGCGCAAAACAAATATTATTATTGTTTATTACAGAGTCTACTATGAAGAGAAATGTCAAAAAAAAAATACAACTCGCATCTTATTTTATATCGATTTTTTACGAAATAAACAACATTGAGCTAAAAACATCAATGTGGTATTATTGATTTTTCATGACATCTATATTTTTTTTGGGGATAATCACGATCATTTTACATCCGTCCCTAATTGTGGGACGAACACTTCGTGTTTTCGCATGGCACAACGTTTGAGTTCTCAATATCGATTTAGTTAGATACAACTATAAAAATGTATTTTGAGAGAAAACACACTAAAAGTGAACTCAAAAGTACGTTTGTCTTAGATTTAAAAGTACAGTATTTTGACTCAATCTATTGGTCATGGATGTTGGTTTCATTTCACAAGCGAGATAAATAAAATAAACGTTCTCTAGTATTCTGAAATTATTCACACAAGTAGCGGAGGAAGTTGAAAGTGTTTACATTAGAATCCTTTATGGTGAAGGTTCATTCATTCCACCGTTAAAAGGAGCGTTTCAACAGTTTACAATGCAATGGAAAACACCAGTCATTTCCTATCAGTGTCTGCTCCTTGCTAAAAGTGGTCTATTAAGCGATACAATAGCAAAAGGTAACAGACATTGTGGGTCCTAAAAGATTGTTGACATCCAAAATGTGTACACTCATCCTCCGGTTTCGCTCTCTTTTGAATTCACAGGAGAAGAGGGATGACGTAAGAAGAAACCTGGAATTCCAAATATTTGTCAATGAGGCTAAGGTGTTTGTCCTGAGGGGGCTATGGGAATATTCAATCCAGGAAATAGCTGTTCCAATAGTTTCGAACAAAAAAAAAAAAAAGGCCAATTCGGAGTGGAACACCCTTTAAGCCTCCATGGAATATGTAATTAGAGAAGTACCTGGTATTGTAAAAGCTTTCTTTATCAGAAAGCCTGAAATTAGGTCAAGAAGGAATACTTTAGAAGCTTAATTATTATTTTTATTCTTGAAGAACGTTTGCGAACCAATGCTTCGAAAAATTGAAAACACTATTTATATAATAAAAATTGGGGAAGAATGTTATTTTATAGGTGTTCTTGTCTCTATATTCTTTTATTTGTGGATAAAAAAAAAAAACCTGACTTCATCAATGAAGATCTTATAATATAACCGTATTTATTAGTTTACGAGACGCAATTTTTCTTCCTATAAACAATTAGCTTAAGTTGATTCTTATACACCGTTTGATGCTTAAAAAATCATTTTCATCAATGTAATTATTAACTCAACTATATTTGACATTATGTAATCGAATAATCTTCAAAGTTGTCTTCATATTTTCTTTGGAGAAAAATGGCTGAGCCACATTTAGGTCGATTAATTTTTCCATGGCCATCATTTCTGTTTTTGAACTTGAAATGTTTCCTTAAAACACATGGAACAGTCAACCAAGCTAACGGAGATCACGCGCAGCGAGCATTACCCACCACCTTACCTTACTCGGATAGAAACAGCAAACAATCGTCTTGAAATCAAAAAAAGTCATAATACACTTTCTTCTGTCTACTGCCCCCCAGATCCCCGAATACTTCTCTTCAATTGGCTCTAAATAGTTGAAGCTAGTATGTAAAGTATATTCAGTTTACACCTCAGTGTGTTCATCCAAAGCAAGAACATTTCAGCATGTTCTTAAAGATAATTATATTATATTTCACACGATGCTCTATCATCAAATAAAGCAGCTAGGTATTCTGGACTTATTTTTTTTGTAACAAAGTTGACAACACACATATGAAAGTCATCCACCAATGCTGATGATGGTAGTATATGGAGTGAAACACGAAAACTTCCACAAGACAAAACATTATCAAAAGTTAAATAATCTTTGTAGAGGAGAGTCTTTTGAAAGAAAAGCTTTATTATGGAGTACAATCAAAACACTGGTATATACAAATATTAAGAGTTAAGTTACTACATACTAGGTGGAATGTTTGGGAACAAGTGAGGTCTGGGGCTAAAGCTGAGACATACATGTATAAGAAAAGGGTAGTTCTGGGAAGTGAGAGGGAGGTCTTGGAGGGATGCGGTGGCTTACTTAAAAAATAGCAGGAACCATCAGTGACTTCCATGAAGTCACGAGGCAGGTATACACTAGAAGGTGCTCGTTTCTACTTTTGGCATTATATATAATGTTAGCATTATAATATTCTTAGCATTATATAACCTAAGATAATGCAAGTATCTCCAAATTCGGAGTACTCGGTGTTACGCTCTACAAACCTGCCTACTTAATTGACCTTTCCCCTTATACAAAAGTTTTTAAAATCTAGTATCATGTTTTGCCCTTTCTAAACGTTTGAAAAAAAACCCATAAATAAACGTTTTCTTCCTATTTTAAACAGCAGACTTCGCGGCCAGACCATTGAGTCGAATTTCGCTCACTTCACTCACTTAACTGCACAGTCTTTGACTTGGCTTCTTTCGAAAAGAGCTTTTTTTCATGTGACCGGAGAACTTCTTCATATACCTTGTTGAACCAGCTCTCGACAAAGTTAGGCATGCAGCACACCTCTTCAAGCTACTTCTACATACTTACTTGTGCACATTGTCAGAATATTGATAGAACAGCTTCTATTTTCCAGTAAGTGAAAATTCAGCAACCTCCTGATACTTGCTCTGTTACTTTTCATTAGCTTTAGGTCTGGCACAATGACGTCAACTTATGCAATACCCGTAACAGACCCACCTCAGGCCATATCTTCTAAATTGATAACGATAAGATATCTTCAAACTTAGCTTGAGCAATATGTGGAATGGATCACTGGACGTCCTCTTCATACAAACAATATCACATGGTCATACACACAGAAAATAGGTTTGTGACTTTAATCAATGTTTTGAACAAAATATAAAAACCATATAAAAACGCCCTGAAATGACTCCTTCGGGACTTGGTTTGACCATTCTAATGGCTATTTAATAGTCAATATTGATTCTTTGTTTTGTACTTTGCTGATTCAATATCAACGTTTTTCAATCATTTTTTCAGGACCTGATTTACATACAGATTCCTTAGCCATACGAAATAAATTAAATGAGACTGTTGATGTACATTACTACCTCGATGGGTTTCTTTTGGATAGATCAAAAATTAGATTTTTAATAATTTTATTCCATATCTTGGTGAATATTTAGGCTACAAACAAGGCAGTACTTTTACTGGACTACGCGCCATCCTGCTCATCTGAATCCATTGTAAAAACAGATGAAGCTCGAGTTTTCGTCTACTATCTACCACCTAATATAACTTTGATAATTCAGCTCATGGATCAATGGTATGATAGCCAGTTTAAAAAGAAAGTACAGAAAGACTTTTCTTCGTATTATTCTTGAAAAAAAAGTGGTTAAAAATCCATGAAGAGTTAAATAATCTTTGTAGACACTATCTATGTTCTATCTAGATTATGACGTTTTAACGAACTAAAATCACTAGCATCCAAAAAAAAAATTGACAAATGGAATGTACAGTAATAAATAAGCAAGACAAATTATTTTTTAACATGAAATTAATTATAATACCATATAATTACTTATGCAATAATATATCTTCATAGTTTCTATATAGTTAACTATGGTATCTTCATATTTTCTGCAGTCTCTTGTTGTCTAGACCAATCGAATGGAGTTTCAATGTTTAATTTTGAAAAAACAAAATCTTGCAAATTTTGTTTCGTACGTGATAAAACCTTGGCAAGGCATCAAACAACCTATCTATGGTCTATCTAGATTATGACGTTTTAACAAGCTAAAATCACTAGCTTCCAAAAAAATTTGACAAATGGGATGTACAGTAATAAATAAACAAAACACATTATTTTGTAATATGAAATTAATGAAAATACCAAATACAAAGTTAAATAATCTTTGTAGAGGAGAGTCTTTTAAAAGAAAAGAAAATTTAGCTTTATTATGAAGTACAAGCAAAACACTGGTATGTACAAATATTATGAGTTACGTTACTACATACCGGGTGGAATGTCTAGGGACGAGTGGGGTCTGGGGCTAAAGCTGAGATGAATATGTATAAGAAAAGGATAAGATTCTGGGATGTAGGGGGTTCTTAAAAATAAAAAGGAACCACCAGTGACTTCCATGAAGTCACGAGGCAGGTGTACAGTTCTGCTCAAGCCCCTTCTACTTGTTCTTTGCATTATAAAACCAAGGATGTCCTTAAAATACGGACGATAAAACAGAGTTTAGACAAATTAAAAAACTGATAAAATACTACAATATATTTTAATTAAGTTGCTTATATATTTATTTTTCCCCAATGTATGTACTTATGTTTTTTTTTTTGTTTTTTTCTTTTTTTTTTCTAAGCTCTCTAGTTAGAATTTTCGGATGAGGGATAAATATAAAATATTTAGGGTGATCGGATCCTTGTACTAGGAGGACCTGCTTGAAGGTGGTGTGAGAGGAGTAAGGAGTGTGGGAATCCTCGGTGGAGGTTGATTGTTACGGGTTCGATATGAAATGTACTTATGTACTTTTTGAAAATAAAAAAAGAAAAACGTGTTTTTTTGATTATCCGGGAATACTCTCCTTGCCTTCGCTCCGGATAGTTGAGTTTGTACAGTAAATAAAACATTGCTATTGTTGAATAGCTCTCTAACGGGAGGTCACAATGGCGGAGTGAATGGGATGGTTGTAGTTTCTGTTTACAGATTCATAATTATTTTGGACAAACAATAATTAACTACCCACTTTCGACAGATACTTGGAATTTTCTCATGACACCTATGGTCATCAACAAGGTCGTTAGTCTTCGAATCCAGTCGGAAATAGTTCCCAGTAACGCATTTGCGCACAAGGCTATCATGACCAGGCGCACGTAGGCCCTTTCTCCGGGGTCAGTGAGCTCTAGCGTGTACGCTAATGTACACATACATACAAACATATCATGTATGTGAGGCCGCTTGCTAAAATCTGTTTACTGCATCTCATACGGCTTCTAATTGGTTATTAAGTATCATCTTCAGACCTGTTGATTCCGTAAAATAGTTAAAAACCTATAGATAAAAAATACATTTCTTAAAAACAAAAACAGCTGATCATCAGCAAAATATTTTGTATATTCAGAATACGTGGCGACCGAGCCAGAATTTTGAATCTTCGCTGGTCTCAGGAAGTTCCCTTTCCGAGCCTTAGATTGTACTTGAAAATCCCATTTTGCTTTGGAAATACATGAAACATGAATGCCAATATTTCATCAACTAGCTGGTATTTCGAAAATAAGGATTTTTCTATCATGTTTAGTAGTAGAATAGCTCAGCTTCCTGCTTACAAGCGAGTATAGAACTTGTACCCGCTTGTAATTTACTCCCACAGTTACTTAGATTCACATTTATCAAGCCCGAATATTTAAGTTTAATTTAAGTAAGGTGTGGGGCAATTTGTTACTTTGTATGTTTCTCCATGGATAAAGACAAATGAAACAGTCTATGAATGAATATCCTCACCATTAAGTTCTCAATCAAAGCAGACTTTAGAATTTGAGTAGTTAAGGCTACATAAAATTTGACTTGCCCTATTGCATTCCGGACTCCATAGTACATTTGAAAACTTTTCTTCTAGTCAAACTTCTTTATTGTGCTAAAATTACAATCTGCCTTATTAGGAAATAAGTAATTGAGATAATTTACAATTCATTATTCACTCGCTCATTCATACAATATTTACAGACACCCTAGAGGCCTCCCAAATCCACATGTTTGTCACCTCCCTCGCATACAAAAGAGGAAGCGGAGTCTTGCGAAGTCCCCCACGCTCCTCCATCAGCCGTGTCACCGGATACGAGCCAGTGGAAGCTGACAAAGCGCGAGAGCCACAGACGCTCAGGGCATGATTGGGTAAACTGGCCATTGCCAGGACTCCCACTGTCACGCATTTGTAGCAGGTCACGAGGCCACTGCCGTTTCAGTCTCCGAGGAGGATTGTAGGGATGAGTGGTACAGTGCAATGACTGTGCAAGGGGATTAGGGTGGTTGGATAGGCTACTATGAAATTTCATAAACTTGGAAGGGATGAGTTCAAGGATGTAGGGTATATTAATATCGTTATGAAGTGTTTTGTTGCTGACGTAATAATGGGCATTTACTATTGTTCTCAGGACTTTTGATTGAAAGGATTGGATACGCTTGATGTTCGGCTTTTTTGCTGTCCCCCATAGCTCTATCTATGTCCAGATTGGTTTAAGTATAACTTTGTAGATTAGTAATTTATTTTCTATTGAGAGATGGGATGTCCTTCGAAGTAGTCTGTACAGTTGTCCAAAGTGTCTGTTTAGTTCAGGTCAGGCTGTTTAGGCCAATAGACTACGAAAAGGAAAAGACATGGCTGCTTTAAAGAAGTCTATTAAAATAAATTACTATACTAAATAAATATCTATATCTTTATCAGTTTGAGAATGACAATAAATTAAAAATCTCAATGGACTTACGGAATCTCAGCCAGTGACATCTGTGGAAAGTTCTACGAACAAAACGAAATTAGTTCTTGACTTAATCCCCAGCCTACCTTCATACTAAAACGTGTTGAACAGCTGACATTAATTAGAATCAGTTTGTCAGAAAAACGTGATTTGTTACTCCTACTTAAAATTGCTGATGGGCCAATCGGACAGAATGTTCTCGAATTGTTAACAACATTTTTATTTTTCAGATCCGAAAGGTATCCAATTGTTACTCGAGTTTTTAAAAAATAATGATTGTTGGTCAAATTGATGATTAAGTTTGAGATAAATCATTTGAACTAGAAAGCTTACACAGTGCAGATCCTGAGCAAGAAATGGACGAAACTGAACTATATCGCCAAGAAACTTTACCGGAACTTTTAATTAATAATTATTTGTTTGCAATTTATTTTTCGCAAATGATGTTGATTTTACTTGGATTAAAGGCTAATAATGGGTGAAATACGAGCCTCCAAAGTCAGATAAACCGGACCGAATAAAAAAATGTCTCCATTGATTTCATGGACAATGAGTCGAAGCATTGTTGCAACAAATTTGTTTAAACAGTGTAAACATATTTTGTCATATTTTATCGATTAATATGTTAAGTTTTAATGCTTTAGGTATCTAACAACAAAATTGTGAGATTTTATATGATTTATATTAGACTTGGGATTTTATGATTCGTTTTATTAGATAATAAAAAAAATACGTAAATGCCCATAATGTCTAATGAGAACCAACTTTCCCACTGACATGAGTGTTAATAATATGTAATTTGTGTAGTGGAGTGTAATAAAAAACATCCATTAAAACTGCTTTCACAACCGTGGTGAAACCATATATATTTTTTTTAAATAATCAATTTATTTAAATATCACATACTCTTGCACAGACCACAAAGTAAAATTATTACATGGTTCGGTCACTGAGGTGACACATGTGTACACTGCTAATTAAGTTAAAGAGAGCATTAATTTGCAACTCCTTGCAACCACATTTGACTTTTTTTTAGGGTTCCTGTTTCTCATTGATCTCATTGTTCCAGCCATCCTCTCTACATCTTCATCTGCTTCTAAATGTTCGAGTCACTGTAACAAAGGCACAAGAAAACGAAGAAAAAAAAATTAGATCAAAACTCACGCCTAGAACAACAATGTCGTAAAACTGTCAGATTATAGTAACTTAAAGTAGAGATAAGATTGATCGAAGTTGCCACCGCAGTGGTTGGCGCTAGGCATTAATAACAAACCTTTGGTTTTCTAAACTGGCCTGGCTACTTTCTAATTAGTTAGTCATTTTTCTTCACAAAGCTAAAGAAAGCTCAACGACCCTCCCCCCTCCGATAGCTAAATTAACACTATTGTCAATCTGAAATTTTTAAGGAATTTTCGAGAAAAATCGCATAGCCTGCTGTCAATATTATAACTGCTACTATTTTGTTTAAAAGTTGCGAAAAATATTTTAACAAAGCAACGGTTTAATTTTTTTTTTTTTTTTTTTCTTTCATAGCCCTTTAAATTTACAGATAATTATATATAATTATAGATCCTCAGGTGAATCTATTTACAAATTATTTTTGTATTTCCTGTAGCATCGCTACATTATATACAGGTTTTGTTATTTTATAAAAATTATATAATGAATAAACAAGTATAATGATATACATTATACGTGACTGGACTAAACTAACTAATTAAGGTGATGGGGCTCACCTTTTTGATCAACCTTGAAACTAACTTACATAATAATTCTTAACAGAATTTTTCCCCGACAGTCTATTGCCATCGATGCGGGAGGGGTGGTGGGGTCATAGTGTTAAACACTGGGTTTGTCAGGTGCTGCAACGAGTCAAAAAACTTGATGTCTCCGGCGGATGAACAACGGTTTAATTATATTTAAATGATTTCATGTAAATGAGTTCATATAAAAAGACAAATTTATCGTTCAGGGGAATAAGTTTAAAAACATATATTTAACTTTGTAACATTGATAAAAATTTACTCTTTTTGCAACATTAATGAACGAATAATGTGAGTTTAGATCTTATATTGATATTATTATGTTTAATTTTATACCCAACTGAATTTTAGAGAAATACTTTAAACTGAGTCATCCCTGAGAACAGGTAGCACAGCCAATTTCTAATATCTTCATCCGATCTAGTATAACCTTAGGAAAATCTCTAGAATGGTTATATTTTCATTTATAAATAATTATATAAACCCTGGGATTGCAGACTACAAGTAGTAATCGTTAGAGCAGGGATCATTTCCTAAACGTTATTCATAATAGCACTGAAGGGGTGTCACAAATAAAATAAATATCATACATAATAGAGTCAAAGGCTAGTTTCTTTCAAAAATATACTTTTAGCTTCTCATTCTCACACGATATTATTGTGAAGGTTTTGTAGAAATCATCGAGAGAACCATGAAATATTTATATTTTGACCAAATGAATTCCAAGCTCAAAGGAAAATTGATAGTCTTATTCTTTATGTTTCTCGGTGGTAAATTTTTCATCGACAACTTCACGTTTATAAAATATGTATAAAAAGTTCTATTCTGTTTATGCATTGTAAAAAAATGTTTCTTTGAAAATACAATTGCCCACTTTTTCCCATTAGCAGAAACGACACGGAAAACTGTAGTTAATGACGTTTTAGATGCTCATAGAGATAACACTTTCAATAATGCCTTATATTATGTGTTGATATGATCATTTATTTCGTAATGTGTTAATCACATGAATCTGAAATTTTACTAGTGGTACGGCTTAATTTTATTGTTCATATCCAAACGGAAACAATTAAAGTTGCATAATTTAACCAGTACACAGAATATACTCGGAAGAGTATTTGAGCTTTTGAAAATAGAACAAAATATGAAAACTTATCGTAGTTGATAATTACGATTTCCTTATATTTTACTACATATATTACATATAATCGGTTGAACTTTTCATCTTCTTCTAAGTGTACATGTTATAGATATAGATTAATCTTAAACTAGCAACCATTAAGAACCTTTTACAGAAATAATTGTTGTCTATCTTTAGACCAACTTTAGAAAGTACAACAGTGAAAGAGAGAAAGGTAAAACAGGAAATGACAGGTTAAACTCGCATTAGTTTTTGCTCTGATACCAAATTTTGACTTTGAGATGTTCATATGAATTTGGATCGATCAAAGGATTCTGATCAAAGGGTTGTGAAAATGAACAGAATCCATTAGGCTAAAAATACAGGCCCTCAAATAGAAATCAAAACTGTTATAATCGTCACTTTAAAACGGAAATAAATTACCAATTAGAGATGATACAATGGTATCAAACAAGTGTACTTCGATGCTCAACAACACGATTTAAAGGTTTTAATAGTGCCTAAACACATGCGCACAACGTGTACAAGGATGTAAAGGTAAGTTAAAATCATAATAGCCCGTATATGACAACTACTTACTGAAGTTGCGATACAAAGAATATCGAAAAGGAGGCGGTTTTAAGATCTTAAATAAATTCGCAACGCTCTTGCGAAGGAAAGGTACGTACACAAGTGTGTGGTGGTATAGTTTTGACACTACTATTTAATCATTACACACTTTTATTACAGTATGAATTAAGAAATAAAAAAAATCCTACTTCAACTGCAATAAAATTTATTGGGTTACTGCTATTGTTTATCGTTAAGGCTTCATAACCTGAGGTAGAGATATTTGCAACAATTATTTTCAATGAACCGAAAAAAAAATTGTTGAAATGCAAATATGGTAAAGAAGTGCAAGATTTTAAACGTGTCAAATGTCCACAGAATACAGCCAAGTGAAAATATTCCATCAAAACATATAAAATAAATTAGAAGTTGTAACAATGTTTTAAGAATTTGGAACGCATAGGTTGTTGCATAGGTTTAATCACTTAAAAAAAAAAAAATAAATTAAGTTTGGAGATATAAATTAGAATTCTCTCAGAACTGAGAAAACAAAAATAAAGTAGTTAGTACAAAAATCAGAAGTCTCTTTTTTATATTTTTCTAGATTCTTTAAAATTATGCACAAAACTGTATTTTTTGAGACATTGTATAAACAAAATGAAATACTTGGAAATTGAAGGAACATTGTTAGTGGCCCCCTGTGTTTCTGGAATGGTCAAAATATTAAATGATTGTGAACAAAATATTATGTTTTATCAAAAATACTTCATTTTATTTATTAAAGAATATTGGGTGCTGAAAATCATCTTTTAAAAATATTAAAAAAAAATGTATATAACTAGAAATATTAAAAAAAAACCAACAAATTTTATTTCTGGCTCCCAAAACTTAAATTTCTGAGATACCCTTGAATTTCTTTTCGGGTTCCAATCTTTTATGTGTCCTAAATCATGAAGAAAATACCAGAAAGCTAAAATTTAATCAGCAGAATTTTGAGTCACAGAGAAGCTGGTTGTTTAATAAAAAAGGGCCTACTTTTTTCACATACTCGCGTTCTCGAGCGAAACGTGCCCGACTTGTATTCAATCCAAAGAGATTTAATTTTTGTTTCCATTTTATTGCTTTTAAAACCCTCGAACGAGAAATCAATAGAAATAATGAAAATTGAAATAGGTGTTAAAGAATCCATCCCTTTTCGAATGATTTGTTTCTGCCTTGGATACAAATTGTGCATATTAACTTGGTTTGTCAAGGTTTAAAACTTGGCAAATAGTCGCGCTGTTGATCGAATCGCTCACGTATGTATAGATGTGTACATTTTTTTTTTAGTACAAAATGTCTTCAAGTTTCAACGGTGCTCTAAATAATACCAGTTTACGCCACCTGTTAGATAACTAATCACTCAAATTGTTCCAGAAACATGCAGCAAGTAGTTATGATTGACGAATCTGTTCCATAATACTCTCTATATCTTACAGGGAAAAATGTCATTTGGTATATTTTATTAAGTCGTAAAAATCGATAATATAATGTTTTAGCTCTCATGCAGTACCGATAATATTATTGATAATGTAAATATTTTATGGTCTTTAGGTTTGATGATCCGTTTAGTTGATTAGTGCAAAGAGGATACTTAAATAAATGTTAGCTGTAAATGATAATGGGATTCACCCATTAACGAATAAATAACAGAAACTAATTACATTTCCACATTCTACCTTCACTGTAAAAATATACATCTATAAATAGTTTTTTAAAATCCCCATGGGGCTATTAGTTTGACTGAAAGTTTACCTGGAGCGCTGCACCACTCAACAAATTCATTTGGGCCAGACCCTCTCAAGTAGTTGCATACCTAATTAGTTTCCATAAGAGTAATTTTTGCTGATATCAACTTTCAAAGAGCTGAAAAACTCACTCATTATTTTTCGTTCGTTCTTAAGTTTGTCTTCAATTCGACCATTTTCGTCTCGATCCCACCCTCCTACGTTTGGGTCCTGATGGAGCCGGAAGTAGAAAAGCGAACTGTAAGTATTTTCATACTTGAAATTAATATTATATATTTCTTCCTATATGCTTAGGTTTCTTATATTTGTGTATACTTATCATTTGGGTACACATCTTTTTACTAATACTGTTGTCTACTAAAAAGAGAGCTTCGGATATTATATTTTGTTTTGGTTATCTTGTTGTATACATATTATAGCAGTGTACACCATGAAACCACAGTGACTGGATGGTGAAATAAACTACAAAAACATTATTATTTTTTTTTTTGATTTAACACATATTTATTTCTGTTTTTTTCTTGCTAAGTGTAGTTGTAAGTTGATAATTAATTAATTAAAAACTGGGCTAGGTCAAAAGTATTAATATATTTAAAATTTATCTGTATGAATGCTTCGGCCTCGTGAGGAATAATGGGTAACTATTTGAATTATTAAGCCTTCGATGGGCGGGGTTGGAATCTCAAGAAGGACATTGAATCTCACTGTCAGCTTAAGATAAGAACAAGTTCGTAGTCGCCAGGGTAGGTTCCTTGCGTGACTAAGAACACGTTCACAGATCACTCTTATAATTTCTTAACTACACATATCCACGTCAGAAACTAACATTTTTCTTATGGGTCTTTATTTTCCAAAACCGAAAATATTTGTTAAGGTGAGATCCCAGTTGAACTTAGAGACGGAATTTCACACGAAAGATTCATCTGACGGTATGAAAAATACTAAACATGATTAAAATTACTTGGTAATGAAAAATATATATTTTGTAGAGTGTAAAATTCTCAATTGCGATATAATTACAAACTGCCTTATTGGGCAATAAGTAATTGCGATAAATATTCTCATTCATACGATATTTAGAATTTTCATTCACTCGCTCATTCAAACAGTAATGAATATAAAATTAAATATGTCCATCTTCTGATGAAGAAAATGTTATATTTGGTTTGTTTTTTTAATTACAGTACAGATTTAAGGTTTACTTAGGTCATATCCTTAATTCCCGATAACAACTTGGCCGGTCCAGCCAGTCTCCATCCCTTAACTATCTTCTGTCAGGAATGGCCGATGGACATCCCCTATGCACTGTTTTCTTGGCCTCCCAAGAGTCAAGTTTGTGAATTATCTCGGGCCAGCGTACTTTATCTTCAATAAGCGTCCTCGCCATTTTCATCTAGTGGATTTTTATTATTACTTTTTTGTTTTAAACTATAATTGCTAAAGGTCGTTCAAAATCTTATTCGCCCGAGATTGGTATAAGAATGAAGTTGTAATTCCATTTCATGAAAAAGTAAGCGCAATCAAAAAAAATCAAGGGTCGTTAATCAACAATTTTTTTCTCATCTCATTGAGTAAGCTGTAAAACTACTGATCTCTAAGTCCCGATTAATAATATATAATACGTATTGGTAAGTACATCGGTGTATTGTACTTTCAAAAACACCAGTGGACTCTCACCACTGTAACGCAACAATCAACCTCTACCGAGGCTTCCCACACTCCTTAATTAACACCACCTTCAAGCAGGTACTCCTAGTACAAGGATCCGCTCAACCCAAATATTCCTTTATTTTTCCCTCATTCTTAATCTTATTAGAGAGCTAAGAAAAAAAAACAAAAAAAATTTAAAAAAATCATTAAAACATTTTTGTGAGCAGCAATTAAACGCGGGGAATTGTGCGAGGCGTAACATTTGACTTGATTTTGTTTCCAGAAAAATAATACGCTGTGAGTACGCCTTGAATCGGAGATGTAATGACGTTACATAAACACAGAAGGCCCTCGGGTTACGTCACGTCAAGTGGACTGAAATTTCATTCTGTCTCATGGGGATGATTATAGTCCAGGGTGCTTCATGTTTAGATAACATATTCTTTGCTGTTTCAGCTCTCTTTCTGCGAAACAGGTAATTAAGGTCAATACGAAAATTATGGAAATTACTAAAATTATTTCGTGTGATAGATGTAGATAATTATTGCTTCGGGCTCATTCAACAATAGAATTTATATATATATATATATATATATATATATAACAGCGAAACGTAAGTTTTATTTCAGAATAGCATTGTTATGCAATGTGAATATCTGAATTATTGATCAACACGCTCAATCTCACGCTCAATAAGTGAGTATATTAAACTATAACAAAAAAAAGATATGTGGTTGGGTACGGTTCAATAATTGTTCAAGCTTATATTTCTATCGGTTTATAATTTTTTTTAATTTTTGAAAAAAGGATTTTCAGTGAGCGAGATGGTTTAAAAAAATGAAATGAATTATATTGAGTGACAAATATAATCAGTATTTATTTCACGGGCATTTCATAACTATTTCAGTAATTGACGCATCACAGATTCCGACCACGAAGGTTTATATGTGGTTAATAAGTACAATTTAATTAGTTTGTTTCAATTGACGAACAAAAATATTTCGTTATAAAGATAATAAAAAAGCATGATTTAATATAATGATGATACAATCGTGAGGTCAAAGACAATTGGTAAATTAAGCTAAAATCTTAGAGTAGATAAAATTGCGCAGTAGCTCTGGGGTTCTCGGTTGGGGGAAAACCCCAGAGGCTCTGGCCTGGGATACGGAGAAAAATGTCTGATATCCTTTCTAGTAATGAATCCAAATCGATCAGGTTACAGTAAATCCTTATCCGACCTAGATCTCTTCCTTTATACGGCGAATTGGAAATGTTCTTTAGACTTCGGATGGTAAAAGTCTTGACTTCTACATGGATTGGCAATGAGGATCACAGTATTGCTCAAATTTTTATTATTCCGTATTGCCTATTTTTGCTGCCCTGCCTGTCTTGACTTGCGCAGTGAATAATCGTTGGAAGTTTGAGAGCTCTCAATCCTAAATTGATTTTTTTTTTATAATAATAGTATTTGTCGTTTTTCATTGATCCCCCGTAGAAGAAAAAAATTCACAAAACTGAACAGCACATACAATGTTCATAAGCAATCTATATGTTCTATCTAGATTATGACGTTTTAACAAACTAAAATCATTAGTATCAAAAAAAAAATTTACAAATTGAATGTACAGAAATAAATAAGCAAAACAAAATATTTTGTAACATGAAATTAATTATAATACCAAATAATTACTTATGCAATAATATTATTAAAATTTTGATATCTTTATAGTTTCTGCAGTCTCTTGTTGTCTAGACCAATCGAATGGAGTTTCAATGTTTAATTTTGAAAAAAAAATCTCGCACATTTGGTTTCGTTATGACTCGTCTTCTTCCACTCACATAAGAAATGTTATATTACTGCCTAACCAATAAAAATAGTATGGTAGTGCAATATCAATTAATCCCAGCTACAGGGTAGGAGGCATTGTCCAAACCACACAGCCAGCAACACAAACATTATTTAATGAATTTGAATTACGGAAGGCTAGGTCACCGAACGGATTAAACCATGAAGATTTCTGCCTCGCCCCACATTTAACTATATCCTAGTTCACCAACTCGACCACTCTGTCTTAAAATATTACAAAGCCATAATGACCGAAACGACTTCACACACTGCCAAAGTTATATAATGCTAAGAATATCATAATGCTAATATTATATATAATGCTAAAAGTATAATCAAGCCCCTTCTACTGTTTACCTGCCTCGTGACTTCATGGAAGTCACTGATGGTTCCTGTTATTTTTTAAGTAAGCAACCGCATCCCTTCAAGACCTCCCTACTTTGTGTGTTTTTTATGTGATGAAACCTTAGCAAGGCATCCTAAGTTAAATAATCTTTGTAGAGGAGAGTCTTTTAAAAGAAAAGAAAGAAAAGCTTTATTATGAAGTACAAGCAAAACACTGGTATATACAAATATTAAGAGTTACGTTACTACACACTGGCTGGAATGTGTGGGAACAAGTGTGGTCTGGGGCTAAAACTGAGACACATATGTAAAAGAAAAGGATATTTCTGGGAAGTAGGGAGGTCTTGAAGGGATGCGGTTGCTTACTTAAAAAATAACAGGAACCATCAGTGACTTCCATGAAGTCACGAGGCAGGTAAACAGTAGAAGGGGCTTGATTATACTTTTAGCATCATATATAATATTAGCATTATGATATTCTTAGCATTATATAACTTTGGCAGTGTGTGAAGTCGTTTCGGTCATTATGGCTTTGTAATATTTTAAGACAGAGTGGTCGAGTCGGTGAACTAGGATATAGTTAAATGTGGGGCGAGGCAGAAATCTTCATGGTTTAATCCGTTCGGTGACCTAGCCTTCACAGAATTCAAATTCATTAAATAATGTTTGTGTTGCTGGCTGTGTGGTTTGGACAATGCCTCCTACCCTGTAGCTGGGATTAATTGATATTGCACTACCATACTATTTTTATTGGTTACGCAGTAATATAACATTTCTTATGTGAGTGGAAGAAGACGAGTCATGGGCCGATTAGCCGGTTCTGTTAATCACTGTGACCCAGACGTGTTCTTACGCAAGTCTGTTCTCAACACGACTCTCAAACGCAGCTCTGGAACCTTTCGTGTCAAGAACGAAACTTGAGCCATAATGAGAGCTGGTAATATTTTGGGTATTTGATAGAATTACCAGCGTTATATAACCGCCACAGCTTTCAAAACGTACCTAGGACACGTCCCATTCAATGGACAGTACACAGGAATACAAGTGATCAGGTACACTGCAACATGCAAGTTGCAGAAGAGACCATATTTGTCTCACTTGAAGGAAGAGGCGCCAGTTTAAAAGAGGCACGGATAGTCTTTCATTGTGTGGTATGAGTACGTTCCACAATAGCTACCGTAACAAGCCATCGCCATGCTTCAGTTCATTGACTTTCAAGATTCCTCAAGTCACCTTTCAGAAGCTATATAAGATTTAATGTTCCGACTTATTCTCCATGGTTGAGAGCTCATTAAAAACGAGAAACCAAAATGAAGTTTTTAGATATTTCAGAAAATAAAGTTTTAGGAGCCAGTAATATAAATAACGATAACAAAAATAATATTTTTTTCCACAGTCATTAATCGTTTAATAAGTTTTAAGAATCTAAAAAATCTTTCACATTATTTTTTCGTTACCGTTTTTGAACAAAGCGGAAAATTAAGAAGATTTTTGTTTTTTCGCTCAGCCCCTTTAAATTCACAGATAATTATATGCAATTATAGATCCTCAGGCGAATCTATTTACAATAATCATAAATTTAAATCATGAATTGTTTTTTATATGTGAACTTTTTAACGAGATCAATTTTTTTTACTTTTTTTTTTTGGCATAAAACTTGTTATTTACACATTTAACCATCACTTATCAGCATAATATGGGTTGTTGTCGATTGTAGCTTTAAAATTAAAAAAAATTATTACGACGACTATCGTAGTTCATACATCAGATATGTACCGTACAGGCTTCAAAACATTCTCTGAGCCGCGACTTGAAAAAACATAAAATTCAACCGGGACCGAATTCGTTCAAATAATATTCCTAGGTTTTTTGAATCAGATGTAAATTGTTCGTCTAAAACACAATCGATGATGTTACTTATCGAAAAAATACCTTCATGCTTCTGCCGAGTACACGACAATAGGGTTTGGCAGGTGACCCGGATCAGGTAGAGAAGCCGGCTGACAAGGAGCGAGCGTTTGGCTTTGGTGCTGCTGGGCGCACAATGGGTGAGGCGAGGTTCCAACCTGTATGTAGTTGGACGTCTACAACGGTTTGTAAGTCCAGTTAACTTGAACGTCCGTTAATGCTTGCAAATCCATGGATTGGTGCATTTTTTTTTTTATAACCGTCATTTATAATTGTATCTACTAGATAAATTATAAAATTACAATATCCTAATCTCGACTTCTTTATTGAAGTAGCTGCTCATTTGTCCTCGGTGGCTAAGTGATTCCACCATATGTATAATCCTGGGACTCCTCAGAAGTCAGCATGCGGGGAAGGCTACAATTCGCTTATGCACCACTAACAATAATAATAATAATTTAAGAGTTTATTCATACCATATAAGCAAGCCCACTCCCTCAATATGTACAGTTCACTCTTCAATCCATACATAAACATTCTGTCGTTGAAACTGGACTAAACTTGCTCCAGTAGGTTAATGATAATGTTTAGAGCAGTGAGTAATCTTGTCTCGATCCCTTATAAATAAAATCTTATATCATTCATGGACTTATTATATGATCGTCTCTCATAGGGCTAGATTATAAGCCGTTGAAGATATTGATGACGCGAACACTGTTGACAACTTTTGAATGGTGTAGACAAAAAAAAGTGAATTCTTGAGTCCTGTCCACATAATGCGTAAGAATAATATTGCAGTAAAAATAAATAAATTTAATTCTTGCTTTAAAAAATATTACATTGCACAGAAAACAACAATAGGAAGAGATTTGTGTTTCAAAACATTAAATGAAAAGAAATCCCTGAAATTAAAATCTGGGGGAAAAAAAAGATATAAGAAGACATCAGATAAATAAAGATAAGATAAATAAAAAATAAGATAAATAAAAAACAAGAAAAACAGCAGGAAACTTACTCAGTGGTGTAACCAAAGGGGTGGGTTGGGGTATAAATATCCAGTTTGCATATCTACTATTATGTATTAAATGTTGCTAAGAATTGTGGTCAATTATAGCATTTTTGGTGCAATCTCTTTCCCTTTTTATTTTTTTTTTTAAATTAAAGCTATTGTTTAAGGTACGATTTTATGAACCTACGTAACAATTGTTTTGTGCCATAAAAAAAAAGTGCTTACTTTGTTTTACCTCCGTTGGTTACAACCACTAACTGTACATTTGAACATTACTAGAACCTTATGTAGCCCTTAAGATCATAGATTTTTTATAAAAAAACTATTGAAATATTTCATCTAGTACCTAGTTGAAATAGTCTTCAGCCACAAACGTCTCACGGGTGAAAGTATAAAAACCACACTCTATTTATCCGGTATTTCCTCGGCAAAAAATCTTCACAACCGGTTTTTGACCTTATTCAAGATTGATCATGCAAACCAATACGTTAGCTGTGGGGTAATAACTGCTTTATTAGTGTCTCTAAAACATTCACAAAATCGTATATTTTTTCTTGTTATTATATTATCGTTATCATTTATATGATAGTTCAATTAAATGCTCCTTTTTGGCTATGGTTTGAAATCTCTAAATGGACAAGACATTTATTACACTCTCATAAACAGAAGAGGTATATGTTAACCTGTGGCTTGATCAGAAATTGGAAGACGGCAATGTGGCACGAACGGCTTCATGGCTTACATGGCGATTTCCGTAAGTTTTGGAAGCTCCTAAAGACTACTACCAAGAAGGACTCAGGTGTCCGTATTCATGACGGAGACACCCTGTACACATCGGAAGAACAGGCTAAAATATTGGCCGACCACTATACCGCAGACAACGCCGCTAGGACAGGTAACTACCACGAACCTCAGATGCCGAGGAGAGGGATTGCCCAACTCGTTAACCTGTACAATTCATGTATAAAATTAGGTTGCGATACTTCCCGAAAGCGTGGAAACAAGCTATCTTGTTCCCGGTGCGTAAGCCCACAAAGAGAGGCGACCACCCAGCCCACTATCGCCTGATCAGTCTCCTCCCTCACATGGGGAAGATTCTCGAAAAGATAATACTGAACTATCTGAAGGAGTTCTGTTTGGAAAATGCTATCATTCCGTACGAGCAGACAGGTTTTCAGGCTCATCTGAGTACAGAACATCCGCTTGTGAAGGTACAAACGGAAGCCACCCTCGCTATCAACAAGAATACAGCAACTGCTATAATCTCGTCGGACTGCACGCAGGCTTTCGACTAAATGTCCCACGGGATGTTGTGCCGACAGCTTTGTGACTGGGAATGCCCAGAGCAGCTATATACCATGTTGGTTTCGTTCTTGAAGAACAGATCAGTGAGGGTACAGGTGGGTGATTGCCTCTCTTCAAACAAACAATTTTATTAAGATAAAATTACAATCTGCCTTTTATTAGGCAATGAGTAATTAAGATAAATGTCATCATTCATATTATATTTACAATTCATCATTCACTCGCTCATTCATACAATATTTACAAACAGCCCAGAGGCCCCCCAAGTCCACAAGGGTCACCTCCCTCGCATGCGAAGGAGGAAGCGGAGTCTTGGGGAGTCCCCCACGCTCCTACGTCAGCCGCGTCACTGGATAAGCCAGCGGAGGCTGACCAAGAGCGCGAGAGCCACAGACGCTCAGGACATGATTAGAGGAACTGGCCATTGCCAGAACTCCCACTATCACTTAGTTATAGCAGGTCACGAGGCCACTGCCGTTTTAATCTCCGAAGAGGATTATAGGGGTGAGTGGTGCAGTGCAATGACTGTGCTAGGGAATTAGGGTGGTTAGATAGGTTACTATGGAATTTTATGAACTTGGAAGGGATGAGTTCAAGAATATAGGGTATATTCAGATCATTGTGAAGGGTTTTGTTGCTGACGTAATAAGGGGCATTTACTATTGTTCTTAGGACTTTTGATTGAAAGGATTGGATGCGCTTGATGTTCGACTTTTTTGCTGTCCCCCATAGCTCTATTCCGTATGTCCAGATTGGCTTAAGTATAATCTTGTAAATAAGTAGTTTGTTTTCTATTGAGAGGTGGGATGTCCTTCGAAGTAGTCTGTACAGTTGTCCAAAGCGTCTGTTTAGTTCTTGTCTTTTTAGCCTCGTGTGTGGGTTCCATGTCAGTCTTTTGTCGAGATGGAAGCCTAAATACCGTACTGTCTCAGATTGCCTCTCTAATCCATTCACTCTGACTTGTGGAGTTCCTCAAGGTGCGGTTCTGTCTCCGGTTCTTTTCAGCATGTACACATCTGAAATTGTTGGGACAAACTATCAGAAAGCTACTGTAATCGCTTTCGCCGACGACATTGCGGTTTACAGCAGCAGCATGAGTGCACAAAGAGCTCTTACACACGCCGAGTCAGTTTTCAACGTTATCAGTGACAGACTGGGCATGTTAAACATCAGCGTAATTGCCGGGAAGACCGACTGCGTAATCTTCTCCCTCCAAAAGGGGAAAAAATCCTTGCCAAAATCGTATAGCGTGGGAGGGCAAGAGAGCTCACCAGCTTTCTCAATGCACTATTTGGGTGTAAAAATGGATAGGCATCTCCATTTCTCTACTCATTTTAGTAATAAAATAGAAAAAGTACGACAAAGGTCTTACCGGCTATCGCACTTGCTAACTTTACCCAACCTGTCGCTTCGTCTCAAATTGATGATATATAAATGTGTCCTCCGGCCAGCTCTGCTGTACGGTGCCCCGCTATTTACCCACTTGACTGACAATACAGCCAAATGTCTCCAACATTTCCAGAATGCGTAAAGTGGTCCGACATACCTCCCTCGAGAGGTTGAAGAACGCTGACATGCACGCGTTGCTTGGTGTGCCGTCGGTGGGTGAGTTCATCCACCGGAGACACATTTTTTTGACTCGTTGCAGCACCTAACAAACCCAGTGTTTAACACTATGACCCCACCACCCCTCCCATATCGATGGCAACAAACTGTCGGGGAAAAATTAGGATAAGAATTAGTATGTAAGTTAATTTTTAGGTTAATCAAAAAGGCCCATCACCTTTATTAGTCAGTTTAGTCCAGTCACGTATAATGTATATCATTATACTTGTTTATTCATTATACAATTTTTATAAAATTACAAAACGGTATATAATGTAGCGATGCTACAGGAAATACAAAAATAGTTTATAAATAGATTCGCCTGAGGGTCTATAATTGTATATAATTATCTGTGAATTTAAAGGGGCCAGGAAGAAAAAAAAATCTTATATTTATTATATATAGGTCAGGTTTGTTAGATTAAGGTCAGTATTAGCACATTTCATTCTTAAGGTGAGCCCTATCACTTCCTTTGTTCACACGCCAATGCATTCTGTACGTCAGCCTACCATAGAAGCATCATAGCTACCCTACAGTAAATATAATCAGCACGATGTACATTGACGTAAAGATTCCACATGATGCAATGCGTAACTCACTCTATGTATATTGAAAAAAAAATGAAGTGAATGTATTGGGCACATATATATGAAATGTCAGTCACTAGTGTATGAGGTAAAAAACAAAGTTTATTTATATTATTTTTATTCAAAGTAGGTGCATCAATACACTTCTCCCAACAAGGCTTTTTATCTTTTGAACAAAGAATCTCTCTCTCTCTTTCACCAATAGTAGGAAAGCGTCGTATAGCAGAAGTATGGCTGACGTTTAAGTGTTTTGAAAGTTGTCTACTTGTCTGATGTGGATTGGCCTCTACTAAAAGCCTTTAAAACTTCATCGAGTTTTGTTTGTGGCCTTCCACAATATTCATTATCGAGACTGGTATTGATTGAAACCTAGAGAACCACCGATATACAGTTCTTTCATTCAACGTGCAATCGCCAAAAGCCATAGTTATGTTTAAAAAGGCTTCGAAAGCATTATGTCCAAGTTTAAATTCATATAAGAAAATAACTGGTAATTGCTCAGATCCCATGGATAGAAAAAAAATTCACAAACACTTGAACAGTTCACAATAAACTGAAATATATAACATGCAAATGAAAGATAAATGCATATTAATTTAATACCAATTGTGTTAGTGTTTGTAAACATGAGATGGTACATTACTTTAATGATTTCATTTAAATAAATAAATCCAACCCGATAGATTTAAAACTCAAAACTAAAGTAATATAATATTGTTGAAATGCTTGAAAGGTGAATCTCTGGGGGGTTTTTTCTTATAGTTAGGAGGCAATTCTAAGGAATCGATTGTAAAAAAGTTTTAATCATTCTGAAACTTTTTAAGTGCATTTGAAACATGGATATTTGCTTTTGGTTAAAATCCAGTAGGTATTGTGTGGAAAAACACCACAGACATGAAAAAAATCAAGCATGTTATAGTGACTTTTAAGGTTTCTCAAGTCCCAGCTCAGAAGTTATTAAAAAATTTCAAGTCATGATTTTCCCCTTTAATGAAGGACTGATTGAAGACGATTCAAAAATACAATTGAAATATATTCTATTAATAATGTTTGGAAGTCAAAAATTGAATTCTTTTATTTTATGCGTTTCAAGCCGATTTTAGTAAATCTAGTATGCCAATATTTTAGATATTGATTTTTTTTTATTATTTGAATAAGAAATAAATCAAAACAACATGTATTTTTTTCCCCAATTATCTACTGCGCTTTATGGCATTTGGCATTGTTCCTTAAGTTTCCATGTCCTTAATTTCGTTTATACCAGTAAAATTACAATTTTATCGATTGGGTCAACAAGTAATTATCGATTGTATAATAACTACAAAATGCGGTAGTTTAATAATTGCTATAATGCTGTAAGTTATGAAATATAGATACCAAAAGGGCCCATAAAACTATTAGGTATCTGGGTCTTTATAGTTCCCACAACGGTTTGTAAGAGCTCTCGCCTGATGTGTAAAGCAAGCAACACCATCGTGCGGTGAAAAGATCACGCCAGTGCAATGACATCGTGGATGAGTAATATGCTGTTGAGCCTGTCACAGGTGGCAATATGTCATGGCATTGGCCAACAGCGAGCTGATATGACACGAGACTTGAAGGGATGAAGTCTAGTCTGTTTCGTCCATTATTAGCTCAGCCTTCGGATAAGTTAAGTTTTTAACTTACGTAGATCCTCTTAACTAGCAGTTAACTTGTACAATAACAGTTAAAAAATAAATATTTCTCGCTCTGAAATATATTACCTAACGTAATCGTTTTTCAAATTAGTGATCAATTCCTTATGACGGACGGGTTTTGAGGAGGCGATGATGGGTGGGCTTCCTTAGCTTGAAGTACGAAGTCTTTTGCTAGATTGCACATGTGACAGCTTCTTGACGATTGCATAAAGGGTTTTATTTTGGAATTATTATTATTAATATGCAATGTATGAATGATGAGACCCGCACGTGGCTGCAACAAAGAGAAGCGATATAATGTCTAGTATTTTAAGTAGGTGTATCGAATATTTGGTGTTAAGTGATTCCCTTTTGTTAAATAGAGGTTACAGTTTGCCCCTGCTTGGCAATTCAGAATGTATGATTAGTTTTCGTGATGGTTTAGTTTACAAGTACAATAATGACATCTTGGCTCCCGGGGTCTTAAGATATCTCCTTTTGAAGCAATAAAACGTAAAATTTTCAAAGGGTAAATATATATGCTTGCGGTTTTTTTGGCGTACCATAAATTAGAACACGTCTTTCATTTAGAGAATTAATTCTTGCAGTGGAACTTGAAGTCCTACTGATCGGCCCGCGCTATCATGGTACTATTGCCTATGTGGCTAGAATTCCGTTTGGAGCTTCTGGTATTTCATTGAAGAAAACGCTGACAATTGTGTGTATTTCATTGAAGATTGTGTGCAATGCCGTTGATCTCATCTTTTATTTGTTGGCCATGAGATGGTTGTGGATGGGCTTCATTTGGACGATCCATTAATCTGTCCCACTCGAGTCCAAGAATCCTGCCCTGGTCTTCTGCTCTCGAACATCACGTGGATCTGCAGGTCTTGAAGGGGGCTGTGATAATTGGATGATAACCTCCAAATGGGTTTCTATTCTATGATACATGGGGTTACTAAATCTTTTGTACTGAATACGTTTGGCGATATAGATCATTCTGAGCAAACGACAAACCCACGGTAGTCGTAATCCTTAATCTTTGTATGACCTCTTTTTTGTGGTGTTACTAGGATTTGTTCCTACAATAAAATATTGACCCTTAGTGTTTAGTCACCCTATAAAAACACTTATTTGACATTGCTCGTCAACTATTCGGAGTAATTGCAATTCCTTAGGTGTTTTACTGTTGGAATCTTTCTAAATAAACGATAAATCCAAGCTGCATAGTCATGACTTTTTTTTAGAAGGAGATGGGTAAAATTGGTATAAGTATCTTTTCTTGGGGAAGAGATGGTAAAAACAAATATATAATTAAACATCTATAATTAGTCAGTAGGATTTACAACATAATACGAGATGTTTTACTCGATTTAGTCCTGCATATTAAATATAAATTTTCTTCTTCAAAATTTTTATGGATTTATCCCCAAATCACCTCCTGGCGATACCACTGCTATGTTTGATGACCAAACCGCTTTATCTCGAGTATACTTCATGGATAAGGGTTTAGTTGTTAAAACCGATCTATTTTCGCCATTGTCCGTCCGCATGGTAAGTGCCTTGTTTGAGGCCAGAGTCATGAAATTTCACATGGATATGGATATGGCTCCATAGAGGATAATTATTACGAAATCTACGAGCTTAGTAATCTGCAATCAGGCTGCGAAACATACCACCGTTAATATTGACATAAATAATATGTTTTTTTTTTTTAAAAGACAAAGTTCAATACAACCGTAGTCTCATGAAGTGGCTGATGAAAATAACAAGTTGCTGATTAAGGCTGAAGAGACTAAATTCATTGTTGATGCAAAAAAAAAAAAAAAAAAGGATTCTTCTATGTTGTTCATCTTTTCAGAGAATAAGCACATGTATTTGTTTTACTATGTTGGTATCATTACGTATGCGCTGATTTTTTTTCCACGTTTTTTCGATGTTTCTGTATCGGATGCTGCTGAAAATCTAACAATTTTCGACACAACGGTACTCCTAGAGAACACGCTTGACTGTCCTAACATGGCTACTCTGTTTGCACGATAGTGGAAGGTAGCCAAGTGTGAATCCATATCAGGTGGAATCTGCAGTCGACACATGACATTTTCTTTGTCTGTTCCCAGGTTTGATAAACATTGCGAGTGTTCTAAGGTTTTTCAGTTTCTAATGCAATCTTTCACAATATCGTGGCTCTGTGCCTTTCCGTTCTCAATTATCGCCGTCCTTCATTTTTCCATTATCTTATTGTAGAGCCTCATTTCCAATCATAATTTGTCACGCTCATCATTCCGGTACTGTGTTTGGCACGGGGTTGATGATGCATGGAAGATCATCTAGTTCCCCAGCGATTGTACTCGGATAAATGGTCTCATATTCCCGTTCACCGTAAATTATTATAAGACATACAATGTATACAATGTTTCTTCAAGACCTAAGTAACTTCAATAAGCTGTGATGATTTGTTCTACTATTCTGTTTATTATCTAGTTGCCTGTTATAAGTCTGTTAAACCTATTCAACCCAACGAAACGAAAAATAATTTCAATTAAAAAAACACATAACTAATGACTAATTAATTAGTAATAAAAAGTAAATAATTTTCAATAATTTGGAGTAGGGTCTCAAATAAAGGCCTCAATGTCAAAGAATTATATTACGGAACCTTAGTGACTATATTATTGAATTATATCTTTATAACTGTCCTTAAAATCATTTTTTTATCCCCTCTCCATTGGCCCCGCTGTAACTTTGGGTCAGCGAAAATTGTTACTTTAGAAAATTAAAGGCCGTGGAACTTCGCCTAGCTCAAGGAGCACAGTGAATTTAGGCTTCACTAGACAAATTTAATGAAACAAAAATGGCTTAGGGCATCCGCAGCTGACGTTATTTTGCCTCTGTTCCAAAAGAATGTCAGCAAGACCCTGTATCAATCAAACTTATAATGTATTAGTTGCATATATGTTATATCTTAGGTTAACGAAAGGAATTCAAAATAACTATACAATGTTAATAGATAAATATTTGGAACTCGAGCGCTACAAGGAACTCAAACGGATTCATAGAGTACGATGTACGGTCTATGAGACTATTAAATGAACATATGAGACTATAAAATTCGAAGAGGGGGGGGGGTGGCCAACCTAGAGTTTTATTATATCTGTAGTAAACTTTGGCGTTAAAGTGTAACGTGATAAACTGATTTCCACTACACCACTTTATATCGTGTTCGCAACTTTAAATCCACCCATGATTTACTTCGAGGCATAATATTCAGCCCGATAGATACATCAACGATGACGATGAATGATAAAAAATGATCCCATGACAGATATTTTTTTTCAACAAATCTTTAAAAACAATTATATTTTTTTCCTAGCGGTTGGTGAATATATTATAGAAACGATGAACAATACGATTGGTTCTTCTAAAGCGGTAGTACACAAAAGCATGAATACGGGATGCCTCCTGCATGCACGAACTAGGTCAGGACCCCTTCACTCACAGAGCAGCGGGTCTTGTCCAAACATGTCTACCGGTCCGGGACCTGGTAACCTCAGTTACTAAAGAAATATTGGGCGTTGAAGTCTTTTTACTTACAATCCCTATGGCAACAGTCAGCTGATATTATGGTATTCATGATCTGTACCAGGAAATGTAATCTTTCATTGATTGATAATTTTATTATTACTAGTTCATCCATGGATGGACAGCAGCCTCACAATTATTTTTCAAAACTATATTTTTAGTTTTTGCCGACTAACATTTTTTGAAAAATATATAAACAAAGTAAAAATAAATAAAAGAGGTGGCCATGCATCTGTTTTGTGTAATAATGTTAGCCTGATTGGTACAATAGAATATATAGAATACAATGAATAGGTACAATATAGAACACAAATACAAAGCATATAAAAAGGGTCAAGGCTACACCCTTAAAATGTCACACTGTTTAAACCATTTTTGCCTCCGCTATCGTAGGACATACATACGTACATTTAGACCAACAGAAAAAATAGGCGTGTGGTATAGACTATGAAACTATAGGCTTCATCTTCGAGCTCTGCAATATAATATAACATCACATATATGTCATATTGGTATATATATATATATTTCGAATTAAGAATTAAGAATCCTTACATCTCTAGACGAAACTTACCTTAGTGGCCATCTGTTTTCAGGGTCATCGCAAAATATATTTTATCTGGCAATAAGCAATAATGTATTGGGCTAAAATAATAGTTCATAAAATTGGAAAATGAATCATGCACACACCCAATGTAAAATAATCATAGGATAGTTATTGTACTCACTGCTCAATTTTGAAATGTGAAATGTATTTATTACTAAAGTGAATCTTTATTTAACATTATTAATGTCGTGTGGAGTAGGACTTATGATTTTATAAGGATCATAAAAGGGTTGGTCGTGACTGTATACTTGAACTCTTGTGGAACCTGTTCTTGCACATCTGAAATGCAGCTCACCCCTAGCTGGTCTTCTTGACAGTATTTCTTTACTCGCTGTTGTGAGATTGAAGTAGGCTGTTCCTACATGTTTTTTATGGGATTTAAAGCATATGTATTTAATGTATGCTGTCTGTAAGGTTTGAGATTATGCTTAAAAATATATGAGAAATACATTATAATATATTGAGTAGCTTGCTTTAGGTTACCTAGTATTAAGAGTTTAGGCTTAATTCATCCTGGTGTATGTAATTTTTATGTAGATGATATACGTTAGTCTAAAACAATTAGAAATCTTTAACTAATAATAAATTAAACATAACTGTGGTGAGTATCGACCTTTAAGATATATCGGTGGTTCAAGAAACGAGCAAACATACTCTTTGTTTGAGAAAACCCATGTGAGTTATGAGAATGGGAGAGAGATGATGTGTTGTAAAATGGTTTTCTGCAGTTGATGAGTTTTTGTGAACATTAATTGCGGACTTTGCTGGTTGTTCACATCTTCACAGCATCCTCATTATTAGTTTGTTTGACTTAGAAGTGAAAAGGATACATCCTAAAAAAGAACTGAATTGTTTTAGGAAGAAATTTGGTTTTTTTCTAATTATAATGAACATCGCGTGTAATGTTCTTTTAAGAAGTTTACATCATCGTTTAACCATCGAGTTGTTTGCTATGAACTTTTAAGAGATGAGACCCAGAATGTATGGTAATTGTGCCCATTGCGAATTGCATTGCATTGCATTAACTATTGTTTACGAGACTTTTAATAGAAATGATTGGATACACATAAAAATATCGCCTGGTCATTCCTAGAGACGGTTGTACAATTAAAAATCTCGAGTGTACTATAATAAGATAAAGTTAAGTTAAATCTGTTATTAGCGTAGTTTTCGAACAGTACCTTAAACTTCAATTGTTTGCTCCACGACTTTTTATTTTATCACAGTTATGGTCATTAAAAATTTCCATTTGAAATTAATTGTTTTTTAACATTTTACCTTATAATTTAATAGTTTTAGGATAGTTAGATCCTTTTATTTCACTATTTTTGTTGATGAAAATATATCTTAATTATACGTTCTAAATCTATAACGATTCTTTGATTTAATATTTCTTATACTGTAGCAATTTTATTTTACTTAAATATTTTCAATTCAAATTCACTATTCACTTATTTTTAACTTCACATCTTGATGTAACATTTTACGTAATTTCTGTTTAATGAAATGAAAGTATCGTGATCATCTTGGTTTGATATCATAACATGAGCTAAGGTAATGTCAATATTCGTTTTATTTATTGTTCATTTATCGTATTTTAAATATTCGTTAAACAAATTGTTATACATTTATATGTAGTTTCAACAAGTTGACTTGCAGGTTTTATCTTAAGTTTGTTTTATGGTTATATATATATTAATTGATATAAAATATTTTAGTTCACTACTGACATTCATACCTATAATTTTTCAAGACTTGCTGTAGATCATTTCAGAGCCTGAAGATGTCTATGTAGCATAGTGGATACGTTTTCGTAACGTTGTAATAAAGACATTGTGAGAAAATGCCGCTGTTTTATAATAAAACCTATCATACAAAACCAGCATCAATCAAGTATAATTATCAAATGTATTATTTTAATATTACTTTATTTTGATATTTATTAGTACAACTTAAATTTCAATTGTTTATTTTTTTTATCAAATTTTTCCTCTATTATTTTTTGATAAATGAATTAATTTCTTTTATGAGAGATATAATACAGTTTACATAATTTCTGTTTACTGTAACACCGATTTCGTTTAATATGATTAATATTTATTATACTCAAGCGGTACTTCAGTGGTGTCTACTTAATATTCATCAGATACACAAAACTATAAAATGAATCCAGAATATTTTACTCTTTACGATATATCCTTTAGCCACCTAAATGTATCATATCTTCATCGGATAATATTTCATGTTATATGACGGAAGATTTATTATCTAATATTTCATCGTGTTTGCAAATTATAAACATCTTTTTAATTTTACTTAAATCCATTGAGAATTAAAAATACTTTATAATAGGCTTTCAATAGTGTCTATCTTCGAGCAGCTTAGGAAATTGCACCCATTCATTCAGCATTAAGTATATCTATACATTTTTGCTGAACCACCAATTTATGAAATGGAGAAAATAAATACATAGAAGTAATATAATTTATTTGTATAATATAGCTCTAATAATTATTGCATACTATTAGTGATGGTGTCGAGATTTATAATTTGATAGCCTACTTAATTGCAGGATAAAAATACTGTTTTTTCTTAAATGCCAAGTAATTCATACCTTAATGGTGCTACATCATGTTTTGCAGTTGTCACTGTATATAGTTTTCTCGTCTGCCCAATATCATATGAGACCTACAATGTCAAATTTGACCATGTACCATGTGCTCATAGAGAACAGGACAATCAGGTAGACTGACAGGCAAAAAGGCAAACTGTATGAAAATATCTAAAAATAAAATAAGCGATTCCAACCTGCTCAAGAAGGGGAAAATAAAGAAAGGCATGCCAGAAATTATCATTAATATTAATTGTCTTTCCACAGCTGATAATTTCTTCTTTATTGAAAAAACGCTTTCGGAAGCATTAAGCTGACATCTTCAGTTATCTCTACAATAAAATAAAAAGTCAAATCATAAAAAACTTTTACCTGCGCATATGGAGGCAAACTAATTACTATTATTATCCGTAACAAATGTTACAATCATTAAGTCAAATATAAATTATACTCCACTGACACTGTGTGAAAATTCAGAAATTCAACACCTGTGTAATCAATGATTAAAATTCAAAAACAACTACGAAATATCCGTTAAAACCATCAAAGTTTGTTAAAAAATTTTTCAACAAGTTGTCATAAAATTATAAAAACCTAATTAAAACACAAATATATACCAATCTTGTAATAGACAAGTTGTTATATATATATAGTTAAATTCTCTCTTCTCCAAATGATCTTTTTAAAAAGCACTTTATTGTTGACAACGATGTACAGGAGATAATTATTAATTAGTACACAGTTACTGGTCTATAATGTGATTATAACTGCCTGCTTCCTGCTGGAGGTTCACATAGATATAGGAGAAGGAAAGGATGTGAGTCAGCACTGAGACAGCAGGCTACGTGGGCCTTTAACCCCTCCCTGGGGATTGGACATTACTCCTGGAATGTTAGGAATAGAATTTTCATACATATATATCATAGGAAAGGTTTATATAGGTACAGTAGGAATGGGTACAGGAGTTTTAGTTTTACATTTGTTACAATAATAGTACAAGATTCCTAGTGCTAAAATAATAGTTATACTTCCTATAATACCACTATAAGTAAAGTGAAGATAGGATATGTCTTTAATTTTCACAAATTCAGGTATAGTTATATTTACTTCTTTTACTTTTTCTAATTTAATATCTGAGAAATTAAAAGTTTTATACATGGGTTTAAATTCTCGATTATAATTATAAACATAAGATTTAGGTAAAATACAATCATTCTTAGTAGTTTTCACAAATTCAGGTATAGTTATATTTACTTTTTCTAATTTAATATCTGAGAAATCAAATTTTAATAAAAAGAGGAACCAAAAAACTTACTTATGAAAAAATATTTGAGAAAAATCGTTATACTCTACATATTAATAACATTGAAAAAATAAACGAATTACTATTAGAAATATTACAACCAAACAAAGTCTATGGAATATACTGTCAAACGAACTTTGAAACTTTAAATGAAATTTATGAAGACTATTACAAAAAAATACAAAAACTAATTGAAAAAGACTATAAAGCAATAAAACTTAAAAGATACTTTTTATTATGTCAAGACATTACTGAATTAAGTGACCAACAACAAGCAATTTTGGACTATCACTACGGCAAGACTTGCCATCGTGGAATTTTAGAAACTTACGATAAACTAAAAAGATAAATTTACTTTCCTAACATGAAAGATAAAATCACTGAATTAATAAATAAATGCGAAACCTGTAAAGTAACCAAATATGATAGGAAACCAATAAAAAGTAAATTTGTAACAACTCCTACACCGGAAAAACCATTTCAAGAATTTATGATTGATCTAATATTCCATGACAAAAAGATCATATTTACATCTATTGATACATTTTCTAAAAGATTATATACACAAATATTAAATAATAAAAATGCTTTAACTATTTGTCAAGTTTTAGAACAATACATAAGCTTATATCCAATTCCAGAAAGAATTATATCTGATCATGGAAATGAATTTAATAACATATTAGTGCAAAAATTTTGCAAAGCAACTAATATTGAAATACATTATACTAGTAAAAATTATTCGAATTCCTTAGGCATGCTAAACAAATGTCATGCCACTTTAAATGAAATGATGAGAATAAATATTAAACAAAATAATAAATTAGACTTTAAAAGAATATTACAAACTATTGCATATAATAATACTTTAAACCAAAATCTTAAACTAACTCCCAACGAAATAATATTTGGAAAAATAGAAGACCCATATGACACACAAGACATACAAGAACTACGCGTTAACAACTACTTTCACAATTAAAGGATTTACATACCGAAGTAAAACAAAAGATAGAATACATTAAAGACACTCGAAATGAGAAACTTAATAAAAATCGTGAAGATAAACCAGAATATACATCAGATGAAATTTATTTAAAACACCTAGAATTAAAGCGAAAAAGAATAACTTATATAATAAAGTTAAAATTGGTAAAACACATGTTAATGATATGAAAAGACCTAGTAAAAAACGAAAAAAATATTTTGTTGCAGAAGATGATAATAATTCAGATATTCATCTTGATGCTACTTCTAGTAGCAGCAACTCCACTTAAGGTCCAAGATCAAACAAATAATATGGAATTCTACAATATACCATTAATAATATTAGAGTAATTCATAAATATTATGAAACGTATCACTATTATAAAACAAATACTTTACTAATCGAAATAAATAATATACATAACGAAAATTATAAATATAGCAAATCAGGTATTTACGACATAATTAAAGAATACGATAAAATATTACATAACCAACAGAACATATTAAAATTTCATGCCGGAAGAGAAAAACGTAGCAATATAAACGGACTAGGAAAAGTTATCTCCTGGATCACAGGAAATATGGACTCAACTGACAAAGAACACTATGGTGACGTAATAAACAAATTAGCATTAGCAAACAAAGAAGAAGGGGCTAATGAAATTAACATTATTAATACAAACAAAAAGATAATCGAGAAGTTTAACAAACCTAGATTATTATTACTATTGTAAACAATTGGAGATACTAAAAGATAAATGTATGGAAAATATTATTGATAACGCTAGTAGTACGTAATGTACTTATAAAAACGCTAATACTAACATTAGATATAATGATTATTTATGAGTTTGTATTATTTTCAATCAAACTAAACTTACTAATTGTAATAACGAAACTATATTTCTACTACATTTGTCTTTATCTACTAGCCATACTTGTTCGTTATTACTGTCTTGTGAGTGTTGGGTTATTAGACTTTCTAAGTCTTCGTTAGTTAGTATCGGTAAATCTTCTGTTGCTTCCAAAGTTTCTTCATTGTCATCGGTTATGTCTAATAGTTGATCTATAAGAGCCTCATATTCTGGTAGGTGTAAGTTTACTTCTATTTCTTCTAGAGTATTTATTTCATTTCGTCTGGACAAGCAATCTGCTACATGATTTGTTTTTCCCGAAATATGTTTGATTTCAAATTCGAATTCCTGAAGCTTCCAAATCCACTTCATGATTCTACTATTCTCATTTTCCATAGTAAATACCCATGTTAATGGTTTGTGGTCTGTTAGTAATAAAAACTTTGTTCCGTAGGGTTTGAAATGTAGAGTAAAGCATACTATAGATAATAGCTCTTTTTCTATTGTACTATAGTTTTCCTCTGTTTTTGATAGTACTCTTGACGCAAATGCTATCGGATGTTCTATGTTATCAATTATCTGACTGAGTACTGCGTCTATGGCTTCATTACTAGCGTCTGTAGTTAAAATAAATTGTTTGTTTCAATATGGGTATGCCAATATTGGCGTATTAGTCATTTGTTGGAGTAGTTGATTAAAACTTCCTTTGAATTCTGTCGTGTCATATTTTTTGTTGTTAATTGCCGAGCTGAGCGGTCTAGTTATTTTTGCGTAATTTTTAATAAATTTTCGATAATATCCCGTCATTCCTAAAAATCGTCTAAGGGATTTTTCATCGTTAGGCTGTTTGAATTCTGAAATGGTTTTTATTTTATTAGGATCTGTCTTAAGTCCATTTTGAGTTACTATGTATCCCAAAAATTTCAATTCTGCTTTAAAGAATTCAGTTTTGTCTAACTGTATGCTTAAATGATTTTTCTTTAGTGTTTGTAATACCTTTTCAATGTCTTTCAAATGTTCTTCCTCATTTTTTGAATAAAGTATGATATCATCAATATATGCTATAGTTCTGGGTAGATTTTCTATAGCCATTGCTATAGCTATAATTGCTCTTTCTGATTATTCCATCCCTTAACAATTTCTGTACTTCATCTTTTATCTTATTTTTAAATTATCTTGTTCCTTATCCCGAATTGAATCATCAGTATAAATTCTTGAAATTAACAACGTTTTGTTTGCAAGCGTTCAATATACTCAATAGGATTTTCATTATATTTAGGTTTAGTATTATATATTTATCTAGCAAGTTGACAAATAGTACGATTGTCTGGGTAATGTTGTTTTAGAAATATAGAATGTTCTGAAACTGTATCGAATTTTTTATCAAATGTTGCTATTTTTGTATTTCCTTCTAGTTTGGTTAATGCGCTCATAAGAATAAGCTCTTCATATCTTTGTCTGTGTACATTGGATGGTCCACAGAATCTTTTTACTAAGAATTGAACATTGTTAGTATAGAGAATAAGATTTTCTGCATTTCCGTCATATTGTGGAATAAATGAACAATCGCTATTTTTAAATTTTTCTTGATCCATGTCTGTTTCGTTAATTAATCTTAAGTTATTAAGTCTGTCTGTTAAACTCACAAGCCTAAATAAAATATAAAAATAAGTTACAAAGTTGTTTTCATACCCTGATTCCTGACAAAGTTGTCTTCAACTAAGAGGTGTCTTGTTAGGGCTTCAGATGAGTTGAGAATTATAATGTTTGTTGACTTAAGCGTTGGCTTCTATCAATCTTCTTAGATGTGGAAAGACAATCCGGGAGTAATTTTTTTTCTATCATTAATATTCCTTTTATTCATATCAAGCCACGAGGTCGTCGATTCTCGCGTCCTTTAATGATTCTTTCTCTAGCTTTCCGACCATTTCCACATCGCTTCATCGCCGGTTATTTGTATTCCGACACCACTGAAAGTCCCTATTGAACATATCGTTTACTACTTGTTGCTCATGGCTTCGCTCACTTGGATTTGTAATTGTTCTCTGATGAAACATAAGTTTTTCTGGAAAGACTCAACGAAATAAGAAACAACTGGTTTATGTCTTAATATAATTAGCGTACTATTATTGCTTATAAACATTTCTTTATTTTCCATGAAGAGTCTTAACATAGATTTTCAGATCTGCAACAACTTAGAGTCACTCCAGACAATAGTAGGGTTTTCCAACTCCTGCTGTGGGTTTTGGATAAATACCCTTCCAACCGTGACTTTGTTTTCTGCATAAGCAGTTTTGGCATCTTTAGCTTTTACCTTCCACATAAATATTAGAAAAATTCCATAAAATATTGCATTAAATAATCCACGTGGTATCAGAAAAAAGATCCGAGCCGTCGAAAACGCTAGTGCTGGAAAGACCGAAGTTTCAGCGATAGTTAATTGAAATAATAAGTAGTGCTTTTCATAAAAGGCTCCACACTCAGAAATATTGATGGCCGAATTCGATTTTGAATAAAGCAATTGCGGGTTTTGTAATCTGAGCATTAATGCTTTAGGCTGAAGTCATGACGTAGCCAATAATATAATCCAATGTTTTACATTAGACTATTACATAATGAATGTTCTGTATGCACACGTAAGACTTTAGATTTTTGGTTCGGCCATACTTACAAGTCACACGTCATGGGTAACGTAACTTTAAGGATGGCTGAAATGTCGGCCCCATCATGGCTTAAATGCCACCCCATAAACGGAACTTAAAACGTTTGGTATAATCGCTCTAAAAATTGTCCGTTGTAACCCAATGCCAAATCCAACGCTCTCTTAACCCCGGGTGCACCTAGCTCTGGCACATCGGCCACCCTCTCAACGGGGTTGTCCTCAATGGCCGTTCCAGATTTGGAACGGTGAGTCTAGATGTGGCCGAGTCACGAAGGTCAACAGTCTGCCACCAGGTCAAGAGGCCGAAGTTCTATAGATCAAGATTTGACCTACTGGCCTTAGCGTTAGTTCTTAGGACAAATTCATTTATTTAATTCCAGCTCACAATGGTTAACGTCCGTTATAAATATGGTTTGGATAACAGTCATCAATTCCGGAAGTAGGTAAAACAAATTTACCTTGGCCAATTTAAATTTTCTTTCTTAAAAAAATTCGAAAAAAATTGAATTACCAGAAATTTAGAGGATTATGTGAAGAAGTTTATTTAAATATTATTATTTATATTAATATTTACATTTTTTTAATTGTAATTAAATGGACTTAATGCTGTTTTTAAAGTAAAATAAATTTCTACTACGGGAATCCTTCTGGTTTTCGTTTCCTAGCCTTTTCTCTTCAGGGTTGTCCTTTTTTCTTCCTGTATATTCGCCTGTCATTGCTCGGGACTTTTTTTTTTTTTGATCGTCTGCGAAGAAGTTCCCAGTAATGGTGCACGAATATACTTGACGAAAAACAAACAGTCCATGATAGAAAAGTCTAGAAAGTGAAAACTGGAAAACTAAAAAGTTTAAAGTGTTTTAATACAAATTTTAATATGTTATTCCTGATTGAAATGTTTTGTTTTTTTAAATTATAATAATAAAACAAATTAAAACAGTCATTAAGAACGCGTGATTAAAGATCATTCAACCATTAAAATTATTAAAAACATAATATGTTGCAAGATAGATTGATGCCTCGATAAGCTTCCCGGGGAAAAACATTTATTAGAGCACCTTAGGGAATGATCCAGCCCACTTCTGTTCAATAGTCACACGAGTGAGAGGTACCAGACCAATGCCAACGATAATCATGTTAGCTGCCATACACGCAATATAACGACGTCACCATTCTCCAGGTGGAAGCAACGACTAAATCTCTAAACAAAATGGGGAGTGGCCTGCCAATAAACAAAATTCCAAAAAACACTGGTGCCAAAGGCTTTAAAGCCTTTAAGGCCTTGTCTACGGCAGTCGTCTAACCTGAAGGTTGCAAGTACAATTAAATACGTTATTTTCAATGAAACCGGTCTGTTCTCTTTCTCCGTACAAATAGTTCTGGCCTACTGCTTCAATTACACAATTCCACTTGCCTAAATAAAGCTCGAAGGATGGATTTTAAGTGCTTCGTGGTTTGTTAGGAAACTATAAATTAAGGATGGAATTGGAATCCATTATTAGTTTAAATTAAAAAGACATTAGTTAAATCGCTCAGATGAAGCCACAAAAACGTACAACTTAAAATTAAAATGACTCATCAGAGACATATAAACAAAAAAGATATTTCGTTTTCTCTTTTTTATTTTTATGCTTTCTCTTCGCTGAGGACCATTTCTATAAAAAAACAAATTGTTACATTAAGATAAAAAATGGTCATAAAATAATTACCTACTGTTAGTAATTAAAAAATAACCATCTTCTTATCTTATGAGTGCAGCTTATTAAATATATAAGTGCTGGTGAACTTTAGCGTACTTATTTAGAAAACTATTTAAACTGTCAAACGAAACTCGAAATAATGGGTGATTACCTCTGATGATGATGATTGGAATTGGTATGACTGCTATAGACAGTCACGCGGAAGACCACTCTATGTAAAATTGAAGAGGCTTGCCAATAAAAGTGGCTGACATTTATTATTTGGTGGTTTTAGACATTTTTCCACTATAACCTAGAAGTACGGTACTTAGGCTTCCATCTCGACAAACGACTGACCTGGTACCCACATACGAGACTAAAAAGACAACTGTACAGACTACTTCAAAGGACATCCCATCTCTCAATAGAAAATAAACTACTAATCTACAAAGTTATACTTAAACCAATCTGGACATACGGAATAGAGCTATGGGGGATAGCAAAAAAGTCGAACATCATGCGTATCCAATCCTTTCAATCCAAAGTCCTGAGAACAATAGTAAATGCCCCTTATTATTTCAGCAACAAAACCCTTCATAATGACCTTAATATACCCTACATTCTAGAACTCATCCCTTCCAAGTTTATAAAATTCCACAGTAGCCTTTCCAACCACCCTAATCCTGTAGCACAGTCATTGCACTGCGCTCACCCTATAATCCTCCTCGGAGACTGAAACGGCAGTGGCCTCGTGACCTGCTATAATCGCGTGACAGTGGGAGTCCTGGCAATGGCCAGTTTCTCCAATCATGTCCTATTGTATGAATGAGCGATTGAATGATGACTGTAAATATGGTATGAATGAGATCATTTATCTGTATTATTATTGCCTTATAAACGGCAGATTGTAATTATTGCACAATAAAGTTCTATAACCTAGAAACGAATGAAAAAATTTTTTTTTTCATATTTGAATAAATGTGATTTTACCTATTGCTTTTTCAAGACATCAAAATGATTAGATTTCAGTGTTCACTTTATAAGTTCTAAGAAATTATCTGATGTCTTGTAAGGGCAGACAGTACGTTTTCTCGATCAAACGATTTAACCCTATTAAAAATATTAAACAATAACACTTTGGATATACTAACTACGCACAGTTTAAGTCCACTCAAGCCGGCTAGAGGGGGGTAGCTTTGCCGCGCTGCACGGGGAAAGTTGTAAGGCGGCTTCCCATTGGTCGGATGGCCCTAGAAGAACCCCTCCCATTGGCCGTCGGTGGCACACTTCCTCCCCTTACCGGCGTCCCCCTTAAAGCTATACGTCTATCCTCCGTCATCCAGAAGGTTGGCTGCTCCTTCAGTCGCAGCATCTAGCATCTTCAAGAAGAACGGAAGTGACACTACACTACAAGACAAGTGAGTACCTTCTGTCTGTCTTGTTTAGCTAGGCCTTCGTGAAGTGTGTGGTCGGTCGTGCTTAGGAGTGGATACAAATCGCAAAAGAAAAGTTCCGGATTTTTAGTACTATATGGTAGTGTACCTAAATTTAAGGATAAATTTTATGAAACAGTGGCTTGAAGAAATATGAGTAGCTCATCGATTATGGATAACATTCTAGAGTGAGAAACTTTCCTTTCCTTTTTTTTTTGTATTTGGAATTTTTGAATTTTGGAGAAAAATAAATTCATTAAGTAACTAGAAGATCCAATGATCAAAGGCCTCGTCATTTTTATCAATATATCACAGTTTCAATTATTTTATATGTTGTCATTGACATAATTTGGCTACAACAGTTATTATATAAATTGTTTAAATACTTACAATCACTTAAACATTAAGATGTATGCATATTAAAACACATAGAACAATAATAAAATTTGTTCAGCCAGCCATATAGGTTTTCGAATATTTGGTGAACATAGGTTTCTGAAATTCCCTTCAAAAAAACATAAACAGAATAAGTGTGTCGAGTGATTTTAACCGTATACCAACAATTGAGGAAAAACTTAAGTCCCTGTGCTGTAACTTGGTATATATTAATATTTGGAGAAAGGATTCCGGCAACTTTCATGTCAAATTTTAATTGAATAACTCACTCTGTAGAATGTGAACCACAATATAACAAATACAAAATGTTGTCGATTATTCTCATACAATTACAAATAGATTGGATTATTTTATAAAAATGCATACAGACGAAAGGTGGTTGTCTCATATCTGTTCGAACGTGCCTTTGAAACTCCACGGCAATTAGTGTTCAGAAAATATAAGAAATCAGAACATTTTCATAGTTTGAAATTTTCATTCAGCCAACAGCATTCGATATGTTGTTATTTTTTAAGGTTTTTTTTATAATTTTTCATCTGTTGTCAAATTTAATTAAAAACATCTGTATGTACATCATGATATTTTTATGGAAGAAATTAATAAATCACACTTAATTATTCATTCATGCCGTTGGGTGGCGATGCGTAACTTAAAATCCCATACCTCACGATGTACCTAATTTGACTTTAATGTAATTAAGTGCTGCTGCTCATACTCTGCTAAGTTATTGCTTAATTTATTGTTCTATTACGTTTTACTGAGACTGGTCTATTTTTTTTTTATCGCATATATAATATGATCGTCGTCCGATTTCGGAAATAGAGTTGCGTACATAAAAATATGAAGTCAGATTAACATTCAAAACGATTTCCTAATAGGACACACGATACATTTCATGACCCAACAGAAGCTTTTAGGAGCTCCTACTCGCCGAAAATGTCAGGAGAAACCGAACCACTTCAATAATGAAGAAACACTAAAACTCGATGACACAGCAGCCATATATAGGTTTTGTGATTGTACAAAATTGTTCGGTTGGATGTAACAATCCATGTTTCTTGTATTTCGAAAAAGTCCTTTCTGAACTTTGCCGGCTGGCTCGATCGATTTGGGTTTGAATATCGAGCAAATTCAAGATCGTTCGAATTGTGACCAGAATTGTATCAATTTTGATTTAGATATTTAGATTGCTTGCATCATGTATAATATGGTTTCTTCTTATAACCACTTTATTAATAACTTTTCTTTTCGATTGTATTAGCGATAGATTTGTCATTTTGTAAATCGATATATGCAGTAAGGAATTATTAAAAAAACCATTTCAAGTAATAAAAAAGTTTGTATTTTTTTTTTTTGTTTTGATCAAAGAGAGGCAATTGAAACTAAAATCATAATTCATTCATTACTACTAGCATAAGAAAAACTATAATGACAATGCCATTATTGGATTGGGTGCAAAGCGAGTCATTCCTGTAACCACATAACCTAGTAAATTTCTTATCTCTTTTGCCAATCGCGTGGAAAAACTAGACTTGAGGGCAATAATCGTTTGTAGAAGATTCTATATAAAGTTCTTTTTCTCTTTGGCTAATATTAAAAAAAATAATAACTAGTGCGATTAAATACTACAACTGGTAATTATTAATTGTAATCTATTCAGTTCAACGCAGCGTCATTGTTTTATTGTTAAATAAGAAGATTATTCAGGGATCTCCATTGGTTAAATGAACCAACACGAAAAAATAAAATATTTAGGAATGGAATCTGTGAAGATGTCTGAGAAAGTCTTCTAGATCAAATCGTTTCACTCCACGCATTCGAGGGATTTTTTTTTATTAGATGATGCTTTCTTGAAAATAAATTCTATTCTCGTTCCTGATCTGAAAAAAGATCTCATTCAACCCATTTTTACAGTGCCAAATTAAAGCCCAGATGAGTTCCAGATCAACACGAGCGACATAACCACCGTACTTTTAATAGATGAGACCCAGAATGTATGGTAATTGTGCACCATTGTGAATTGCATTGCATTGCATTAACTATTGTTCACGAGACTTTTAATGATTGGACGCACATAATGTTTGACAAATAAAAATATCGCCTGGTCATTCCTAGAGACGGTTGTACAATTAAAAATCTCGAGTGTACTATAATAATATAAAGTTAAGTTAAATCTGTTATTAGCGTAGTTTTCGAACCAGTAACGTAACCTTCAATTGTTTGCTCCACTTAATTTATTTTATCATTTTTCGTTAAAATTTTGATAAAAAAGGTCGTGGAACTTGTTATATGAATTACAAGATATATTGAAAACATATAATGACACTTGATAAGTGCGTTTCCTGTCGTCACAAGACAAGGGATAGTATAAGCAATGTTTGTAACTATAATTAAATCTGTGCCAATCAGCTTGGAATTAGCGCGGTTATTGCGAATTTCCCCGGGAGCAGTTAGTGGGGATATTTTAATGACTAATGACTAATGACCCTACGTAACGGCGGTTTCGCAGGCCACATTAGCCCAATGACAGGGTACCACTCAGATGTCAGGTCCTTTTTATAAGGCACAGACAGGCTGTTGTTGCCAAACGAACGAAATTATATCGGTCTGTCACGGTGCTCTCTCGCTTTCGAAAGATTCCGTCTGGCCGAGGAGACACTGACGGAGTATCGGGGTCAGCACATACCAGCGGTGCTCAGCCAGGAAGTCTTCGGTGGGTCAACATTGGCCTACGTTATAAGAGGACGTATCTGATGCCCACATTGTCAAATATACTGCCCATTTACACAAACATCTAAGCTTTCGAGTATAGCCTCTAATAGTAAGCTTGGAAAAAATCCTTGTGAACTGATCGAAAAAAAGAATTGTCTTTGGGACTCCGCGGCGCTCTCATGTCTCTCACCTACACTCAGAGTTGGTTGATTCCTTTTTCAAACCATTCATTCGTATCACAGCTCCTTATATATAGAATATTCAACAGTTCAAATCCTCAGTCCACTCCCGAAACACAAGATCCCGTCTTTCTAACCATTATACTCCAGCCCACAAAACTGCAGCATATGATCGGTCACTCTACTACTCTCTGGATTTCTCTACCTCCTAATACTCGCCAAGCTTCATCGCTACAAACCTTCAAAGCTCTTCTATTTCAACACCTTCTCACCATCCAAAGAGAAGATTCGTTAGTCCGGGAACGATTCATTTATTTTATTCTTACAAAATTTTATGTTTTTATTAAGCTTTTTAATTTAATTGTTTAATATATATATGGATAAATGTTGATTTCCAGTTAGTATCTTTCTTGTTTTCTTTTGTCTTAATTTTATTTTTTTTAACCTAATTTCATACTGTACAGACTTCAGCATATTGTTGTTTTTTTTTGGTTTCATATAAGTGGATCCTATGGGCTTCATTTACTAAAAACAGGTGCACATGCTATCGCAGGATAGATTGACAAACATTTTCAATTTCGGGGAACAAGTGTAGCCCAAAATATGTTTAACGGAAACAGTACATAGCTATGTGCCCGTTAGGAATTTCTGTGCTTAGCGACGGAGGGAGAGCACCAACGTACACGAAAACCCGGAGAAAGGAGAGCCTTGACATAGCCTGTTTGTTGTGACGCAACGAAACTTCGAGATAAAGTGCGAGAATTCGCAGGCCTACGCGAAGTGATTTTCAAAATCATTTTTATATGCCTTCGTTACAAAAAAAAAAAAACTTTGTGATGTTGTTTCAAGATGAGATGGAAAAGTGAAATGTTCGGTGAATGCTCTTTGAACCTAAGTGTTAATAACTAAGGCAACTATTAGTCTCTGTACATGTTGTCACAGATTACAAACACCAGTAACTTTACATCAAAGATCAATATGAAGGATTCTGTATTTATGTAATGTATGGGAGGAATTGGGATGGTCCCCAGTACCCCCGTGTGTAATTATTTACGTAGTTTAACCAGTAAGACGCTATACAATTTATGACTATGATATTAATATAATCTTGTGAAAAATATTTTTTGTTTACATATTTAGGAGGTGATTACAATCAAATTTGCATTTATTTATGTCGATCGTAACGGAGCGGTTCACAACAAACATTCGTAGCGACTTTAATATGTAAACTATGTCAGGGATTTTTTTATAATAATTATTAAAATTTTAATAGTTTTAAATTTGAACTAGTACAGGATGTTCGTTTGTTCTATGATAGTGCTGGTAGAAATAAGTTAATCAATCTGAAATTTAAAACGTCCTGGATTACACGATATGTGTTTTGGTTAAATTGTATTATTTCTCTGACTTTTGAGTTTTTTTTTCAAGTTTTATTCGGTCTCTAACATTAAAGACTGTTCTTTTTCAAAAAAAAAAAAAAATTTTGAGAGGCATAAAAAAATTAAAAACTTTATTCGAAAAATCCATTAGTGATCAGCCATTATATTTCTCAATTTAACAAATAGTCTGCAATGTTACAGTAATAATAGAGTTAGTTTGTTTCCTAGCGATGGATTCTGTAATGAAATCGGGCAGCTAGTCAGGTAGAAGCTATTAAGGGTGGAAATTTGAAATAAAATGTATTCTTTTACATATCTGGGTTCGACGCCCTTAAGCGATTCCAGCCTAGAGTAGGAAACTGGAGGGTAGAGGGTGATCTACCTACCTTTTCTGTTCCAAGAGAGGAACACTAAAATAGAAACGGTTTCGCTGCCTTTTGGATTTAAACTAACACGGTTAGGCGTTAAATCGGATAAGGAATCCAGGCGTAATTGTTGTAGCGAACGATAAACCCGCTAATGAGCTCCGAAATATTAAGATGCTATCTGACACATATGAGTGGATGAGCAACAAATTGAGCGTAAATGTTATAATTACCACGAATTCAGCTGAGTATATGTCATTAGTTTGTTACTGCACGTTGATGACATAACTAACAATTCTAAAACTTACGCAACCGCGTAGCCGCAGCATATCTGAGAAGGACTTAGCGTTATTATTCAACAGCCGCGGCTCAAAATCAGTTTATCTCGTTCCTTTGTGCTCATTACTTTGCATTTCTTTTGACTTCTTACCACACACGTTTTTGTAGGTACAGCTCGCGTCTCGCCGTTTGAAAATACACTACAAGAATAGGACTCGTTTGGGCTCTGGGGCACTTTGGTATATGCAGGATTTTTTTTTTCCTCCAAAGGGCCATATTAGTATTTTTGCAAGGGGTTGATATTGTAAACTAACAAAATGAATTTTAATGAAATATTAATGTTTTTTCTGTTATATTATAATGCCCATATTTGAGGCTACTTATGCCTACGCATTTATTTTTTTAAATAGTATACCCTACATTCCCTCTCTGGCTACACTCCACATAACAAAAAAATGCGCGTGTATAAAAACAAACTCGTTCTTATTCTAAACTGGCTTACTTGAAAGCTTTGCCGAAGAAAATAGCTACTAATAGACGTGAGTACTTGAATAGCTGTTCAGAAACTCTTTAGGGTAAGATAAGACCCCATAAAAATAGCATGATCCGCTCAAAAAAGGGGAACCTTAATTGTAAATAGATGAAAGGGAAAAAATCTAAAAGCGTGAGGCTAGAAAATGTTTAATTTTTATTAATCTTTTTAGACGTTGGTTGAATTTTTGAAAATAAGAAACCTTAACACAGTCATATGTTTCATATTCGTTTCAATTGATGTCCTGATGTAATAAATGGAACCGTGAAAAATAAAGATTGGTTGTTAAAAAAAGTAATTAATAGAAAAAACAATTTTCTATGATATCGAGTAAGGCATAAACTTTAGGACCTCGAGGTCTTGATTAATAATATATATTATGTTTCGGGGTTTTAGTGGACTAATATTACATAAAATCATTAATACTGTCAATAAAATTGTTCACAATCGTAACAAAATCCTTAATAGTGTGATGCATCACTCTTGAATTGATTTTTCTTAAGATAATGTTTTATCTTATTGCAAATTTAAAGAGTTGTGTGAAAAAAAAATCCCTGATTGTCTATGGACTCGAATTCAAATCATTTTAATTGTTTGATATATTGATAATATATCTTGGAGTTTTTTTTATTGAGGTTTACATTTGAAAATCACAAACATACATCCCAAATCTGGCTCATTTTAATTCTTCACTCGCTATCTAAAGACAAATCACAAGTTCAAAACCGAGCCAGACTTGGTCATTAAGTGGAACTGAGAAACTAACAGTATTTCTCTAATAGCTATGCTGCCCTTTTCATTGCAATCAGTAGTATACGAGCGTATTGTAATGTAATGCATCGTAAAGCTGGCATTTAATCACGTAGTAATAGTGCTTTGCAGACACCAGAGGGTCTGATGCCCCAAAGCCCAATCCTGCTAGCAGATATGTCTGCGTAGGTCAAACCTATAACCGGCCTGCACATTGTTGGTGGCATGTCATCATGACGGGGCTTCGGACCCAAGGTGCGCGAACCGTCATCAGTTGTTGCTAACCTGTCGATTGACCAAAGTCTGAGTCATGCTTAAACGGTCCTACGGGGGAAAAAAACAAACTAAATCCCTGAATTAAAATTGGTTTCGCAACCAATTATTAAGTATGGGCACGTCGCGTGATTCCCCGCTGAAGCGAATTTCTCTGACGGTCTGTGGCGTAATTGGGATTGGGCATGGACTTGACATTTACCAATAAATTCAGATTTGCCCAATGCGATATGAAATCATTTAGTGTAAAATCACAGTATTTATTAATTGCCGGTCACAGGTCTTACCGGCTTTCGCACTTGCTAACTTCACTTGTCGCTGCGTCTCAAGCTGATGATATATAAATGCGTCATCCGGCCATCTCTGGTACCCCGCTGATACTCACTAGAATGACAATACAGCTAAAAGTCTCCAACAATTTCAAAATGCCATCATGAGAAAAGTGGTCAGACCTCTCTCCAGAGGTTAAAGAACGCCGACCTTCACCCATTGCTATTTGGGGATACAATGGTGAATGAAACCGTATTCAAATTTAAAGCTGTGAGTTCGTTACTAACCTTGAGTATTTAAATTAGTAGATGAAAAAGATTCGTTAGTTTTTCTTCATGTTTATTCATAGACAACATTTCGACGTAGTTATGCATGACTGGATCATACCCGTGTAAGAAGATGGTCGATGCCGACTGTTTAAGACTTTTGTCTACGAAAAAGGGAGATATTTATTTATTGCTTAAAATAATTACACAAGAGTAGATCAATCTGCCAAATGTTACGGCTAGAAGGCAGTCTCGTTCCCATCTGTGTACTGTGGAAGTATGGCCATACTGACTAGACCTCGAGCTGCTATTTAACGATACAACCTGTAAATTAAAAAAAAAACATGAAAAGTACTTGGAACTTAGTGTTAGCTATCATGCTCACTCAGATCTATAATATGTATAGTTTGTTGTTTTTAATAATATAAAACCCTCAAAACAGGTTAACAAATATCATTCCAAGTGCTGTTAAATAATAATAAAAGTTAAAAACATCGAAAAATTAGAAAATGATCGCGTATTGAAAAACAACAGGTTAATAGAATTTAAATCTGTTCGTCAGTTATTACGAAAAAGGCGCAGGCGGGTTGAGCAATCGTGCCACCATCAATCATCACCATCTTCTTGAAGTTTTTCAAAATCATTCTAAAAATAAGGCTCGAATGGCCACCGACAAACATTTGTCAAGAGACGAATTGCCGAAACGTCGTGTAATTAACCGGACTGTCATGCCGCTAACAAGTGCCCCTTATCCGTTCGTGATCCTTTGATCTTTTCTCCCCGCTAGTTACTTCACAGAGCTTTGCAAATCTGTGTCAGTTCATCTCTCTGCCTGGGCGAGTGAGGACTGGGGACTTGCAACACCTACCGGGTCAGGGGTCACCCATCAATGTCCGTCCGGTTTACATTAGTCATTCTCCTATGGCATGGCATCATCAGTCATATTGGAGTTATCTTCATCATCTGTATAGTAGCACCATTGCGATTGCATATGTCTCCGTGAGAAGTGAAATTTGAAGATGATTAAATGTCTTAACGTATTACAAACCAAATCTTTAGTGTACTAAAATTACAATATGCCTTATTGGGCAATAAGTAATTGTATTCAATGATCTCATTCATACCATATTTACAATTCTTCATACACTCTCTCATTCATACAGTATTCGCAAATAGTCCAGAGACCTCGCAAATCCATGTGTTTGTCACCTCCCTCGTATGGGAAAGAGGAAGGCGAGTCTTGGGAAGTCCCTCACGCTTCTCCATCAGCCGCCTCATATGATACGAGGCAGTGGAGGCTGACCAAGAATTTAAATAAATAATAAAGAGAGAGAAAGGAAGATTTTGGAATTGGATAATAGTGATGCTCTTAGAGTGAGGCGTTTTTATTCGTCGGTCTGTATCGATGGAAGATCTATTATAGTGGTCACGAGAAACCATCGCGAACCCAAAGGAGGGAACATTTTCCCACTAATGAGCGATCTGGATTGGTCAATTTTTTTCAATATGACTACATTGATCATCCAAACAGAATCCAATAGTGCGAACAGTGATTGATCGGTGTTACTCGTATGTATTCGCAAGGAGAACATTCCCACCTTGTGTGAATCGTGATCGTTAGCAGTCGTCGCCCCGGACTTAAGGCATGTAGCATTAATTGAGCAATTGTATTTATTTAATTCCTAAAATCCTATTTCTCGTAATGGGTATCGTTAATTGTTATATAGCAAAATGTTCTGACGGCATTAGCAATGAAATTAAATTTATAATTGGCATAATTTATGATTACTGTGTGTTGAAATCACATCAATCACCTGTCCCTGTCAATTACACGCACTAGGACACAATGGCTTTCGTGGCATACATCACATGCGCAGATCGCTCCAAATCCGAAGCTCGATATTAACGAGGTGTCGGCCGAAGCTATTATTTACAGGTCATCGACCCACTGTCGACACAAGACGAACCCAGACTGAAAAATGTCCGTTTACGAAATGCCGGCTGGGCCCTGAAGAAGATCTCGTTAAACCGACGGCCGGACCTCCACGGCCAAGGTTGCGCCTGTGCTCGTCAGACAGCTTCTGTGGCAATAGTTGTGTAACTGTGTAGTAAGGTTTCGTCAGAGGGCGTAGAACCTAGCTCGGCTAGGCAAACAACTCTTCCACAGGTCATTGATGGAATCTGATTAAGACCTATTTTAAAATGTGCTGGTGCGGTATTTTAACTGAGTGATTGTTTTATGAAAGCCTACTGTGATGTCGCAAGGTGATGTATTGATATCACGACGACTGACACCTGGGCTCAGCAGTGGCAGGAGTCTATTTGATATGAGCATTTCGATGATAATGAACTACATCAATCTTGACTTGGAAATGCCAATGTTATGAAACTACAGGCGATTTCAATGGACAAGGCTCACCCACAATTAATATTTCGCCCTTAGATATCATTGCACCACAAAGACCTAATAAACGTATCAAATTATGATCAATATTTAGAAAATTAAATTTATTAGTATGGAAGCGTTTTAGTAGCACTCTGACTCGCTCATGTTTTCAAGTCCCAATTATCATTAAATTTACGTCATTTTAGGACCGGTTTGCACTTGAACCTATGTTGAAAACCACTAAAACATTTACGCAGCTACGGTTTTAACACCGTTATAAGAATGCCTTGAACTTCTTTTGTAGTACTCCTAATATTAAAGTTATATACCATTAAAAAATCATCTGTCAATTATTAAAAACTTTTTTTTTTTTTTTTTTTTCACCTCCTGAGGTAAAAACCTCAAACGGGGTTAAATGATTAAAAACCACTTGTTATCAATAAATACCGTAGGCATTAAATTTAGAATGTGAAGTCCATTCTCTAAAAGGACCAAAGGATCAGAGGCTTCTCTACTCCAGATGATTTATTTACGTGTATTGCTTAAAATCCTCAAAACTAAAAATAACAAATAAATTATGTGTTACAATTTGTATTGGCTAAAACGTAATAATATGCAAATATACATTTTTTTTTTTTAAATAATATGAAAACTAATGATTAAACATACGATTTTGAATAATAATGTGTCAAATAAATCACTTGAATGAAAAAGTACAAACTTTTAAAATAAAAAATAACAAGTTATGTGTTTTGTTAATAGTTAATAGAATAAACATAAACACGAAAAAAAATTCAGTAAATTATCAGTTATGCAATAAAACAAATAGCTTTAAGGGTAAAAGTTTATTATTGAACATAAGTATTAATGGATTGCACAGTAATTTAAATTATCTAATGTCTATCAATGATAGATTTTGGTGAAGAATAGTTTATTTTAAATTCCCCATGCCTTCTTCAATGAATGCTTTTATCGTGACAAATATATATATCTACTTAAGTTTTGAGATTATTTGTTCTTTGGCAGTTAGCATTTCTACATCATGCACTCATAGATAAACTGTACTTAACCATCCCACCAGGATGGTCTGAGGAGGGAGGACCTATGAGTTTAATCATGAACCTTGAATGCCTAATATCCAGTGCACACTTGCCCTAATAAATAAATGTTCTATAATATTTAAGGAATATGTTATAATATAATCATTATTTTTAAAGATTCTGAAGTTGTACACAGCGTCCAGTTCTTATTTAGAGGTATGTTGATTATTAGTTAAGACTTAAGATTATAATCATTTTTCCTCTATAAATGGACGAGATTGTTTTCAAAGTTTAAAAAAATATGAGAGAGGCATGAAAGTAGGATAGTTAAGTTGGGCAAGACGCAATGCATCCTTATCGATCACTGAACCTCAAGTCCTCCTTAGGCTGTAATGGTACATGTCTTATGAAATTATAGAGTTCCAGGAAATCGCCAGTAGATTCCAGGATAAGTTACAATCGCAACTTCTTCACAACTTTCTTCACATCTCTCTCTTTCTCCTTCCTGAGGAAATCTGTTCCGTTTCCCTCCTCATCTAGGCTACATTTAAAAGAAAAGTGTAGTAACAGTCCGACCCAGTTCTCTCAGAGGATAGAGTGGAAGAAGGTTTTGTCATGGATCATTTGCTAGTGGGTCAGCCACCTCGACCCTTTCTAGCACAGCACTGAAAGTATTCCGGGAAAGTATTTTACTTCCAACCAGCAATTGATTTTTTTTTTAAGGCGTTTGACACCTTTACTGCATCCATCGAAATAGCGCTAACGCGATGACATTTTAAGGTACTTACGTCGTTCGCGAAAAAAAAATAAACAACTTGTGTTTAAATGTCAATTACATAAAAAAGTACAGAACCGGTCTAAGGATTTAGAGCATGTCCTAAATTGTTTAATAAAATCTCTGTAATGCTATTGGCTATAATAATATACATATCCTTAGAAATATCGTCTTTTTTTTTGTTGGAACAGAGGCACGTATTAATGAGTATATATTCTTATTTGATCATCAATTTATAAAATTCCTTTATATTTGAGAAAATAACAGTTATACTATTAATACGACGTCCCTTGAAATTTTTGTCTTCTTCTCTGAGGATCTTTCCTGAGGTGGATAATGATAAGAATAATTTAAATGCCTGAGACGCTATAAAATAATAACGCTTCATCATAAACAATATTGCTCCACGTTTGCCTGTATGCTTCGCTTACATAGATCGGCTGTCCCCATAATATTAATTGTAAAAATAACAAAATAAACAAACTCGAAGACCAAAATCCGCTGGCCAGCACCCTTTTAGAAATAGAATGGGAATACTGAAGTTAACCATGGAGATGTCTCAAATGATAATCAAATTGGACCTTTTTCTTTAATTTATCTTAGATATCATTTTTTATACATTATTACATGAACATATAAATAGTTATGGGTGGAAAACCCCACATGAACCGTATTAAAGGTTCCATTGCTGTGATGTCGCTATTACAATGTTCATTATTACTGGTTTAGTTGGAAAATTATTAGATAATTATTTGTTGGAGTGAATGAATAATGAAAAATACAAAACTTTGAAATATGAAATAAAAATTGGCCTTTTTTGTTTATAAACCAAAAGAATAAACTTGATCCATGGGCCAGTAACCTTTCCATATGTTCCATAGGTTCTCTCAGGGTTCTACTGGTCTAGACGTCATACTAAAGTGAGCTAGACTCTCGAGCTTCGTGAAATCTAATCTCATAACCTTTTTCAGTTCTACACACAGAAGTTAACACATATGGTAACATACAAAACAAACATATAATGAATAAGTTTATTGAAAAACATAAAGGTACTATTAGTTAATAAAATAGTCTGTGGGCGGTAGCCTCACTTTTTTTTTTTAAATATTCGAAAGATTAAAGTTAAAAGATCACCGATGTTTATCGACTAAACTTTTTTTACGATAATTATGAGCTAATTTGTATTTTTTAAATATATATGAAAGAAATGACGTACTGTATATATATATACATAATTCAGGTTTGATCTTGAACATAAGCAAATCTTAGAAATGGCTATGACTTTTTTTCATTTTAATTATCTTTTCCGTCATGACAGTTATTGCATTGTGAGCAATGAGTTGTATTGTTATATACTTTTAAAATTTCTCACTATTTTCTCGACCACTACCAGACGATACACATAGCACAGACGTGCGAAAGACCCCGTACCCGAATGAAAGTGTAGCCTGTTCCTTGGGTCTCGGAAACGACAAATTGTGGCTACTGGGGAGGAACGGCACAGGTTCAAGGACTCAGTTGTCATGTGGGGATCGAGGTCAGAGATCGAGTGAAAGCTGCTCTTGAACCTCGGAAGCTTGTCTACGGTTCCATTGCTGTGATGTCGCTATTACAATGTTCATTATTACTGGTTTAGTTGGAAAATTATTAGATAATTATTTGTTGAACAAGTGAATGAATAATGAAAAAATACAAAACTTTGAAATATGAAATATAAATTGGCATGTTTTGTTTATAAACCAAAAGAATAAACTTGATCCTCGGCCAGTAACCTTTCCATATGTTGTCTCCATAACTTTTGTGATAAATTCTATTTTTTGAAATTCATAATTTATATAAAGCAATAGGAGAAACAATATTGAGAGGAATAAAAAAAAATACTCAAGTCCCATCATGTAAACAAACATTGTTTAAATAAAAAAATATTCTAATTACTTACATTTAGTTGAATTATTGAATAAATAATATAAAAAGTAAATAACTGGGGCTATAGTACAGGTCAGGCTATTAAACCAGTAAAAATATTCACGTTGAATTGGTAAGAGTACATTTTGGTACCACTCCAAAAAGACTACAAGAGTCGTTAGCTGTAGTAACATTTAGAGGTTGGTTCCCTCCTTCATAATTTCTAATTATTGTCACATTTGAGCAGTTGAGCAATATTTGATAACAAACAGCGTTTAGTATTCGAGAAAAATTCAGTGGTAGCAAATTGGGATAAAAATAATACATATATATGTGTGTGTATATATTAGTTTCTTGGTTTATTTAAAACACAAAGTCAAGGAAAGTAGGCGAAGAAATACCACCACGTAGAAATACAGGAATGAAAAGAACAGAGACATGAAGGACACTTTCATTGTGGTTAGTAATGAAGCACACTGAAGACCCTCAACCGCAAGTGTGAAATAGAGCTTTAAATCTAAGCAGGAGAAAATACTTTTGAGGTTGCGCAGTTCTCTCAAAGAATGACCACCACAATCTCTTTGTCAGACAAAGACTACTTTTTCTGAAGTTTTTTTTTTCAATTTTTCTTTCACTAAAATCCAACTTTAAATCCCCTGTTTCATCAAGAGACAGTCAATGTACATGTGCAAGCTCAACTATATTTCTATATATTTTGCAACGATGATAGTAATAACGAAAATCGCCAAAAATTCAATTAAATGTTTTCAATTACTTGAGCATTGAACGCGTTCGTGCCAATGGTTCACAGGATTCTAATTTGACATAAGTACAAGTTTTAGGATTGCACGATACTTGTGAGCATACAAATGTTAATTGAAAGTGACAATTAAATATTTTTTCAAGTATAGAGCATCAAAATCCATACTTATAATTTTTTCCTACGTGTCCATGTTATTGCTGGTCACTCCTTTCCGTTATTTGAGTTTGCAACATTAATGAGAGGTTTTAAAATCCGAATTACCATTCGCTCAATTACCTAGGCAATGATTGACCTGTATTAAAATACTCCTATATTAGGAACCATTAGTCCCAAACATTGCAGCATAGTTCTAGTTTAGATAGTGCATTCACTTATTGGCAACCTTGAAGTCATTTATCTAAGCGGGCAATTTCCATGTTGAAACTTGGTTGCATCTAATGCAATTTATGATCGGTAGAAGGGGTTGGGCCATTAAGTACTGCATAGGTTGTCCGATCAAATGCAATCGAGCTGTACTCAGAGTTTAAGCCACAACAGTAGGTGCTACTTGCTGCATTAACCACTGGACAATATAGAAGGACCAGTTAAGTAAACTGTTTTGTTGTTAATTTATTATTCATGCTAGAGGAACTTACGCCTGATATATATTAAAGAACGGTTCAATGATCTAAAATTGTAAAGGCACACCGCAAAATATGTCGATTAGTTTTGGCTAAAATACAATAAGCTGAAGTTTTTGAAAACAAAATAAACCAGAAAATTTCAGTTAAATTATATATTTGTCTAATAATTGCATATGAAACAATGTTCACCCACCGAAGAGGTATCACCGTAGGGTGATAATTGGTTTTCATGAAATATATTTTAGTTTCTTTTATGAGAATCGTTAAGGTCATTTGAATAGTTTATATTAGTTTTTTAACATGCATATTAGCTCTTGACTAATGGAAATGACTACGTTCTATTCTTTTCAAGCAGGATGCTAAGCACATATTCTTGAAAAACGAAGTTAATTATGATTCACGCCGATTAAACCCAAGTGCTAGGTCTAATCTCCTACTACGATTGCCAATGATAGATGCGTATAGTATTTGGCTCTGATTACAGCTTCTATTCGGAAAAAAAATAAACGAAGTTTTAAGATAGCCAAAAAATAAAGTTTTAGTAGTTAACAATAGAAATCCTGCACTTAATGAGTTCCAAACCGCTTTAAATAAGGATTTTCATGTCAATATTTTAGATATAGGGAGGTGGGTGGAGGCGACTAATAATGCAAAAATAGAAAGCATTTTTGGTAGAAAAGGCAGAGCAGACTTTGCACGATCGTATACTTAAAAAAAATTATAATTGAAAGAAACAAATTTTTGGTAACTATAACACAAAAAATCATCGATCTAACGGCGGAAGTAGTGACTAGTCGACTGAATATTGACTAGTCGATGTAAGGTGAGATAAAACCGTTTCGGTAGAAGGAGGAGGGGAACCCAAATATTAAACCAGGTCCCTAAACTCTGTAACCGAGCCGTGGGGCGGTTTCCTGCACGACCACTTTCGTTACCGTTGGATGCCTGATCCAATTGCATAATTCAGTTTCACTCACAGCTGACCCAACTTGTCTCTTCTGGTCAAGGTTTATTTCACGGCCATTGACTAGCGAAGCCGATTCAGCGAAATACACGGGGCTTTATTGATGTTCCTTTTCATTGAACAAAAGGATCCCTTAACATAACATCGCAGGAGATCAGCATCGTTAAGACGCTGATTGCACGTATTCCGGATCAATGCTGGAATACAATTATTTAAAAATAAAGAGGGAGATGGAGGAAACGCTATGGAAATATTTGTGAGTAATGGAATCTGGATATGAAGGGAAGTGGCTGCTAATTTTAAAGAAGACATTAGAAGAATAGGCTAGAAGTCAAGGATAAGAAAGAGCATCGGCTATAAGACAGACTATTTCTTAATACTGTCAAAGGACTTAAAGGGTATTCGGAATGGAGGGTAGCCCCATCAAAACCAACTATATAAAGAGCGCCAGAAGAAAAATGAAAGAGGAGACCCAAACTGTCATACTGATTGTAACAGCCACTGGTGGAGGTCTTATGAAAATACTTTTTGATAGATTTTATTGACTGTAAGCTGCCACTTCTAGCTTTTATGTTAACTCGGGAGGCGCATTGACTATACAGACCTTTGTTAAACTACTAAGCTATGTATATATTAAATTGTATATACTTAATGAAAAATAGGAGAGAAAAAATATATAATATATTCCGAGTAACTATCGATTAGTGTTCATTATTGTGTAAATGAACCGTCTAGGCAGAAATGAATAAATGTATACACATTTTTCTTCTCTCGCCATAAAAAGTGAATTTCATAACATTTTCTGTAACCATGGATGCAGCTGTTATAACTGAAATCATCCAACAGTATTATTCCACAATTGAGAGTGAGTAACAGTCGGACACCGAAGAGACCGAATGATCTTATAATACCATAACGTTTGTGGATTAAGATTGTTTTATTCTTAATTTTATAATCCTATGTGAAATTGTAAATCACTTTGGTCTGCTCATTATTATTTAATGATTAATGCATATATTTCAATGAGTCCGTTATATGCACTCAATCGCATAACTTTTCTTCTAAGAAGCTCTGGCACTACTGTGTGCCGAATAACAATATGACAATATTGCTGCCTCGATTGCAATGAAAAAAAAAAAAAAATTAATAAAAACTTCGGCAGAAACCTAGTTGTAACAGACGTGATGCAACTGCGCAAAAGTTGGCAATAAGCTCTTGAAATTCGTCTGGTCGTTCCTTTGACATTAGCGTTGCAACGTAACCGCGAAAAAAAAAAAATGACATAATTGTTAGTTCGGACTGTTGAAAAATCGGTGCGTGATCCTCGCTTAATGCTCCTGTAGAAGAACGAGCGAGCGTTGTTTCCCGTTCTCGATGCTCAGCACACTTTCACCAAGCACTTTTAGAGCTTCGTCTGGTGCCTGACTCAGCAAATGAACTTGATGGGCTCATATGAAGCAATTTAGGTCGTCCTGATGTTTCGTTATCAAGTACATGAATTATTAGGTACCTCTAATTACATATGTCAAACCCTCGAAAAGTAAATGGTTTTTATTTTTTTTTTCTCTTAGCTCTCTAATTATAAGATTAAGGATGAGGGAAAAATAAAGGGATATTTGGGTTGACCGGATCCCCTTGTACTAGGAGTACCTGTTAGAAGGTAGTGTGAGGGAATTAAGGAGTGTGGGAAGCCTCGGTAGAGGTTGATTGTTGCGGTACAGTGGTGAGAGTCCACTGGTGGCTGGGCCTTGAGTCCCTCTAGGCATGTAGTGCAGTCTTATTTAGTTGGATAGCAGTGATGGGTGCCCGTCAGAGGCTTGTTGTTGGTGGGCCAAGCGCCGTGATGTCCACCATTCGGTCTGCTTTACCAGATCTTGAGGGTTGCCATCTTGCCGGTAGCTGTGGGGGTGTCATGTTTCGGAATAGAGGGTTTTGGCTATGTTTCATCGAGTCAGAGACCTTGATGCGTCTTCTTTGGACGGCTTAGGTGATGGTGGGGACTTCAAACTTTTCGTGGATGTCGAAAAGTAAATCTATCGCATTGCTATGTCTTTATTGAATTAGCTACACAATATCTATGAGAATGATTGTACTCATTCAGTGGAGTCAAAACCCATCTTATTGTCAAATAAGATTTGATCAAATTATAAATTACAATAAAAGTTAAAATTCAATTCAGTTTATCCAATGTAACAATGAAGGGTTTCTTTACGGCTTCAGATTTCTATAACAATTCTCACGACTTTTCGTTTAATAATACAGCTCCAACATATTTCACATATTATTAATCAGGTAATTGAGATCTTTGATTTGATCCTCTATCCACTCAATTAATTGACAAACTGCACGCATAATTATGTTTTACGGAATTGGTCTTATTTTTTTATTATTCTGTTAGGCCATCAAAAGAAACCTCCGTATAAGAATTCGTGTCTCAAACGTAAGTATATCTGCTTTTGAAATATCAAAGAAACCCTAAAAGTCCCGCGTTAACATGACCCTTCGTCTAAAATCACCCTAAACAGGTGCACTAACCACGAGGCCACGAGTATTCTGTGTTGCTTATAACGTTTGCATCATTCTGAATCATTTTCTCAGACGATCTTTCATTGTGTTTCTACATCATATAACGGCCTACTGTCCTGAATCGAATTCAAATGGTGTTTTGCTCTGGCATAAGGGATCGAAAAAACAAACAAAAAAAAAAACATCAGAAGAATCAGGCAACCTGTCGATGACCTACCTCAACGAACGAGGCAAAAGGTCGTAAAATGCATTGAGGTCAGCAAACAGCACGACTGATGGTATTCCCGCTATTACACCTTCAATAAAACTCTCTTCACTCAAACCGATTGTATTTTCAATATTTACATAATAAATATAATCTTATGCTAATATGCAATGCATCTAAAAAAAACTTCGCTAAGATTGAAGTCTTCATTGAAGACCAGATAAATTTTAATTTAGAAAAAAATATAAAGAAATAAATCTGACGAAAACAACAAATAAAAAATAAATTAAAAACTAGACACTAATATAAAAACATTTCTTTATATATATTACGCTGTAAGCACCTTAATGTTTGGGTGATTTATCAATGTAAGCAATATTTTGAAGCAATGAGTTCTTATTTTTTGAAATGTTTTTTCCCATTTCATAGATAAGTACATCTGATGACGATATCTGGCCTCAGCTTCCATTGGGCATATAAAGATGCCACTTTTCCGTTATTATTGGTATGCAGTTTCTCTGACAATAAAAGTCCTACATTGCTGTAACATTTATAATTATGCAACTTAAAGTATACACGTCTATTGTATTAAAGAGAAGTACGGTGTAAGCCATCCACTAAATATGCATAGCTAAGCAGAGACGAGCTTATTCAGCAGGTACTTTGACGGGTGACCACTTTCCCTGTAATCTTGATACGCACTCCCTCAGGTAAAATGGTCCCCTTAAGCCAACAGAAGCCAATCAGCTCAATTTAATAGGTTTCAAAATGAGTCAAACTTCAACCCTTGAAATGTCCTGAGGCAAAATGCCGAAATAATAGGCATTACAAATGTTTGCTTTAGCATATTATATTATAGTAATATTGTATGTACAGAGCTGACCAATTCCTCATTTGAACAGCCTATGAATAGCAATTATTTTCTATTTTTTAAAGTGCATAACTTTTATTTATAGAATTTCAGAAATTTTTTTTTTGTGTTAGTCATTAGCCCTTGACTGTGTCAGAAAATAATCAGAATTTCAAGTCTAAAATAGTTTCCGAGATTTGAAAAGTACACGATATTTATCACTTAGATTTTTTTCAAACTTCCTCAAATGAAGTTTAATTTCCTTAAAAGCAGAATAACCCGATGTTTTAAGGAATGTACCTTTCAAATTTCATGTCGATCGGTTCATGTACACGATTGCTACTGTACTACGTAGCTCATACATTTTTTAACAAAACTTAAAACCCCTCTTTTAACAATTTATTTTATTTTTAGCTTCATTTGCGATTTCATACATAACAGTAAAAATGGTAGCTTGAACCAATGCACATCCTCTCGAATCAATCGGCTTGACAAACAGTTGTCTTCGTGTGAATTATTATTTACCATGGTGATGACACTCGGTGGGGAGGTATTTTCCTTCGTGCAGTGAAAGGTCTGTCCTACTGTCCTAGATCCTCAGCATACGACACTTGGACAATTCAGGCATACAACAATGGCACAATTCAGGCATAATGAGAGCTTGATTTATCAATACCGCATGTACAGTTAGTTGGAATGTTAGCCCAGTGAGAATCTTTTACGAGAATGAACCAACAACATTTGTGTATGCGATTACCTGTGTCTTGTGAAAGGCTGAGAAATGACTTTAGATTGCGATAATACCGCTTTAAAAGTGGCAATAGTTTATAATTAATGAATATGGGGCTGGGATATTTTTTGACCTTTGAAAAAACTTTTAAAGGAAAGTTTTGTTATTTTATTAGAATACGATTAGACCAAGTCTTCAGAAATCTCTAATCCCTTTCAGCAATTTTGTTTTTCCTGACGAAGATTGCAGCCCAGTCCCTGGTCCTTGACATTCTCTTTGCACAACTTACACTGAGGAGGAGGAGAAAGGGAATAGGAGAGAGTGGATGGTTAGTCACTGGAAAAGGTTCAAGAAGGTTTGGCGACCCTAAACCTATATCACGATACTTTCTACTTCCTAAGTTCTCTCTCTTGGAATACTTAAGTGGAAAAGATGACACTGTGCGCCTAACTAAAATGCACATAAAATCTACAAATAACCATCAATATTTGGCGTTTCCCCAACATTTAAAACTACCAAAATCACAAATCAGAGGCTCTTTAATATTTGAAACTCAGACGTATTCATTAAGAGTAAGAAAACAGCAATGATGGCAGCTGCAAATTTCAAAGAGATTCCAAAATATAAAGTCTAGGATGCCAATAATAAAAGTGATAGATTTAATTATTTTCATTGTTCACTTATTCCCTTCTGGTTTATTAGTTGAATAAAAAAAGTCAGTCACCTGTCTGTCGCAAGTTGAAATATTTTTTTGTGCTCAATATCCTCACATATTCACAGTTTGTTTTGTTGTGGTTTTGGTAGATTGTGTGATACGTAACTTGAGTCTCAGTATTCGAGCCATGTGACAGTATATTTCGTTTCTTCAAAAATTATTCGAAGTTGGTAAGAATGGCAATCGTTTTCGAAAAAAAACTATTGCACCTTAAGGATAGAGTTAAAATTGCAAACATCACATTCCTGTGGGCGGGGGAGAAAAAAAAATTGGCGAAATCCCTCGCAATCTGTTAGAAAGGAAACTAGATTAAGATAGCATTCACTATGGCTCGTCTACCGAAACCAAATTACACAATTTGGCAGTTTGTATATAAAGGGTTTTCACAAGGCTTATTCATTATCTCCACAAAATATTGAATAAACTGACTTTATTTAGTTTAAAACCAAAAGTTTCATCAGTTTATTTCAAACAACATCATTGCTACTACAGAATATTATTGATATTAACATAGATTAAGCCCATGAGGAGACATTTTGCACTTTTCGCTACATGGCATGCTGTTTCATCTTTAGACACCCGAATTATCCTCAAAACTAAAATATTACGTTCAAGTTTATAAGGTTAATATTACGTTAGTACGTTCAAGTAACTTTCACATCCATAACTATTTTTTTTTCATTTAGACACTTTTGGAAACTGCCTAGATTTGTTTTAATTAATGGATATTATTAGATCTCATAATTTTCGAGAATAACATTGAAGCGAGTCGCAATATTTTTCCATTCAAACACCAGTCGGTATAAAATATTTTAAAGTGACAATTCCTTATAAAATGTACTCTGTAAAAGTCAACTACGTGCTTTTCAACCACAGGTTTATCTCTCTCCCACCCTGATGTCGACGATACCTCCCCCGGTGCCCAACAGCAGTTTGACCGTCGAAAATTGTGTCTTTGTAACATAACTACTAATGGCAGCGGTCAGATGTTTTTATTTACTAAAATATAATTTGTTCTTAAATGGTATGATAAAAGTAATCGGTTAAAATAGTAAAAAATAAAATGCTGCTAGTGATTAATAAAAGCGGTGTCAGACCTACTTACAACCTATTTTGGATCAGCTGGCTAGGCTGGAAGGAAGAGGGATAATACTCAATAAGGGCGTCTATTTAATTTTTTTGGTGACAATTAATTTAATAACATTTGCTATCTAATTTGTGAATCTTTTATACTAAACTTTTAAAAATTTGGTTTGAAGTACTAGGAGGGGGGTAGATTCAATGGTGAATCCCACCCTTCAAAGATGTCTTGTTAGCAATGCTATTAGAATATAAAAAACATGTACAGGATCTCGTGAAATGAATGGTAGCTCCACACTGGTTCAGAACATAATAACATCGATCGAGAATACATGCATATATTTATGTAGGTTCTGAGAAGTAATAGAGATTTCGCAGAGTAGAAATATTACTCAACCATGGAAAGGTCAATAGGAGAATTGGGTTGAGGATTGCAGGAATTCAGAAAATTCTTTACATCAGTGAATTGCTTTCTACAAAAACTATTGGAACAAAGCTTATTGTTTCTTAGTGATGAAGAGAAGGGGATTATTCGAAGATTTGCAATTTGTTATGAGTCACAGTGCAATTTCAACATGTCTATCTCAATCGACCATCCAGTCTAAAAGCTTTTTTACTGAAAAACAAAGGAATTTAAGCATTGATCCTTTTTCTATGTAACAAAATTATGAATTAGAAAAACATATTTCTCAGTGACACATGAAGACTTTTAAAAAATATACGGATATTTTCTCTTCCTTTTGTGTGGATGTTTACAAGTCTATATTGGTCGTAAAAATGATCAAAATATTAATGGTATATTCAGCAACACCCCGGATTGATGTATTTTATTTTCATTAAAATTTAATAAAAAAAAAAGTTAACGTAGTAAGGGAGTTAAATTCAACTCAATAAGTTCTTTACTTCTTTTCCTACAAATTACGTTTTATTACCTTTAATTTGCTTGCATAATTTACGTTTGACAAATTGTCAGTCGTCGGGAAAACCGAAATTGGGCGTGTTGTGCCAACTTCACTATGGACAGGCAGAAGTCACTCACTTCCCGGAACTGGAAACGCCGCCTATCTTTTTTATGTCAATAGATGACTCAATGTAGGGAGAGATGTGCAAGCTCAATGAGATTTGAAGTAGTCGACCCTGATTTGACAAAATAATGGCTTACCTGATTGGTTGGAATAGGCTGGCCTATCATCGGCCTCGCGGAGAAAGCTTTCCTAATCTAAAATCTACCTCTATAAGGCGGCCGTACGAAAATTGTGGCATTCGATATTGGACTCTTGGACTGAACACTAATCTCTCTCTCTCTCTCTCTCTTCTCTCTCTCTCTCTCTCTCTCTCTCTCTCTCTCTCCTCTCTCTTTCTCTCTCTCTCTTTCTCTCTTCTCTCTCTCTCTCTCTCTCTCTCTCTCTCTCTCTCTCTCTCTCTTTCAATGTTAAGGCTACCGTCTGCTGTCTTGCTCCGTCTAGCTTGACTCCTTGGAAAGGACCTCTTCCATGCATACTACGGCTTATGGGGCTATTCAAACGTGCCTAGTAGAATTCTCTTATCGGCCCAGTCTTCCTCTTGCAGGCTCACACTCGCCTTTGGGACCCGGAAGCTCATCCCCTACCCTCAGATACCTACCCTGCATCTCTTCTTTTGAACACTGTCAGGGGACATGCCCCAGACCACAGGTTTATCTCTCCCTCTCTCCCACCCGGATGTCGATGTTACCTCTCCCGGAGCCCAACAGGTCGTTCATATTTATAACTCAAAACATCCACTGATTACTAACTATAGTTTTATTAAAAAGAAAAAGCTTTTGTCAGTTCAACTGAGACTACTTGATATGAAGGAGTCTCTTCTCTGTGGCTCTTTGGGAACGTATCTTATGTTTGGCGTAAGATGAAATAGTTCACCTTCAGTATAGAACCGTAAATCAGATAGAAGTAAAATGGCAGTTTGACCGTCGAAAACTGTATCTTTGTAACATAACTACTAATGGCAGCGGTCAGATGTTTTTATTTATTAAAATATAATTTGTTCTTAATTGGTAAGGTTAAAGCAGTAAAAAATAAAATGATGCTAGTGGTCAAAGCGGTGTCAGACCTACTTATAACTTATTTTGGATTAGCTGGCTACGTTGGAAGGAAGAGGGGTAATACTCAATAAGGGTGTCTATTTAAAGTCGGGCGGGTAGTTAATAAAATTTAGTTTGGTGACAATTAATTTAATAAAATGTTCAATGCATTAATGTTCAAACTCAATATCATGTGTGAAGAACCCGGTTATCTTTACTCCTTATATGTTCAAATAAAGTAGTCATTAGGATACTGTAGGCCCTTCCGTCATACATTCATCGACTATTGAAAGCCCAAAACCAGCCTGCATAGAATTTATTTATACTTAAGTATGCAGAAATTTATTTACCAGGCTCACCATGTATTATTTATTTTGAATTCAGAATTTCTGACTTGTTTGTTAAAAAGATAGATAACTTTAAGCGTCATTAAAGAAAGCTTCATTTCACAATTAATTTCATGAATACAGCTTGAGAGCAGCAACCATTGGCACGATATGCTCGAAAGCATCGAAGTCTTATGTTGCCCTATCGCCAACATTTCAGCGGGATATGGTTATACACCGTAATACGACAATCATAGCTTGATGATTCAGACATGTATTGAACATTCATCAACTAAGTGTGCACCAGTCATATTCGAGGTCAAATAACTTCCAGTAACTAGTCAATACTTGATCGAATATTGCTTCTGTATGTAGTTACCGTTCTTATAGTTGCAATCTCATTTTTCCAGATGGCTCCTCATTTGACAGGCCCGGCGACAGGCCTGTTCCTGGCGGAGACCGAGGTGGTTAAGACTCCTCCAGCGAAGGCCTCCAGTTGTAGCAGTAGCAAGAGCAGCCAGCAGGACGCCTATGAATGGAAGATCGTCTGGAGAAACGCCCTTGCCTTCATCTACCTTCACGTGGGGACATTATATGGCTTCTACCTTATTTTTACAGTGGCCAACATCTACACAACCCTGTGGGGTAAGCTACTTTTACGTACATATTGATGTTTATTAATTTTATAGATTTGCAAATATTTTAATCTTATGATCAAATTAGATAAGGTAAAATGTACCTATTCAATAGGTAGCTAAAACGCTTACATCCGCAATGGTTTTTAATGTTTACGGAGCTTTCATGTTTTCCAAAATATATAACATATGTAGAGTTGTTCGACATACTAAACGCCATTTTGTAATTCATTAGAATTTTCTGAGTTTGGCAACCAAATCAAACATACAAACTATACAATACAAGCAATTCAACAAATTATACTACGCGACATCACATCAGTTCAAATATCACGCACTAAGGAAATCATCCAAACAAGATGTTTCCAATTGACATAAACATACCTGGACACCCCAACCCTGTAATACAGACACCATTCATCTAAATTTCCACTGAACGTTCTCGATAATATTGAGTGCACATAACTTTTAACTAATCAATTAAAGAAGAAACATTAATTACATAGAGCCCAGGAAAATCGTCATGCCGTGGCACCTGCTGTCAGTAAGGTGGGTCGGATGGTTATCGTGATTATCACTACGTGTTACCTCTCACCCTTAAATTGGGTTATTTTGACTGGATGGCCCATGAACCCAGAAGTACAGCTAAAAATTACAGTCGTCACTCATGCTAATAACAAAAGTTAACTGCAGTAGCACTGTTATTATTTTAAACAAATTAATATGATCATTAATAAAATTTTTTTACTAAATATAAATATGTCCAGTTTACATTATGACATATAGTAAGAACTGCAAATGTTATTATATAAGCATCGTTGTGCCACACACACACACACACACACACACACACACACACACACACACACACACACACACACACACACACACACACACACACACACACACACACACACACACACACACACACACACACACACACACACACACACACACACACACACACACACACACACACACACACACACACACACACACCCACGCACGCACGCACGCACGCACGCACCCACACACACACACACACACACACATTTATATAGCAATGATAATCGGAGCAGGTTTTTGTCAAATAGAAAGGAAATTACATATTATATGAATAATAGTGTTGTCGGGTCGGATTGTTCGAGTTTATAACCTGGACAATCGTTTCATGACGGCGTTACCATCTGACTCCATTTTTGATAGGTATGTGCCCCGACAATGCACTATGTTCAAGATAAGAGGTACTGAGGTTTTTCATAAAGAATTAGTCAAGTTTTCAGAGTTCGAGCGGAAACCAAGCGTCAACGAGTAAAGGTCACGAGAGACTAATTATTAACAGGACTAGGAGCCCGCCTTAAGTACCCTCTCCCCTTGCCTGCTGGGAGGGCTGCAAGGTTGCCTAGGCCGGCGGTTGGTTCCCACGCATGTGGTGAGGAACCGTGACCGACGCCTAATTACCCGGCCAGCCCTGTCCCCTGGAGGTAGAGAGGCCCCAAAAGGGTTGTTATGTTTATGCCCTCTACCCAGCAGGGGTAATAATACCCTCACTCATCTGGCTCTTAGGCCCTGCGGGTACCTGACTGATAGCTGTTGACCCTTCTCGTGTGACTTAGTTGGCTTCTGCCTTTTATTGCTTCACATTTACAATGATTTATATTTGTTCATGTTATTTACGTTTCGTCTATAATACATTTAGTTCATGTTATTTACGTTTGCTTACAATATATATACAATAGAGTATAGGGTGATTTACCTTATGTAGTTAGCGGTCGCTACAAGTGTTAAAGATACTTTTCATGAAGCAGTGAAAGTTATTTTATTTTCAACGTAATACTTTTGTGGGATATTGAGAGATAAATTGTGTTGTGTTGTCCAACCTGAGGGATAACAGTGTTGGATCCTCTACGTTTTGTTATTATGATTAATTAAGAATGTTGTTTATGAACATGTACCTTGTGTATAAAAGTAAAATAAACGTGTGTTATTAATTCAACAAATGTTTCATTGTGCCGAAATCCTTTAGTGGCGACGAGGATGGGATTGCCGTCCACATGATTCGTTCGTGTTTACGCGTTAACGGAGTGAAGTTTTGAGTTTCTACAATTCGTGTTTTCGGTGACGTTACATCGTGGACGACATTCAAAAGGTCTCGAATATATTTAAATTGAAGACAGAAATGGCCGAAGAAGAAACCAAAAGTTTAGTCGGTACTTTGAGAGAATTTACACTCGATAAAGAATGGGGCATCGCCAAGTCGAGAACAGAAAATTTCTTTATTGCAAACGGGATAAAGAATGACGAGAGAAAGAGGGCTCTTCTGTTAAATTCGTTGGATGACTCAGCGTATAAACTGATTTCCAACCTGGCGGTTCCCAAGAAACCGGAGGATAACACGTATGTTGAATTAGTTAAATTATTTGATTCACATTTTTTGGGTGCGGAATCAGTTTTTGCCGCCAGATACAAATTTTATAACGCCGCGAAAGATCCTACGGAAACGGTTAACGACTGGATTGCCAGACTGCGGTCATTGGCAGCTAACTGTGCTTTTGGAACTCGATTCGACGGAAATTTGTTAGATCGTTTTGTTGTCGGCATGAACAAAGGGCCGATTAGAGATCGTTTATTCGAGGAGGAGGCGGAAAAGGCCCAATGGGACAATGTAGTCAAGATAGCAACATCGAAAGAAGCTTCTTCCACAAATTATGATTTAAATGAGTTTTCATGTAGTGGTCCAATCAAAAAAGAGCCCGTAAATTATGTTAGAGCACAAAAAACACCAAATCAACAGGTAAATACCAATCTTTGTAAAGTTTGTGGGGCGACATGGCATGGTGCAAATAAATGTCGATTCAAAGATTATAAATGTAAAGTTTGCAAAATAAAGGGGCATTTACAAAAAGTTTGCCCAAATAAAATCAAGTTACCTGCTCCAGATAAGAAGACTGGCAAAACTGAACAAACACATTTCGTCCAGGAAAACTCAGATGAAGAATATCTTTATAAAATACTTGAAGGTAGCGCAAGTGAGTATCAAATTGAACTTAAGCTAAATTCCCAGGTTATTTGTTTTGATGTTGATACTGGGTGCCATAGCACTATTGTTCCGAGAAAATTATTTCATGAACAATTCCCTCAGGTCACCCCAATTCCATGTAAAAAGACTTTTACTACATATCTCAAAGAAAAAATCTCTCCGGTGGGCTATGTCACAGTGGACGTAGAATATCAAGATAGAAAGGTGCCAAATTTGATATTTTATGTGGTTGAAACAGAGGGACCACCGTTGTTGGGTAGATCGTGGTTCAAAGCTCTGGGATTCAGCATTTTTGCTGAAGATTCAGCCCACTCAATTTTTTATCAAAAGGTGGAACATGGCATTGAGGCAGAAAAGTTGGAGGAGGAACTCAAGAGTTTGTATCCAGAGGTTTTTACGGAAAAACTTAGCAAATATAACAAAGGACAAATCAAATTAGATCTTTTACCGGAAGTCAAACCAAAATTTATAAAACAAAGGCCGGTACCGTACGCCATAAGACACAAGGTTGATCAGGAAATTGACCGCCTGGTGCAGGAAGGAATTTTGGAGCCCATTGAGTATAGTGATTTTGGTTCCCCTATTGTTCCAGTTATGAAGCGAAATGGCCAAACTAGGATTTGTGGAGATTATAAATTGACCCTCAACCCTTGCTTGAAAATGGATCCTTATCCATTGCCAAGAATTGAAGATTTGTTCCAGAGATTGGGGGGAAATATGGTTTGGGCCAAAATGGATTTGAGCCATGCTTACCAACAGTGTGAGTTGGATCTCGAATCGCGCAAACTGGTTGGTAGCTATTACCACGCAGAAAGGCTTATTCCAATATACCCGTATGCCCTATGGTATTTGTGTTGGACCTTCCAAATTTCAGAAATTGGTAGACAATGTGTTAGCAGGAACTGAGGGGGTGGTAGCCCTACTGGATGATGTTGTGGTTGGAGCACCGGATTTTGGGACATTATGAAAACGAGTCATAGAGGTTCTTGAAAGATTCAAGAAAGCGGGGTTAACCCTTTCTGCAAAAAAGTGCGAATTTGGAAAAACATCCATTGAATATCTTGGATTCAGAATTGACGCTTCAGGTTTGCATTCGACTGATGAGAAAATAAAATCTATAGTAATGGCACCAAATCCTAAAAATACTAAAGAGCTGCAAGCTTTTTTGGGGTTTGTGAACTATCTGGCGAGATTTCTACCTGCACTGTCATCGACCCTCCACCCTCTTCATCAGCTCCTGAAGAAAAACATTCGATGGGATTTGAATGCCAGTTGTCAAACCGCTTTCACAAAAATCAAGAGGATAGTCGAGGAAAATCGCTCTTTAGCACATTACAATCCAGATTTGCCTAACAAGTTAACCGTTGATGGTTCGGACCAAGGACTGGGAGCTATAATTTCACAAGTCTATCCAAATGGAGAAGAAAAGCCGTTAGCTTTTGCTAGCAGAACGTTGACTATAGCGGAAACGAAGTATAGTCAATTGCATAAGGAAGGCGCTGCATTGGTGTTTGGTGTGAAAAAATTCCATTTGTATCTTTTTGGAAGGAAATGGATATTGGCTAATGACAATCGACCCTTGTTATCAATTTTTGGACCAAAAAAGGGAGTGCCAATTTGTGCGGCAAACCGTTTGCAACGTTGGGCGCTACTTCTAGCAAATTATAACTATGACGTAGAATGGGTGCAGTCAAATAAAAACAGCGCAGATTGGTTATCGAGAGCACCACTAAAGACTGATCCGGAAATAGGAGAAAGTTTGGACCCAGCGCTGTTTTACGTATTCGAAGAAAACGAAACTCTACCTCTACAGTATAAAGACATTTTGTTGTGGACAAAGAAAGATAGCATCCTGAAGAAAATATCAACGTATCTGAAAATTGGATGGCCTCATACCATCCCGGAAGAACTCCTCCCGTTTTCTCTTCGCCGTGATAAGCTCCATGAAGAGGAAGGGGTACTCCTATGGGGAAATCGAGTGGTTGTGCCGACAACACTTCGATCCTCAGTGCTTCACGAATTGCATGAGACACACATGGGGATAGTGAAAAGCAAGGCAATAGCACGATCATATGTGTGGTGGCCAAAAATTGATGCGGATATAGAGGATACGGTGAAGTCTTGCACACCCTGTAATTCGGTGAAGGACAATCCCCAGAAAGCTGCTTTAATTCCATGGGAATGGCCAACAAAACCATGGCAAAGGCTTCATATGGACTACTTGGGACCAGTTGCGGGTCAGTATTACCTAGTAGTAGTGGACAGCCATTCGAAATGGGTGGAAGCTTTTCCTACGAAATCAATGTCAACGGAAGTGACAATAAAAATTTTACGCCAAATTTTTGCCAGATTTGGGCTCCCCGAGGTATTGGTGTCTGATAATTATGCATCATTTGAATCAGAAGAATTTCAACTTTTTATGAAAAGGAATGGGATTGAACACAAGAGAGGGGCACCTTATTACCCTGCTACAAATGGAGCGGCAGAAAACAGTGTCAGAACAATCAAACGGTTGTTAAAAACCGCATTAGCCGAATCAACTAGTACAGACCTCAACAAAGCTCTGAACAGTTTTCTGTTACAGTATAGGAATATTCCTCATGCCACCACAAATGTGTCACCGGCACAAGCTCTGCTGGGTCACAGTTTGAGGACCAGATTGGATCTCCTCCGCCCAAATCCTTCAAAAACGGCTACTAGAGTTGAAGCAAAACAAAAACAACAAATTAAATTGCAATCGGGAAAGGCACTGCCGTCAGACAAATTTGCTGAATCAACAGATGTTTGGGTGAAGAATTTTCAGAAAGGGGAGAAGAAATGGGTTAAAGGAAGAGTTATCAAATGCTTGGGTCCCAGAAGAAGAAGAGTTTACATCCCTGATATAGATAAGACATGGATACGTCACATAGATCAACTCAGAGTATCTTTACAAGGGCCTAACAGACCGGAAGACAACGTGGATACTCCGGAATACAACAACTCATCGGACAGCGATGAATCATCTGATTGGCTGGGACGGCCTACTCCCTCACCAAAGAACAAAGTTACAAGTCTGGACACCGAGTCAGTACCAGTGCAGCAAAGTCCAGCTGAACAACCGAATGATCAGCAGGCTAAACCAGGGACCAGTACGTCAAAGGACAAGGACAGGTCTCCACTCTCTGTTGAATCTGGGGGGCGACCTCAGCGCAATCGAACTGCTCCTCGCCGTCTAATTGAGGAGCTGTAATGTCTAATTAATGAGCTTTAATGTCTTATTGAAAAAAAAAAAAAAAAGAAAAAAAAAGGGTTTCTTGTTAAAATTGTTTCTTGTATTGTTTTTGTAGAATTTATTTTAATAGAGGGGGAAAGATGTGGGATATTGAGAGATAAATTGTGTTGTGTTGTCCAACCTGAGGGATAACAGTGTTGGATCCTCTACGTTTTGTTATTATGATTAATTAAGAATGTTGTTTATGAACATGTACCTTGTGTATAAAAGTAAAATAAACGTGTGTTATTAATTCAACAAATGTTTCATTGTGCCGAAATCCTTTAACTTTAATCAACAAGTAAATTTTGGTAACAAAGCAATACTATTTAGGTAACTGTGGTATCAAAATTAATCACGTCTGGTACTTTAACTAATCGTGATCCTGCTGCTAACGTTTAATCTCCTAAAAAATCATATGTTTATTAATGTACTTGATTTTACAAGCGAACAATATATTATTAATTTCTAATTGTATTTTAATTTCTTAAATTACCCTTTAGTAGGCTGGTTATAGTTTTTAAAATATTTTCGATAATGATTCTTCCCTCTTTGAGTTAGATACGGTTACCCTTATTATAACACATTTGTAAGCAAGGTATCTCTTACCACGTGGTTACCAAAATTAAATATAAAGTCTCATAAGAGCTATATACAACAAAAAGGTTTCGTTAAAGTCAAGGAAAATGCGATTACTTATAATGACTTTTGTAATAATAATCTTCATAAGCACTAGCATATAATACATATTATTAACCAGGAAGTTGAGACTTTAAATTCAGTAATGCCTCTCACCCCCAACACTGGACCTGCAGTGTTTATGACAGTAGAAGTGCTGGCAATGAACACTTATACAGCGTCCGTGGCTCTCGTGGTTCATACTGATGGAGGAGAGTGGAGCATCGTCCAACTTTTCCTCTTTCGCATGCGAGGGAGATAACAACCGTGCGCTGTTGGGAGATCCCTGGATTGTGCGCATCTGCATGTGGGTACGAATGAGATAGTTATTACGAACTGTAAATATGGAATGAATGAGAGCATTGACCACAATTACTTACTGCCAATGCACAGAGTAACGAGATTTCTTCAGTTAGTGCTAAGTCATTTATTTATCGAAAGGCGTGTAATGAAGAAGTACCTATTGCTTTCTATTCTCTAAGACATAATATCTAATTAATTGCTTGATTATAGAAACTACAGGGCACGCGCTAAGGGAAACTTTCCGACCCCAGTGCTTTTCAAGTCACATGAAAGAAATATGTATGTACGAGTATATTCACAACTGTGACAAATATCACAACTGGTGAATGTGTTGTAGATGTGATGAAAATTGTTATGTGAATTGTATCAACTGTTTTATACAAGACAATGATAGGTGTTTTTTAATAAAATATCAATTAGTGTATCTGAATTATTTTTCATTTCATTTAGTCATAGCCTCTAAGAGCCAAGGCACTTGAAATAACCAAAGCAGACATACTGACGAATAAGAACATAAGGGTTTCTGGTTTAAAAATCACGAGGAAAGCTCTAAAAAGGTAAAACTTAGAAAAAGTATTTGAATGTTCCAATTTTGGTCTTAGTGAGCGCTACGTGACGACTGCAAAATCAATAAGCATTCTATTTTGGCAGGAGTGTAAGTGGCATCACAGATCCACCAAACAGATATGAGGTAAATCAAAGTTTACTTTAACAAGTCATCGCTCAAAAAGATGCACGTTTTGAAGACTATAAAGAACTAAAAGAACCAAAACAAAAGGTTGAAAATACCATTATCTTTTAAAAAAGGCATAAAGATTACCTCCACCCAACTAATTTGATGACTTAATATTTCTTTTCTCCTCAAATCTCCTTCGTTCGTTCTTACCCTTTCGTGCAAAATAGCTTCTCAATCCCCATCTGATTATTTGAAGGGATACAGAAAATTCAAAGGTCCTGTCCGACAATCCACCACAACATTCCATTTTCACTAACCTGTCCTCAAGTCTGGAGCCAATCTACCGAATCAGTACTATCGCCTCACGATGACCTTATAGAACTTTGGCATTTGGCCGAATAGAAGACAGAAAGAGTTTAATTTGGATGTCAATTCCTAGTAGATTGCGTTAGGTGCGCCATGTGTAGTATACAGTGATTCGTTCTCGTTCAGAACGTAAGTGGAATTTGCACGAGATTGTTTTTTGGCTTTAATGAACTGACCTTAATCTTATTGTTACTGTCATTATAGTCTTCCGTCACTTTATCCCTGTCCGTTTTTTCATCGTGACTTTAGTTTTGTTTTTTTTGAGCCGGAACAGTCATTCACTACTCCATCTTCCAATCATTCTAACTTGATCATTCTTCTGCATTCACTACTCCAAGGTCTGCTTAATCGTATGTTTTTGGTGTTCTAATATCAGCCACTTAGTAGAGTACTGAGCTAAACTATAAATTACCGTTCGAAACTAATGTTACAGTACTTTAGTGTATTTATTTATTATATGTGTATAATTTTCAACATATATTGTTTCGTTTTTTATGATTGTCAATATTTAAAGGGTATTGGGGCATTTCTTTTTATGAGGTCAAATAGTTGTGATTTTATGATGTTTTTTTTTCGGTTTTAACACACTGCGTCACGTTCCATTCCTCTCGGTTACTGGGATAACGGACATCCCGCACGTACCTCCCGACATGGGATCTCTAATTGTAAAAATATCTTCGTGTTTTTCTGGCTACCTACTCTTCTTCACTTTCTTCTTTCGTGCCACATACTGAATCACTGCACTTGGACACCTTTCCCTCTCCATTTCATCCACGAGGTCATATCAACATCCTACTCTCGCCTGACAACGGTGCTTTAGAAAGGTATTTCTATAATGCTAGTGACTATGAGATTCTGAGACTGATTGTTTATTGGGAGAACAAACAGTCCCTATCTAAATAAATCGTTTGGAGAATGAAGAAGTGAATGAAGAATTGATCGAACCAAATAAATAAATATGTGAGGTATAAATTATGGCGTTCCTATATAAAATCTTCCTACTCACCGATTCTCAAAAATTGCTATCATTTCAGATTCCAGTAATTTGGGCTCAAAAATGTTGCAATATATTCAAGTCAAACAACTCTCTAACTTCTAAACGAAATTATAAAAGAATTTATATTTTTATTTTTTGTTAGGGTGTTCTTACAGCCAAGTGTCTAGGTCCAGGTTTGTTACTCATGGTCACCAGAACAGGCAAACAAACGGATAAAAACATTTTGATTTTGTTAAAAATTGTTATGTTTTTAATAGTGTCTTTGATGGGTCTGTAAATCATTTAGAAATGTCCAAATGGCAGTACTATCAATTGAAGTTCTTTTAGCACTAATTGGTGAGTATTACCGTAAATTTTGTGTTGAATAAATCATGTAACACATTCGAGGCCTAAGGCAAATCCTTTAGGCCTTCCTCAAAGAAAACTAATCTCAATTAATCCAAAATAACCTTCATTGACAATTAGACTCGTCACGCCTATCTCACTGTCCGTATAAGAATGGCCCCTATTCCTTTCTTCTTAACCTAATATTCAGACTGAAATAACGCGAGTTAGATTCTTACTCAATTATAAATTTAACAATTTCTATTACATTATATGTGGTTTCCCAATCCTCCAACCTGCCAAGCCTTCTTGTCCTACCAATCCTCTGGACCATCCATCTCTTCACCCTGTCGTCCTCTTTTTCCATCGGAATATGCTGGAGTCTTTTTAGTCACCAATCCTCTCGGTCATTCTGTTTACATATCCATACAAGTTTTTTGTTCTTATTTTATCCGCGTATCTGCCGCATTCAAATACGCACTTACAACTTAATGTAATTAACCCTATCATGCTCCTCCTCAGTCTTCGGAAAGTAGTGGTCATTTAAATGAAGAGGGGGCAGCTCCTGAACTAGTGGATAGGAATTAGATTGCATAGGAGTTGTTTTTTGTGGACTAATACTGAAACTTATGGAAGTCATTTTGACTAGTGAGATGGTTTTACTTTTTCTACCGTACCATTAAAATTGTGATCCATATGGACCTAACTTGTTTGAATCCTGAATGTTCTACTACAAAATTGCATTTGTAGCTTTCTTCGTCGGTTGGATGGCAGCGATGGGGGTGACCGCTGGAGCACATCGACTCTGGTCGCACAGGTCTTACAAAGCCAAGTGGCCTCTGAGAGTGATATTGGCCCTTCTTCAGGCGATGGCTTTCCAGAACCACATCTACGAGTGGGTGAGAGACCACAGGTAACTACTCTTTCCTTATACTATGTTTCCAATTTTGAAAACCCAAAAAATTATTATATATCTTATTTGATGGCCTTCTCTGACAGGGTCCACCATAAGTTCACCGACACCGATGCTGATCCACACAACGCCAAGAGAGGTTTCTTCTTCTCCCACATGGGATGGCTCATGCTGAAGAAGCACCCAGACGTCGCTTCCAAGGGCAAGTCTGTCGACATGTCGGATCTTGAGAAGGACTGGGTCGTCAGGTGGCAGAAAAAGTAAGTCTGTCCTTTCTTATTTATAGCCTATATCGGTTCTGGCGAACTTCATTTCGTCAGAAGAGCAATTCTATCCTGATTTCTTAAAATATGATGGAATAAAAATGTCAGTAAACAAACATATTTTTGATGGGATGAAAATTGAAGCATGTTATCCATGTCGCATATCCGGCGGGATAATGATCTAACTGCAGATGCTGAAATTTTCCAGGACAGGAAAAATAACTGTTCTTCACTAAGAAGTTAACTTTTCATAAATCAAGTTTTTCTGATGGCTATGTTCACTGAATCAACAATATGTTACTAATAGTTCATCTAAGTGTAGCAACCTATTTCTTGTCTACATTATCTTTTCCAGAGGTTCAGGAGCATCTTCCTATATTTCTTCCTCTATTGCAGGGATCTTCTTCTTAGCACAAATCTTTGAAGGCCCAAATGTATAAAGCAGATCCAGGACCTCTAAAGAAGAAGCCATAAGACTATTTTTCTTTTACCGCCTTGGAAAATATAGAAATTGCTTGTTGTGTTGCTGACATTAATCCTAACCCTCAGAGAAAAATTAAAGCCTTAAATAAACTCAGATTCAAAAAATTCAGAGAAAAAATGGTTGGTTAAAAGACACAGGAGGGTTGAATTTTTTTGTATACTTCCTGTTACTATATTATAACCAAAATGAATGTACCTTCTTAATTTCAAAACCATTGATAATTTTAATAGCTGCTGTACTAGAACACATAATGAAAAGCTAATTGCTACATATCTTTGAAAAGTAGAGCTTCTCCCTCCTGACTTTCCAAAATTACGAGAATTTACTAAGTACTGTAAATAGTAATCCTCTTCAAACTACTTTCTACATAGTTCATATCATTAAAAATATGTGAGCTTGCCTAAAGATATTTTTTTTCCCTGTGATCAATCACAAAATGGTAGTCTCAGATTTTCCAGTACATATTCTTAAAATACCCAGGCAATGAATTTTTCATAATTGAATTTAAATTAATGATAGAATCATTTAAATTTAATTAAGAGGTGTTTACAATTATATTATTTAGGAGAGCAGCAAACGTTAATAAAAGGGTTATAAAAATTATTGTTGTTTGACCAGACAGGATGATTATTTTTAATGTTTTTTAACAAATTCTTTATATAGAGTTTGCCTATTTTTAATTTTACTCAAAATGATTGAAATAGGTGTTTGGGAACAAATATCAAAAGTATCTAAAGGGGAAGAAATAAAATAGATTGTTTTGTTTGTAAACCCCTTCCTTTTATTATAAAATAAGTCAAAAGGATTATGTTAAACTAATTTTAATTGTTAATTCATTATTTTTTAATGAAAAAAAATCCAGTAGCTTAACAATGATTGGATACATACAGTAAATTACATCTGCATGAAGTGCTTAGGATCAAGTTGTGATGGCGCAATGGTCTAAAAAAAAGTTTACAAGCAAAAGAGTTACACGTATTAGTCTGTTTGTCCCCTAGATGTAGGTAACTGTGTATTTAGGAATCAAAATTCCATTAACTTAATGGAATAATGAAAAATATTGACTATGAGTGCACAAAATAAAAAATTATCAAATGTATATATAAGTAATTTTCTATTCAGTCAGAACCTTTTGGAATAATGAAGCAAATTAAAAAATTGAGAAAATGCCAGTTAAATTACAGTAAAACTATCTGCTTGTGAAAGTAAGACCTCTCACTTTCAGGCTAATAGAAAAATAGAATATTGAGAGTGTCCTTAGATACTTATGTTGTTGAATTATATTTAGGATTGTAGTTTATTGAATTGAAAAAAAATTATTATAAATACCTCAACTCACAAGCAAGGCAAGAGGTGGTATTACCTTTAAAACCCAAAAATACTACAGTCAACCTGTAAATACTTGTATACAAATACTTTTTTTTGATGTTCCAGATTGTATCCCGTTCTTATGCCCCTACTCTGCTTTGTATTTCCTGTATGGGTTCCAATACAGTGCTGGGGTGAAGCACCAACTGTGAGCTGGTACATCGCTGGTATTTTCAGGTACACAATGTCGCTTAACGGAACATGGCTGGTGAACAGTGCTGCTCACATCTGGGGAACCAAGCCATATGACAAGTAATTGAATTTATTTTTTTATTAATTTTCTTAAGCCATAACCACAAAACATCTAAGGAAAGTTGCCCTCAAAAATTTCCCAAATTTGAATAAAATGTAACAGTTAAATGAACTATAATACATCCATATAGATGTATTAGGTTGGTGCGTATGAAATGTCAGATTTTCTTTAAATGTGAACGTTTGTCTCCCTGTTTTTGTTATGCTTTTGTTTTTGACATAACCTGGTTTATAGTCGTACTGCCCATTGCCAGAGTCACATTTTAGCAAAGAAGATTTTCTCAAAAGTGTTCCCTTTTGTTATTTGCTTTGAATTTCGCACTGATATGAATTCAACCGATATTCTTGTAATTTCCTTATATGAGTATAAACTTGGTAATAATGCTGCAAAAGCTGCACGCAATATAAACCAGACGTTTGGGAAGAATACTGTGAACGATCGAAAAGTGCAGCGTTGGTTTGAAAAATTTCGGTCTGGTGATTATTCCCTGTAAAATGAACCGCGTGGAAGACCCAAAACCTCTGTGAAAAATGATGCTCTGAAAGCATTGGTGGAAACGAATCCAACTGTTTCTTCAAGGGAACTTGCTGCCAGAATGGAAGTTGACCATACAATAATATTGCGACATCTTTCTGAAATTGGCAAGGTGAAAAAAATGGATAAGTAGATACTGTACAAACTAACCGAGCGAAATAAGCTGGATCGGTTGAACGTATGCTCATCATTGCTAACCCGATTTAATTAAGATCCATTTTTCGATCGGATCATTACTTGTGATGAAAAATGGGTTCTTTATGACAATAGGAGGCTTGTGCTCATACTCCACGGCCATCACTTCATCCACAGAAAATTTTAATCACAGTTTGGTGGAATGTGACTGGAGTAATACACTACTCGTTCCTTCGAACTGGAATGATAATTACAGCCGAAAAGTATTGCCAGTACATTGAAGAAATGCATGAAAAATTGAAAATTATACGCCCATCACTTGTTAATCGGCATGGCCCAATACTTCTCCACGACAACGCTCGGCCGCATACATCGTACAAAACAATTGCGACATTTCATTCAGACCTACCTAATATTATTTACATAAAGCATAAGATGTAATGCAGACTAGTTTCAATTATAGTTATGTGTATTTTTCTGCCATAACATATCTTATTAAACTTGTCAGCTAAGAAGGGTCATTTACAAGTGTTTAAATTAAGCTTTAAATACCTTAATTTCTGATTATATAAAAAGTAAATAAAAATAACAGTGGGAGACTTACAGCATTATTTATGGTACATATTTTTTTAATCCTTTCTGATTAATTGACTGGTCTCTTCTTGATAAAATACTTGGAAAAATGAATGGATTTATTTATATCGATGATTTTTATATTGTTCAAACATATCCCATAAGTTACCCACCCTTATTTTTTTTACCCTTGGTGCCTCCTTTCCATCATGCTTTGTATAATATTGTCATTATGCACCATTTTTGTTATATATCAATGTAATTTTTACAAAGTTTAAATTATTTTCTAAAAGTAAATTTTATTTTACAGATCTATTTCTGCTTCACAAAACATATCTGTTGCTATTCTTGCTTTCGGTGAGGGCTGGCATAATTATCATCACGCCTTCCCATGGGATTACAAGACATCAGAATACAATGGTTATAAAACAAATTTCACAAAAGCTTTCATAGACCTATTTGCAAAAATCGGTTGGGCGTATGACATGAAGAGTGTTCCCCAAGATCTCATCAAGAGGAGGGTGGAAAGGACAGGCGACCTAGCAAAGCACCATCATGAAAGCGACATTTGGGGATGGGGGGATAAAGATATAGACAAACAGGAAAAAAAAATGGTAATGGACTTTCTGAGAGACAATAATGAGTACTGAAATTTTGCTCAAAGATATCGCTATGAAATGAGATTAATTATGCTCTGTCATTAATTCCCCTTGATAGAGGTAATTAATCAAATGAAATGTGAACAATTATTTTGACTGTTTATTAATTAGTAGTTTTAGATTTAGTTTTTTTTAATAATATAAGTACAACTTTTCAATAGATTCTAACAAACTCTCTTAAATTAATTAATTGTTCACAGTGCTACTTGGATTGAAAAAAAAAAGAATAACTAATATTGTGCGATTAATGATTCACAATTTTAAGTTATTTAAATAAATAAATTAAGCCAGATCACTGTAAGCTCTGAAGATTTAACCTAATTTTTAATAAGGTTTGGCTTGAAAAAGCAATTTAAAGAGCCAAGCCGAAGATTGACTGAATAGCAATAGAATTCACTCACTAATGCTACTTTAAAACTGTCTACTAATAACTAGTGACAAAGAAGTTAATTACATGAAGTGACATGGAGGAATTGTTTGATGGGTTAGAATCATCTAACATCATCTTTTTAAAAAAGCAGTAATATAAACATATGTTATTCAATGAAATTGTGACGAATAAGTCTAAAACATCGTTTTAACATAGCACTTTATGTAACCAAAATCAAATCATTTCTTTATTTCTTCATTTTTAATAGGAATAAATGGGATATAACGTATGTGAGAAAGGCTGTATGTTGATTGATTTACTATATGATTTCTTAAAAATAAATTAAGTCAATTCTATTTTACATTACGATTAGTAATATCAATTAGTGCATTGAGTTATTAACAATGAACCCCCACTAGACTATTCAATCAACAAACAGCCCTCAAAATTCATATCTAATAAAAATATCGCAGAGCATATAAACGCTAGATAAATAAAGTGATGTAAAATAGTTATAACACTAAATACGCTCAATTTTAGGTATTTGTCAACTGTGTTTTTTTTTCATTAAACTATTCATTGGGTGATATCTTATTTATTAATTAGATTACTATCAAACATATTTTTCACCATGGAAGGTTTAATAGAGAAAGTGAACAAAGAGTTTAATAGAATTCAAATGTTACACCTACAAAGATACAATTACAAAAATGAAAATAGAACAACTATTTATCTTTTATTGTGATACTTTCTGTAACTAAACATATTTATTATTTGACGGTAATAACTGTGGGAGTTACTTGAAGAAAAACTTTGACTAAACTTTTTAAGATTGGTTGTTATATTACTAATTGTACTATTATTTATTTTTATAAAACTGTAGCGCTGTGGTTTAGATTGCTTCCTTGAGTATATGCATTAAAGGAATTTGGGGATATTTTGAGGCCCCTGCATTTGTAATAAAAACTGAGATTACATTGATGTACTTGTCATGCAATGGATATATAGGCATGGCATAAATGCAATAGATTTATCTAATGGTTTAAGGCAGATAGTCATGCTAATAAGCGATTATGTCATATACGGGTCATTTAAAAACAAAATTGCAAATATATTTTCGGTAACAATAATTTGGTAATAATATAGTTTTTGTATTATGTAGTAGTTATATGAGCTGAAGAAGGAATGACGTCTGCTCACTGTTTTCCGATTTTGTAAATATAAATGCACCTTTCCTATTTTATTTTATTTATTTATAAGCAAATGAAAAATATTACATGTACTTACAAGTATTATTTTCTATAAGTTGTACACAATTCTGTACTAATGTTTTTCATTTCCTAAACTCAACAATTATAACATATTTAAAAGTAATAAATCAGAATAAATATTTTTATGAGTATAAGGAGCATTAACAATGATGTAGAATTTGTTTATAATTCTTTATATGGACTTGAAGCAGTGTTTATTTAAGAAATAGGATGGCTATTTTCTATTTATTAAGTCATAAAGATGTATAAATAAATAAAAATATTACAATATGTTTGTTTAGTTGTATAAATAAAACTTTCCCTTTACCTTCTTTAAAAAAAAACCAAAGCAACTGCGAACATATTACGTATCATCTTCATCAGATGTTTTCAGAGTTAAGATAAGCTGCTAAGTAAACGAAAGCATCACTTGGATCCAAACACTATAACTTAGAAAAAGACCTGTCTGTACATTTTTGCTCTTATAATTATTTTCATTAGTAATTCTCAGGGCGAGATACTGTAAGTTAATATGTTAGAAATATCCTGCACATTACTTTAAATAATGCCATTGAAACAATATCTGCATTATCTGGTTTCTCGATTACATTTGATAATACTCTATGGAATTGGCCTAAAATGGTCCATTTTTTTACATACAGAAAACTGATAATTTTTTTTTTACTAATCTCAGACCACTCGATGGAATTGAGTCTTTTCAAGAGTTTTCAATATTCAACTTTTTAGTTGTAAGCCAATTTCTGTTGAAAATTGGGAATCTTTTTACTGTAGGGCTACATTAAGTAAGCTTCATCTTCAATAAGCCTGCAATCAATAAATTGCTATAATACACATATCAAAGTGTTTATTATTTGGATAAAAATAAAATGCTGGACAAACTAACAAAGAAAAGAAAAATTCATGAGTGTTGGATCGGACATTTAAGGGGTTTTGTAATCGTTTTGAACATGATTTTAATGGCTTTTTCTAATAATAGTCCATTAGACCCATAATACAATAAGAACCATCAATCAAGAATTTGACACCTTTAATTTGATACCTTACTTGATTTGATTGAAAAATATTTATTTTTTAATTACAAACAATAAATTAATAATTTTCCTTTCATTATTTTTCTTAAGGTTACTTTTATTTTCAGTGTCTTTAAGATTAAGTAAAACTCCTATGCATAATATCATCCCTCTCATGAAAGTGGGACTGTTAACCAAAAATGAATAAATGATGACAGTTTTAATGACTTTACTACGGAATTATAGTTCACTTTATCCTCATAAATATTCCATATTTTAGTCATGACTTCGAGATATACAAAAATATAAAAACACATTGTTGTTTTAATACTAATGCATTTGTTAACAACCTTTCATTATTTTTCATGGAACTAGTTTTATTTTTAGCATCATCACACCATCTGAAACTACCATGCAAAATATCATTCCTCTAAAAAAATCAGCGGTAGAGTAAAACAAAAAACACACTTCATTAATGTCATTTTTAATGACTTTTTGGCTTTTGTTTGTTTTTTCAAATTATAATTTGAGAAAAAAAATGATATACATATTGTTGATTAGGCATCATTTTAATTTGTTACCATACTCTATTGAATTTATTATTCAAGTAAGGATTCCATGTAAAATTTCATTTCACCAGTTTTAACTGGGGACACAGACAGAAGACAAAGAAGTAAAAATATAAGGGTAGGGACTTTTGAACATAAACAAAACCTGATAAATTGTCTTAAATATTGGAGGAGAAGACTGAAAAACACAGAGCATTATTTAAAAAAATTCTTATTATAATTTAAGAAAATTGAGTCAAGTGTGATGCATCACACAATTAACGGCTTTCTGAAGGTTGTGAAAACGAATTTAATGAATTTTTGCATTTACAGTCCACTTGTATCCCAATGTATCATTAATCAGGACAATGTACAATATAAATTATTGATCAGGACATAAGGATTAATCAATTAATTATGTATAATTGCTGGTTGAGGAGAAATTTTGAGAAATGAAACAACTTGTCTCTCCACTTATCTTGTTTAGGATTACTTAGAAACAAGTTTCATTTCTTAAATCAAGAAATTAATTTGATACACTACTAAATATGGGGATTTTTCTTTCCTAGCAAGGAATAGATCTCCTAGCAAGCAAATGACACTTCACTTTAACCATGACATAGTTTTTACTTTGAGCATAATTGATATCTCAAATGGAATTTCCACACAAGCGGTTTCTCTATGTCTCTACATCAAACAAAGATTGATTTAGATTGAATTTAATTTTTATGACTATAGTTTTTGATGGTTTATGACTATAGTGGCCTATTTAAGCCTCATCAGATATCACACATTATGATTCAAGATGTCGGGAACTTTAATTTGAAACCCTACTAAATATGATTAATTAATGAGCTTTCGTTAATTTTCCTGTGGCTGATTTTGTTTATTAAACCATCAATGAGTATCAAATGGAACTAACATGTAAAATAACATTGCCTGGTTGAAATTCGGTTGAGTTAAAAGTTGTGAACATGAGTTAGTATATATAATTATTTGACCATTTCCTGAAGACCTTGCAAGATTGAGTGCTTTACTACTAATAGCTAAAAACTCTGGAATGTCATTGCTATTAATCTTGTGAAGAAGATGTGTGTGCTGATTACACAACTCACCTTTATTTATCGATATTACAAATTTAATATTTGTTCTCTTCAATATACTCCCCATTCACAATAATTCACCACTGTAGTTTTTTTTTAACACTGATAGAGGGAATGGAGAAAATCAATTTCTGCCAGTAGTTTCAATATATAAATGTGTCCCTTTAAGCAATGATTGAACTTTTGATAAAAGTCGCAAGGTGCTAAATTGAGTGGTGTTTATTAGTATTAATATAATTGTCATTAAAACACTGTAGATAGAAAGTGTTTTGTGAGCAGCTGGAATGTTCTGGTAAAGAACGAAATCATTTTTCCATAGTAGTGACCCTTGTTTTTCCGATTCTTTCTCTCTGCTTTTTCAAATTTATTTATAATAATGCTTGTAATAGGATATAACTTATTGAACCTTTTAGAACCCGTTCTTCCAAAATTTTCCTTGATATTGAAATAATAACTATGAGAATTGCTTTGACAAGATTCTCTATTCTTTGTATTGATGGTCTCTTGCAATGCATTGGCTTTCTTTCGGTTTCAGGACCAGATCATCACAAGTAATTACTTTGTGAATGAGGCTTAGATCTGCATCATTTGAGAAATAGATATGTATTTGTTTTTTGCTAGACTTCCCAAAACCTGAAAACAAACTGGACAAATCTCTTGGACACTTCACATAAATATTAAAAGAGGCTGCAATCAGTATTTACAAAAAAACAAAACAATACAACTAACAGTGTACCGCTGCCCTTTGAAATTCTCAGTTTAGTAAGAAAAATAAACAGAACATGATTGAATACCAGATAACCCACACAAAATAAGAAGTGAAGTTTGTAAAATTAATGAAATGAGAAAAATACTTTATTCTAAGACATTGCCCTCTAAGGACTGATTAAAACTGACAGATATTGCCAAATGTATCCCTCTATTCGATCAATTTTAGGCAATAGGTTATGGCTATAATGCTAGTAAAAGACTGGAGCTCCCTTATAGTCTTGGAGTTAGCTTTTATTGATTCTAGAGCAATTTTAAAAATTAAGTTGTTGCGAAAAGTAATATAGGTAATATTTTATATGCCCATACATATACAAATGGGTAGGAAAACTACAAAGATTAATTTTATGGATATTTGAGATTCTGTAAGCCTTATTTACATTTTATGGAATATATGATGATATATGATATTTTTTTCATTATACCAAAAATAATCTGAAACCTATATTTTTCATAAATTAATAAAAATGTATTATCCTTTCCTTTCTCTCATTTAACAATATTGATATTGTAAGCAATTCGTAGTTTATACCTTCAATACTATTCCACTGGGATTCCACCACTCCCAAAACTTGGAGTTTATATTTACAGAATTATTTGAAAAAAAAAAATGATTTCATATTGCTTCCTTAAATTTTTAATGAATATAGTTTATGTATATCAGCATAATGTATGTGTTCCTCATACTTAGTTCTTTTGAATTTCATTAGATAAAGCTAATCTCTGAAATTCCATAAAAAGTTAGTGAATATTGCCACATCAAAATATTCAAGAAATTGCTGCCCCATGCCGCAGTAGCACTACATTAGGTGATGTGCTACTGGAGCAGTCTTGTAACACAGCAAGACTTAGTCATTATGACTACTGTGCCACAGTTCCGTCGTTACAGCAAGTACTGAACTGCCTGTGTTGTGTACTTCCTAACTTCTCTAGCAGACACTCGGAAAGACAAAATTTGGTCCCAGCTATTCTTGGCTAGACTCATAACTGCGAATTCAGTACAGCTATTGTTTACCTAATAGTGGTTAATTAAAGAACTAACTGAATGGTTTGAAAAATAAAATTATTTATCAAAGAAATTATATTAAAATTATTTTACCCTGATTCCAACGCTTAGAATAATAATTATTGAAAATTATAAATTTTGAAAATGGCAAGAGAGGAGACAGCCAGATTTCAGATCCCTGTTACTCTGTTTGACTAGCTTAGTTAATTTTAATTAATTTGATAGTTAATAATAATTTTGCTCTCAGTTTTATAAAATGATGTCATTATTATTTATTTTAAGGATAATTATTTATTAATTAATGGCCCTAACTATTTACTGTACTTTATTTATATATTAAATAAGCCAGAACTTATTTATAGTAACGTTTGAATTTTGTTTAGTTTTATAATTACATTTTATAACAGTTTATAGCTGTTATAAATAATTTTTTTAACAAGTAAGATTTGCTTAACTAACCTAAAGTGCAGAATTATCTTCCATCACTAAAGACAAAAAGCAAAACATTCATCAACAACAATGTCTGCACACAAATTAGTATTTTATTATAATCACTGGTTATTTTTAAAATTTAGTGTTTTGACAAATAATTTTCATATAAAGCACATGCTTGATTTTAAAAATTATCTACTTGTTATAATTATTCTAAGTCAGTTTTTAATAAATAACTTGTTATCTCCCTTTAGACCTTTTTTGAAATATATCTGCTTAGGTATAAGTTTTTTTTTTTTTATATTATATGTCCTATTTACAAGATCGATTCTGATAATTATGCCTCTACTATAATTTTTTGTATCCCATCAAGTTATACATTTCTATTAATTCAATAACTTATTATTCATTCAATTATGTATTTTAGTTATTTGAGTTTCATTTAGAATAGAATAGAAAAAAAATCTTTATACTTGGATCATGCCTCCTACAAATAGTAACAATACAGAAATAAATTTTTTTAATTCAATAACAACTTTATTATGATGAAATTACAATCTGCCTACTTAAAAGGCAATAAATAATTGAGATAAGTGTTTTCATTCATACCATATTTACAATTCATCATTCGTTCGCACATTCATACAATATTTACAAACAGCCCAGGGGCCCCCCAAGTCCACACGCTGTTGCCTCCCTCGCAAGCGAAAGAGGAAGCGGAGTCCCGGGAAGTCCCCAACGCTCCCCACCAGCCACGTCGCCGGATACGAGCCAGCGGAGGCTGACGAAGAGCGCGAGAGCCACATACGCTCAGGACATGATTGGAGAAACTGGCCATTGCCAGGACTCCCACTGTGCGCATTTATAGTAGGTCACGAGGCCACTGCCGTTTCAGTCTCCGGGGAGGTTTATAGGGATGAGTGGAGCAGTGCAACGACTGTGCTACGGGATTAGGGTGGTTGGATAGGTTACTATGGAATTTCATGAATTTGGAAGGGATGAGTTCAAGAATGTAGGGTATATTAAGATCATTATGAAGGGTTTTGTTGGTGACGTAATAGGGGGCATTTACTATTGTTCTCAGGACTTTTGATTGAAAGGATTGGATGCGCTTGATGTTCGACTTTTTTGCTGTCCCCCATAGCTCTATTCCGTATGTCCAGATTGGCTTAAGTATAACTTTGTAAATAAGTAGTTTATTTTCTATTGAGAGATGGGATGTCCTTCGAAGTAGTCTGTACAGTAGTCCAAAGCGTCTGTTTAGTTCATGTCTTTTTAGCCTCGTGTGTGGGTTCCATGTAAGTCTTTTGTCGAGATGGAAGCCTAAATACCTTACTGTCTCAGACACGGGGAGAGGAATCGAAAAATACTAGCGGACAGGACTTACGGCAGAGGGTAAAGGTTATGTGGGAACATTTTGCTTCATTGACCTTGATTCGCCATTGGTTGCACCAATACTCGATCTCATCAAGGTGTTTTTGAAGGTTTTGGGATGCTATATCAGGGTCTGAGTGGGATGACAAGACTGCAGTGTCATCTGCAAATGTTGCCAAGAAGGTATTGGGGGTAGAGGGGACATCAGCGGTATATAGGTTATAGAGGATGGGACCCAGGACGCTGCCCTGTGAAACTCTTGCTTTTATGGGATAGTAGTTAGAATATTCTAAACCACAGCGGACTTGGAAGAAGCGGTTTGAAAGGTAGGACTTTAGGATTAGAAAAAGGGTCTGTGGTAAATGTGTTTTAAGCTTGTAAAGCAAACCTGCGTGCCAAACCCTGTCAAAAGCTTGAGCTATGTCCAGAAATGCAGCAGTGCAATACTGTTTGGATTCAAGGGCTGAGGAAATGTGATCAACAACGCGAAGGCCTTGTTGAGTAGTGGAATGTTGTTGACGGAAGCCAAACTGATGTATAGGAAAAAGGTTTTTGGATTCAACAATTGGAAGTAGACGTTTTAAGAGGAGTTTCTCAAATATTTTTGAGAGGATAGGGAGTAGGCTAATTGGACGGTAAGATGAGGCGTCGTTGGGTGGTTTTCCGGGTTTGGCGAATAGGACAATAATGGAGTGTTTCCAGAGGAGAGGAAAGTGCGTAGTTCGGATAATGCAATTATAGATGTAGGTTAGGAAGATTATGGCTTTATGAGGAAGCTGTTTGAGAATTTGAGGAGTAAGAAGATCATATCCAGGGGATTTTCTGTAAGGTAAGTTTTTCAGAAGGTATTTGACCTCAGAGGGGTTAACGGCTTTTGGTGGAAGTGAGAGAGGTATAGGTGAAGTGAGGTAATCTTCTACAGTTGTGCTATGAGTATGGTTTTGATGAGAAATGTGAGGTGTGAAAGTATGGGTAAGATGCAGAGCAAATTCCTCCGACCTATCCCCATCCGAAGCCGCCCAGGACCAATCATCACGACGGAGTGGGTGTGAAACAGGATGATACTTTAGGATTTTTTTAGTTACATTCCACAGAGAGTTATCCCTGGTAGAAAGAGAGGAGAGGTGGGAATTGAAGGAATCGGAACGGAAGGACGCCAATTGCCGCTTTACCAATTTGCAGTACTGATTGTATGAGCGGCGATCAGCTGGATGTCGGGATCTTTGCCATACTGTTCTGGAACGGCGTTTGGATTGGATTAGGTCTTTGAGATGCTGAGGTAAACGATTATGATTGTAGATTTTTGGGTGACGATGGGGTGACGATGCCTCCCAAGCCGACCTCTGGACCAGAGTAGTGAAAGAATGCACTGCACCATCTAGGTCTTGGGATGTTTTCAGGGACACTTTGAGGTCAATGGAGTCTGTAAGAAGCTGGTGGAAGTGGTCCCAATCGACTGGGCCCCTAATAAATGAAGGAGGAGGTAGTTTGTGAATTGGTTTTAGGGAAATGGTTAATTATAAAGGGCTATGATCGGAGGAGAGGTCATCGAGGCGCTTGAGTGAATAGTTTAGTGTTCCTAAACTATTGTAGAAGAAGAAGTCTAGGAGATCTGGATTTCGGTTGGGATCTGATGGCCAATAGGTGGCTGTGTCAGGAGAGATCGTGGAGCAATGTTTCCGTGCGAGTGCAGACAGCAAAGCACGTCCGCGTGTATTCGTGGATCTTGACCCCCAGTGTTGGTGCTCTGCATTAAAGTCCCCACCCACAAGGAAACAATGTCCCATGGAGTCTAGAAAGGAGATGAATTATGAATCGGAAATGGATTTATTGGGAGGGCAGTACACTGATGCTAGAGTAAGGGGGAAAGGGAAGGTGCTGATTGACACTGCAGTGGACTGAAGGAAATCATGTGCTACCAAAGGAACTATGTGATGAGAAATGGAATTATGAACAATGACAGCGGTACCTGCGTGGGCTCTTCCATCTGGGTGATCAGTTCGATAAGTCTGGTACTGTCGAACGGTAAATGGTCGTTTGCTCGTAAGTCTTGTTTCAGTAATGAGAGCTACGTCGATGTTCTTGTCGTGGAGTAGTGCTGTCAGTTCGTTAGTGTGGGTGCGAACACCATTCGCATTCCAAAGGAGTCGGAACGATCCACTTATGGATTATGTTTAACGGGGATAAGGTAGGAGACAAGATTTGTGAGAAGTGAAATGAGAGGGGTAATTAGGGTTCTGAACTCTGTAAGGAATGAGGTTAATAGGCTGGTGAGATCCGAAGAGCTTGAAGGTGGAGGAATATGTGAGATGTGTGGTTGAGGATGGGATTGAGCTTGAGGGTTGACGGGATGAACGGAATGCTGGGAAAGGTGATCTTGTGTACAGGGGGTGGGCGGTGCCTGTGACTGCTCTCTGTTGCGAACGGCATCGGCGAAAAATACAGTAGGCCTCAAGTTTCTGGCTGGGCCGCTTCTTGCTGCAAGTTTTTCCACTTCTGGCTGACGGCGTTGTTCGGTCCTCGACTTCAGTGTTCTGTAAGCCTCACAGCCCTTGTAGTTGGCCGGGTGGCCTTGCTTGCAAAGTACGCATACCGCAGGCGATTTTAGGGGCTTTTTGCACAATTCGCTTTTGTGCTGCCCACTACACTTTACACATCTGGGAGGGTGGTGGCAGTAAGATTTCGTGTGCCCATATGCCTGACAATTATGGCACTGGACGATGTATCGTTTGGGGAACGGTTTTTCAACCTGTACCCTTGTATAGTACAGGTGTGTTAGTTCATAAATCTTCTCTACTCCAGGTGTTCGCTCGAGATCACCCTATACTCCATTGTATATATATTGTAAACAAATGTAAATAACATTACCCAAATATAAATCATTCTAAATATGTTAAACAATAAAACATGCTGCCAGGGCCTAATTAGTTACATGAGATGGGACACCAGCTGTCAGTATCCAGGTATATGGATGGGCCCAAACAGCTGGCAAACCCTTCCAGCGTCTGCCAGCGAACAAAGTACAGCCACAGCATTGGTCACAACAATGCCGACGATGATTGGTTGCGGGTAAGGCTAGCTGGGTATTTAAGCCGGTGGTTTGGTCCCTGTAAACCATTCTCCTGTCAACTACCGGCCCGTGGCTCCAGCATGAAACTCTGAAACCTGACTGCTTCTTTATGAAAAACCTCTGCATCTCTTCTCTCCTAACCTCGCTAGGTTTTAGTCCGGCGTTGTCAGACCCCCCACCTTCCTAGTGGGAATCTCTGCCTTCGTCTCGCTAAATCTAGTACCTCCTTGGGAGATACCTCTCCCTAGTGGACAACGGTTGTCGTGGCCCTGCAAACTTACCAAGCAGTGTCTCCCACGACAATTCAGTCTGCCTCTCTCCGGTTCACACTCGCTTTTGGGATCCGGACGGATTTTGCCTACCTTCCGATACCGAGTGTGAATTCGTGGTAATTCCAAGACCACACAAACTACCTACCTACCTACCCTATACCTCTTTTCCTTAACATAGTGCATTGTCGGGGCACATACCTATCAAAAAAATGGAGTCAGATAGTAAAGCCGTCATGAAACGATTGTCCAGGTTATAAACTCAAATAATCCTCACTTGTCACCAGGGCTAGGGTAACCAGGCACCCCCCTCGTGACGACCCGACAACTTCTTTAAGACTCACCTCGAATCTGCTAAACCTTCAGTTGTGCATGATGAATAGTTACTTAGGAGTGTAATCCCAGGGGTCGTTTGTCACCTCATGAGGATTGCAGGTTGCAATGAAGGCTTCAAATATTTTTCACAAATAAACAAAAGACTTTTGTAACGACTTCGTAATAAGTACAATTAAAAAAAACAACATAAAGGTCATTTGACTCAAACAAAGTCGCCAAACCCTCAGATTTATCCCCGGCCTGCACGCTACACCCTATTATTAGTTCGGGGGAGAGAGCTAGGCACAAACTCCATTACCTGTAGTACAACATCCCGAGATGACAGGATCACTATCACACCTACCACATCGCGGCCAGGCACGACAGGACGACGTAATGTTCAATCGGAACCTACCCAAGCGTCAGTAAGCAGCAAATCCAGTTACCTTAGTCGGCGTTCAGGACCAGAGCTCGTGCTCGGGACGACTCTCTGTCTGCTGGGTAGCTACAGGCTAGTCAATCTTATCCCTTTTTTTCACCTGTACATACAAGATATATATTTTTACCAAGGCCCATGCCAAGCGAGAGGCTATTCATTTTAACAGATAAAAACAATAATGAATAAGACAAAGAACATCAATCTAAGAATATAAACTCACGAAACGTTCCGTGGCCTCCCAACTTTTTTAAAACCAATAGAAGTTAACCGGCAAATCAATCGAAGAAAATTTAATACTGGAATGAATATGAATAATTCTCAAGATGGAAAATAAAGTATAAAACAAAAAATAAAAATGAGCTGTAAGACGCTCTGGTTGATAACCCTATCCAAAAACCACAAAAATGGTTGGAAATATAGACGATGCAAAATAAATATAAAAACAACAGAAGATTATCAATTCTAAATGTCAACAATAGTGCCAGTAATAAAAAAAAAAAAAGACGAATGAATAAAGGTTCCCCGACAGTTTTATTGTTTTTTTTTCTTAGCTCTCAAACTTATAAAATAGGATGTGAGAAAATTATTTTGGGCTAATGAGTGCCTTTCACTAAGGGGAGTCCCCCATTTGAAGGATGTATGAGAAGGATATAGGGTGTGGAACGCCTAAAGGAGGCGGGTGGAATCAGGAAGGTAGTGAGAGTCTACCGAGGGTGGAGCCTAGGTTTAATTAAAACCAGTTTTATTGCAAATAATTCTTCCCATTTATCTAAGGGAGAGGCTCAACTCAGGTAATAAGGTTGTAATCTTTCTCCTATATGAATTGTTTGTTTTACAATTGAGATCGTGAAAATGATTCGAAAGATATGAAATTTGAACATATGACATAGCAGCTCAAAATATAGCTGATTCGATTTTCGTATATAGTATTGAGCAGTATTTTGAAAATGTAAATAAAACTAATGTAAGTAGCTACACTATAATCCCCTCGGCTCTGCTATTCGCTGTCTCGCTTTTTAGTCACCTGACCAACAAACCAAAACAAAGTAGCTGTTAACAAGTCATGAAAACAAGGTACCATCAGCGCAGTCCGTTTATATCATACGAGAAGCGAAATATTGAACTCTACCAAGAATTTTAACTGCCCACGGTAGATGAATTTATTCGTCGTAGCTTTAGCTACTACTATGGTCAGCAACTATGAATCAGTCCAAAATTCTCTCGCTCATTCATACAGAATTTACAATCAGGCCAGAGACCTCCCAAATACATATGGTTGTCACCTCCCTCACATGCGAAAGAGGATGCGGAGTCTTAGGATGTCCCCCTCCCCCACGCTCCTTAAACACAACAATTACTGCTTTCGCTGATGACATAGTGGTGTAAAGTAGCAGCATGAGCGCCAAGGTAGCTCTAAGGCAGGCTGAAGTAGCCGGTAACCAGATCAGTGAGAGATTGGGGAGAATAAATATCTCTGTAAATGGAGGTAAGACTGCGTAATTGTCTCTTTCCAAAAGGGAAAAAGTCCGCTGCCTACTACTTACACAGTAGGAGCGCCGCAAAACTCACCAGCCAACAACCTAGTATATCTGGCCATTGAAATGGACAGACACCTCCATTTTAGAAACCATTTTGCGAAGAAGTTGAAGCAAACTCGCACGAAGTCTTACCGTCTTACGCATTTATTGACTTCCCCCAGTCTATCACTGCGCCTAAAGCTCATGATATATAAGAGTGCATTCAGGCCTACTCTGCTGTACGGTGCACCGCTTTTTCGTCATCTGACGTATACGACAGCTAGGCGACCCCAACAATTTCAAAACGGTATACTGATGAAAGTGGTCAGACACTCCATTCGAGCAACGGAGCAACAGTGAGCTTCACGAGATATTTGAGCTGCCTACGGTGGATGAATTCATCCAGCGTAGACATATCAAATTTTTTGACTCCCTACAGTACTTGACAACCCTGGTGTTTAACACCATAACCCCCGCTCCGTTCCCCTATCGATGGCAGGACGCTGTCGCGGCTGGAACGCTTTAGCCTTAGGTTCTAGTTTTTAAGTTTTAGTTTGTAAGTTTCCTTTTAAATGTAATCTGAAGGTGAGCCCCATCAAATAGTCCTGTTCATATTGTATTGTTATTTTAACTTCCAAAAGAAATTGTACTTGTAAATATCATTCCTCCTTCAACTGCATCTGCGCATTCAGGACGATGAGAAAATTGTAAATATTGTTCATTGAATTTTGATCATATGTTGTAAAAATGTTGTTAAATAAAAGAGGTTTTGAAAAAAAAAGCCACAAGCCTGTGGGGCTGACCAAAAGCGGGAGCCACAGACGCTGATGATTGGTGAACCCAATCCATTGCCAGGACTCCCACTGTCATGTATTTATTTATAACAGGTCACGAGGCCACTGCTACTTTAGTTTTGCCCATCGATGGCAGCAAGCAGTCGAGGCAGGAACGTTTTGTAAGTTTAGTTTTTAGTTTTCCCTTATTGTAACCCGAAGGTGAGACCCATCACCTAGTCCAGTCTATTATTTTTGTAATTCTAACTGTAAAATGAAAAATGTTCACAATTCTACCCTCCTTCAAATGCGTGTTATGCTATGCAGGAAAAGGAGTCATAAATATGCAAATTTGTTCATGTTATTGTTCATTTGTTTGGAACAAATCTTTGAATAAAGTGGTTTGGGGGGGGGGGAAGAAAAAAAAAAAGCGACTTTAGTCTGATGAGTGGCGCAGTGAAATGACTGTGCTAGAGGATTAGTAGGAGGACTAGCAGAAATAAACATGATTCTTAATAAACATGATTTTTAATAACATACAATAACTTGACCATCGATTTGAAATATCGTGCTATATATAATTTAACGCTCAGTACTGCACTTCATACTAGTATAAAAATAATTTCATGTTGCAAGGCTTGCGTTTAAAAATGTCTAATATTTAAAAATTAATTTTTTTTGTTAGCTTCGGCGGAGTAGTTGAACGACCTCGAGTGTTTAAGAACCAAAGCATTTTGAGAATCTTGAAATTGAAAGTCTGTTATAAAGCCACCATGCATACTTTATAGGTTTTGAAGTGAAAGGGGCGGTGCTTTCCACCCTTAATAGGGGAAAAAGGGCCTTGAACTCTATACACAAACAAACAAGTAAACTATGCCAACATATTTATTGGTATGCTTTATATATGAGGCTTATTTTTTATTAGGAAATTTATTTGCGGTAGGATTCTATCTTGACTATCAGTTCATCTTCTTTCCTCCAAACACGAAGGGCTCCATGCTATCGTAGATCCCATAAAAACTCACATATCCATCGTAATGTTTCATAACATAATTTGAAACATAGACTAGCCTAATAAATACTAACAATAAATTAAAGGACTACTAAATACTGAGCTTGCCGTTTCATTAACTAACCTCCGAGTATATTTCGAATTTTGAAGATTCTAGATAAAACTGGGCGACTTAAACAGGCGGAGTGAGAATTGCAATTTTCAATTTAAAAAAAAAAGTACTCAAACAGGAATGCGATTATTTCCTTATTAGCTACAAACATCAGGCAGCAGAATCTCAACCAGTAGAGCCCAATACCTTTCATTGCACTTTAATTTAAGAAAAAAAAAAGATTGAGGACACTAGAAAAAAATAGTGAGACGATGTCGAATGAATAGTGTTGAATCTTTTCACTTGTTTGAATTCAACGTTTAGTTTAGAGTCAACATTTTATTGACGTGTAACGATCGAAGAGGGGTAGTTCATAAAAAATGTATACATTTTCTCTCCTTTTGTCGAATGAATTCTGGGAATATTGTAGATTACTACCCGCATAGTTGGAGTTCGTAAACAACATGTTTTCATTTAAGCAGCTTTGAGAAGCTTCTGTGTATTTGTCATGAGCTAGGAACGTTAATTAATTTTCTGCTTCATTTTCATATTCAGTGGATATGGTCTGAATAAGTCTGTTCGGGTATGGGATTTCTAAACATAAAAAGCTCTGGTGAAATAGAGCCATCGATGATGCTTATTGTGCATTTAACATTCCACAATAACAATAAACCATGTAAAACCCCTAGTTGGGTATAAGATTAATTAATAACTACGCTTTGGACCGATTTGCTAGTTTATAATTTCAAACGCAATACAAATTTGAAAGTATATTCAATTTAGATGAATTAATAAGGTTTTTTAAATTTACAGATAATAAAGATCCTCGGGCGAATTTATTTACAAATTATTGTTGTATTTCCTGTAGCATCGCTACATTATATACAAGTTTTTTTTCCCTTAGCTCTCAAATTTTTAAGATTATAAATATGGGAAAAATAAAGGAGTTTATTTGGAGTGAGCGGATCCTTTTACTAGGAGTACCTGCTTGAAGGTGGAGTGAGGGAATTAAGGAGTGTGGGAAGCCTCGGTAGAGGTTGGTTGTTGCGGTGCAGTGGTGAGAGTCCACTGAAGGCTGAGCATAGAGTTTCTCTAGGCATGTAGTAGAAGCTCATTCAGTTGGATAGCAGTGATGGGTGCCCGTCAGAGGCTTGTTGTTGATTGGCCAAGGGCCGTGATGTCCACCATTTGGTCTGCTTTCCCAAATCTAGAGAGTTGCCATCTTGCCGGTAGTGGTGGGGGTGTCAGGTCAGGAAAATCGGAGTTCCAAACAGTAGTGCTGGCCTCAGGACGCTCTGATATATGAGCAGTTTCAGCCTCAGATATACAAGTTTTGTTATTTTATAAAAATTATGTGATGAATAAACAAGTATAATGATATACATTATATGTGACTGAACTAAACTGACTAATAAAGGGGATAAGGCTCACATTTTTGATCGATCAATTAATAACGTAGCGATACCTAGAACATTTAAAATAAGCATATTCCAATGAAATAATGTAAACGAGATGAAATTAATATTTAGGACTTTTTAGGATATTTTAAGTTTATAATTTAAGAAAACGATCAAATGTTAAACTCAATGAATAGAGTAAAATTCAATGTGACAGTTAGGATAAATAATTTTCGATTAAAATATAATACACTTGGATTAAAAAGCTGATACATCAAAAACCATGGTCAAATTACGTAGTCTGATTGATGTAAAAATATAAAAATGTGCAAGTATTATTGCAGTTATGAGCTGTACGCTTTTTCAACGCTTTGGTCAGTTATGGAAGCAGACAACCTGTGCCAGCAGCTCAATCAGCACTCAATCATATCCTACATATTCTCCTCTATATAAACCCTCCTCTAGAATAATTAGCACTTCTTCCCTTTTAGACGTAAGACTGTCACATTACTTTGACCTATACCACTTACTCTGTTTGTCATGATAAACTTTTTAAAAAGCCTTTTGTCAAGATACATTCTTTAACTGGCCTGAAGGTTGAAATGGGGGAGGCGGGATGTCTTTATTTTTATTTAAATTATTAGTATTGAGTGAATCCAGCTTAACATAAATAGATTTATTTTTACAGATTGAGGCTGATACAATAAATTTTGCGGGAGAATAGCCTCTATGAGGGGACATTTTGGTGTCACCCTCTCACACTCTCCAAACTCTATCGCATATCCTCTAGGATGCTTTCCCGTTAGTTCTAGAACTACATGCCTAGAGATACTCTAGGCTCAGCCTTCAGTGGACTCTCACCACTGCACCGCAACATTTTCACCTCTACCGAGGCTTCCCACACTCCTTAATTCCCTCACTCCACCTTCAAACAGGTACTCCTAATAAAAGGATCCGCTCACCGCAAATAAATTCCTTCATTTTTCCCTTATCCATATCTTAAAAATTTGAGAGGTAAGGGAAAAAAAAAAAAAAGTTCTAGGACATTGAATGAACTGTGAATTCTGTCATTTCAGCAAATGTTGATTCTTGAATGGCACTTGTATTTCTGACTTTTTCATGATCAGGAAATTTTGTTTTACAGTGTGATACCATACGTGCATCGCTAGTATGTGAGTTGACCTCCTATTTAAATTTTAAATAATATTGTTGAAGGCAATCCCTATTTATTATTCATATTAATTAATCAATGACACCTAATAATATTTTACGAATATGACAATATTTTTTAAATTTTCACAACGTATAATGTGACTTCCATGTAAAATTTCATATCTCCAGTTTGACAGAGGACACACAATGACCAGAACAGGCAGAGAGGTATAAGGGTTTCCGGTTTAGAAAAAAAGAAAACAAAAAAAGAAACTAAAAAAAAAACGGGCAATTGTTCAACAAAGGCTGAAGCAATCTAAAAGCAAACGCTTCTCGTATATTTTCATCCGCTGTGTCTTTTAAAAGTCGAAACGCGTACTTCCTTTACCTGCCATGAGTCGAGTCCAGCGTGAAATAATATTTTATTCAGCAATAGAATTAAATAAAATTTAGATAGCAAATATCTTCCAAAGAAACAACCATTTGAAATTTAGTGCATAGAAACACTTGGTATTTCATCGTTTTAAAAAGATACACGAACGAACGCCGGATTTTACCTGCTAAACTATTTACTATGATTCTTTCCTTTATTGTGCTAAAATTACAATCTGCCTTGCTAGGCAATAAGTAATTAAGATATACTATCATTCATACAATATTTACAGACAGCCCAGAGGCCTCCCAAGTCCACAAAAGAGAAAGCGGAGTCCTGGGAAGTCCCCCACGCTCCTCCGTCAGCCGCGTCACCGGATACTAGCCAGTGGAGACTGACCAAGAGCGCGAGAGCCACAGACGCTCAGGACATGATTGGAGAAACTGGACATTGCCAGGACCCCCACTGTCACTCGATTATAGCAGGACACGAGGCCACTGCCGTTTAAATCTCCGAGGAGGATTATAGGGATGAGTGGCGCAGTGCAATGACTGTGCTACAGGATTAGGGTGGTTGGAAAGGCTACTGTGGAATTTCATAAACTTGGAAGGGATGAGTTCTAGAATGTAGGGTATATTAAGGTCGTTATGAAGGGTTTTGTTGCTGACATAATAAGGGGCATTTACTATTGTTCTCAGGACTTTTGATTAAAAGGATTGGATACGCTTGATGTTCGACTTTTTTGCTGTCCCCCACAGCTCTATTCCGTATGTCCAGTTTGGTTTAAGTATAACTTTGTAGATTAGTAGTTTATTTTCTATTGAGAGATGGGATGTCCTTCGAAGTAGTCTGTACAGTTGTCCAAAGCGTCTGTTTAGCTCTTGTCTTTTTAGTCTCGTATGTGGGTTCCAGGTCAGTCGTTTGTCGAGATGGAAGCCTAAGTACCGTACTGTCTCGGGTACAGGGAGAGGAATAGAATTAAAATAAACTAGTGGACAAGACTTGCGACAAAGGGTGAAGGTAATGTGGGAACATTTTGCTTCATTAACTTTGATCCGCCATTTGTTGCACCAATACATTTACTATGATAAAAATCAAAAAAACTATCACGGCCAATGCAGGGTAAACGAATTCTATGCAAGAAAACAGTTACATTTTTACAGAATAAATAGGCTAGGCTTGAGTAATTCAAATTCTAAAATCCTTACTAACTACTTTGGAACTATGGAATAAGAACTAACGAAATTAACTGGTTTTAAATTTTCTTAAATGCGGGCTTAGTCATCGCATTCATACGTGTTAATCATTCAAGCATGTAAACTAGTAATTTTATTATTAATATTTCTTATTATCGTATTCCAAGATGGGCATGTAATTGCAAATGGTTACCGAATAAATGTTTGTATCCATGCTTTTAGCCCATATAATAAGAGCATATAAACCAAGTAATAAAGTAATTTCTCGATAATCCTCTAAACGTATTCTTCGTTAATAGAGTTATTTATTATTATGGTAATAAAAAAGGCACAAATACAAATCGTTTTATCTCCCGACCCTTACATATGGAAGTGAAAGCTGGATAATGCTTGATAAGCAAGCCAGCCGAATTACTGCAGCAGAAATGAAATTTCTGAGGAGAGCGGTTGGGAAGACAAGAAGGGATTGCATCAGAAATGTTCAAATAGCAGTTTGAGGTGACAGAACTAAAGACCACGCTCGAATCACGACAGCTGAAGTGGTTTGGCCACGTGTTTCGTTCATGGGAGATGAAAGAGAACCAAAGAAAGTTCTAGAAGCCCGACCATCTGGGAAAAGACCGAGAGGAAGTCCCAGAATTTTCTACCAGGAGAACATCCTGAGGATTGGAGGGAAAAAAGACAAAACACTCCAGCAGATGAAGCAGCTATGTATTTATCGAGGCTCCTCGACGCTGATAACAAGGCACAAGAGGAAGGCAAAGAGAGAGAGAAGAAAGTAATAAAAAAATTAATCTTTAGTTATTGATGCTTTGCTTCTCTTCGCCCCCCCCCCAAGTTATGACCATTTAATTGGTCACCTTAAGCCCTGCAGTGATTCTAACCCTTTCAGCGGCACCGTGTGAGATGAGATATTCTAAAATAAAATCTCTGATATGGAGAAACTGGCTTCTCTATTTGCTCTAGGGTTAACACAATGGTGGAACATTTTTTTTAAGAAGTTGGTTTTAGCAAGTTGGTTATGGCGGTAGGAAGGAATTTTGTTTTAGCCCTTAAATGTTTTTTAAGAAACTGTCGCGTAGCTTGGACACATCTCTGTCACTATCCCATTAAATCCACATCATACGTCCTTAACTTACAATCATATTTTTAAAAACATGCAACTGTATCTATGTTATGATGTTGCAACATAACAAATCAAATGGTGGAAATGTTAAAGCAATTGATCCTTGGTTCAACCAGTCTAAACAAAGTTGGAGAAAAATATTTATTTTCGGTTCGACTGTACTGAAAAAGATACTTCAACAGAGCTCTCGATACAAAAGGCCTTTGCCGCTCTAAAAAAAGCTTCAGACCTGAGTTGTAGGTAACGCTAATAGCTCAAAAGGTCAAGCTTCCGTTCGGAATTCCCAACGGGTCTCCAAAAGCTGGAATAGATCTCATAAAACGATTTTTTCAGGTAAGTTTGCCAGCAGGTAAAAGGTTCGACTAGTCCGGGCGGGGCCTTAACACAATTGTTTTTTTGTCACAATTGCGAGGGCTAAGAAAAACTACCCACTAGAAGAACCGTTTTGTAATTTTCGGGCAAGAACTACGTCTTACTCTGGACCCCGGGCTTAGAACAAATAAATGTTTGGAGAAAAACCTAAATATTATATATATAATTGACTGCGTGATTTTTTCATTCCAAAAGGGCAAAAGTCCACTGCCTACTACATAAACCTCCATTTTAGTAACCACTTTACGAAGGAGTTGAAGCAAACACGCACGAAGTCTTACAGGCTTACGCATTTATTAACCTCCCCCAATCTATCACTGCGTCTGAAGCTACTGATCTACAAGAGTATACTCAGGCCGACACTGCTGTAGTATGGTGCACCGCTTTTTCGTCATCTGACGTATACGACAGCTCGGCGACTCCAACAATTTCAAAACGGTATACTGATGAAAGTGGTCAGAAATACTTCATTCGAGCAGCGGAGCAACAGTGAGCTTCACGAGATCTTTGAGCTGCCTACGGTGGATGAATTCATCCAACGTAGACATATCAAATTTTTCGACTCCCTGCAATACTTGACAAACCCGGTGTTTAACACGATAACCCCCGCTCCGTTCCCCCATCGATGGCAGGACGCTGTCCCGGCTGGAACACGTTAGTCCTAGGTTTTAGGTATAGGTTTTAGTTTGTTTTGTTTTGTTTGTTTTTTTGTGTTTAGTGCCGGTAACAAGCTAACGGTGAGCCTCATCACCTAGTGTTGTGGATATGGTTATGACTTTTTATACTACAGATTGAATGTATTTATATTATGCCCTCCTTCGAATGCATCGGTGCATCGCAGTACGAGGAGCAACTTGTAACTCTATAAAAATTGTTTGTTCATTGTATTATTTTTTTGAGGTTTTGAACAACAATTTCAGAACGGAATCCTCATGAAAGTGGTCAGACACACTACATTCGAGCAGCGCAGAAACAGTGAATTACACGAGAACTTTGAGCTGCCTACGGTGGATGAATTCATTCACCGTAGACATATCAAATTCCTTGACTCCCTCAAAACATAACAAACCCCGTGTTCAACACGATCACTCCCGACCCGTTCCCCCGTCGATGGCAGCAAGCGGTCGAGGCAGGAACGTTATAGTTTGTAAGTTTAGTGTTAGTTTAACCTTATTGTAATCCGACGGTGAGCCCCATCCATCCATGTGGACATTCATTAATTTGCTATCGTGAAAACCCGCAGAAATATCAAATAGCTACTAACCTGTGACCTTAGAAATCTTAGATGTTTTTAAATTTTGAATCGATTATTAGCCATGAATTTAGGTATTAGGATTTTCATCAATTTTATTGATGGAGATAGTTTTGACTTTCCGCCTAACTCACAGCGGAGAAACGAGATTCAACGACTATCTCATACTAGGCCTTGATACAGAAACTTTGAACATTAATAAATTTGACGAAAATCTAACTATTATTTTTCACCAATCCAAGCCGATATCCCAACATTCACTTGCATCAAAGTTTTTTATAGTCAACACTTATGATTGCATTCAAATGTTACCTTCTTTAATTCCTATGAGTTCTCCAACTTCTGGAAAAGATCATATAAAGCATTTACATTTTTATCGAGTGATTTTATTTTTCCACAGTAGTAAATGCCCCTTATTACGTCAACAACAAATCCTTTCATAACGATCTCAATATATCTTCTCGAACTCATCCCTTCCAAGTTCATGAAATTCTACAATAACCTATTCAACCACCCTAATCCTATAGCACAGTCATTGCACTGCACCACTCATCCCTATAATCCTCATCAGATACTTAAAACGGCAGTGGCTGCTTGCTATAGGTGGGTAACAGCGGGAGTCCTGGCAATGACCAGGTACTCCAATTATGTCCTGAGCGTCTGTGGCTCTCGCGCTCTTTGTCAGCCTCCACTGGCTCGTATCTGGTGATGCGGCTGATGAAGGAGAGTGGGGGGACTCCGCTTCCTCTTTCGCACGTGAGGGAGGGGTCAACCATGTGGATTTGGGAGGTCTCTGGGCTGTTTGTAAATACTGTATGAATGAGCGAGTGAATGAAAATTGTAAATATAGTATGAATGAAAACATTTATCACAATTACTTATTGCCCAAGGAGGCAGATAGTAATTTTATAAAAAAAAATATATGTTTTTATATTTTTGAACTAAATTGCACGTTTTGAAAATTTATATTTAAATATGAAAGGATTTAGTCTTATTCAGTCAGTTTCTTGAAAAATCGAGAAAAGAACTGATTATAAAAAATCAACTTAGTATTTTGACAATCAAAAATTAATTATTATTATCACAAGTAGTGACTTGTCAACTTTCGTCGGACTGGTCAGCTATCTTCAGATGCTAGGTTAAAAGTTAAGATTTTCAAGTTTGATTTTTATTCCATTTTTTTTTTCTCGAACCTGAATTAAAGTAGATCCTCTCCTTATTGGTTCGGCAAATAAAACCACAGCTCACGATCTTGATCATCATAGCTGGTACTTCGGAAGTTTAAACCGCTGATGTGATTTCTGTTAAATGCTGCATTTCAGCTTTGCAGCAAGTAGGTAATTTGTAAGACTGTTCACAGTTTAATGCTCCGAAACCCTTACCTGTTGTCACAGTAGAAAGCCTGCTCTCAGCTGCTAACTTGATTATTGGCACAAACTTCACCACTTACTTACACTTTAGTTTAGCTCCCATTTGCACCTTCTCATTTGTAACGGAGTTTATTATCGATTTGAGAACAGTCAGTGTAACAATCTAAATAGATCGAGAGCAGATAAAATCACTGCGAAGATGAAAAATGATACATTTAGCTCATTGGAAACACAATTTAGGATTATTCTTTGTCAAGATGCCTTTTGATTCGACATTTTAACGGCTCATTTCAAAACATACTTAGAAATTTTCTGATTAGCTGATTAAGAGTACAACAAAGGCTAATGTAAGATCAAAATTAAAACATGAAAAACATAAGGCTGTTTAGCTTACATTTTGATTTCACCGATCACATTTACAAACCTAGTCAGGATTTAAATTTCTGAATTTTCCTCGAAAAAAAATTCAAAGGTTTATAAAAAAAGACAAGCTTTGAGAATCAATAACAGAAGCTGCGCATGGTACTAAATTTCAAGAATATCAAATCCAACTGATGATTTTCAGTGACCAAGGTAATTTTGTATGCAGTCTAAACCAGTTTTAATTTACTTTTTGTATGCGATCTAAGCCGGTTTTAATGCATTTTTTTTCGTAGACCAAGGGGGCATAATGCAAATAGTGACGTGTTCTATGACACCCGGAAATACGCTGATTAGGTTTTGGTAAGAATACTGTTAGTTATAGGCAAATTGTTTGTGTAGTTTTAAAAATGGAAGTTTTATTATTTCGCACATAATTATTATTATATTTTTTTTTAAACATGCACTATGATGTTAATTTATAGGGCTATGTTAACTCCATGTGCTAAAATAAAGCTATCCCCATAGCTGTAGGGGTTTTTAAAAGTGATCTGTCCCTTCGCTGATAAAACCAATCGTAAAGCTAATGAGAAATGAGAGTTTCAGAAAATCTGAGGGAAGATTAAGCTCGACGTGAGACATACTCCGAGAGAGCTGGAACTAACTTCTAGTTGCGTGACTGGAAAATAAATTTGACCAATTCAAGAGAAAAGTTTCTTGTACATTCACCTTTCTTAGTTAGGGGTTTAAACGTACATATGGCCTCTCTATGCCCGCGACGTTCTTATGTGTAGGAAGCAAGGCTTATTTAGAGGAATTAGTTAAGAACTTTAAATTAGATTTAAGATGGACATCAGATCATTATTCTAACTACCTAAAATCCAAACTTCATAACTTGGAAAATTAATGAGAATTTTAAACTAACAAACAACAGAATTGGTCAGAAAATAAATTGACTCGTTTATTTGTAAATCACGGATTGATGCCGAGCACGAAGAGAGGCTCTACTTTCATCATCTTTCATTCTATGATATTGGTCCAAATAACCCAATCGACCTACAATTGTTGGGTGTAATTCACACCAACTTGAAGTATGCTGAATGTTTTTGATTAAAAGACAGTAACGGAAAATACAAAAAAAATGAGGGGGGGGGAAGTGAGGCCGGGAATACCCCAGGGATGGCCCGAAGGAAGGTGCTCGGTTTATATCCAAGCTTTTTCAATATTTTATCTTTTTTTTTAATTAATTAATCAGACTGTATTTTTTAATTAAATAAATAATAAAAACAAAGTAATTAATATTAACACCGGTGGGATTATAAATAAAGGAGATTAAGGATTTATTAAGTGAAGGGACAATATTGAGAGTTGACAGGCTTAAAACAGTAAGGTCTTCAGTAGATTTTTTAAAAGATAATCAGCTCAAAACTGCTTGGTAATTTTGATTATATGCTTTAATCTCGCTCATCTCATTCTCAGATCTCCTGTTAAACTAATAAAATTTTAACAATTTCAAAACGGCATACTGATGAAAGTGGTCAGACATACTACATTTAAGCAGCGGAGAAACAGTGAGCTTCACGAGGTCTTTTGTCTGCCTACGGTGGATGAATTCATTCAACGTAGACATATCAAATTCTTCGATGACGAACCCGGTATTTAGTACGATAAGTCCCGCTCTGTTCTCCTATCGATGGCAGAACGCAGTCGAGGTAGCAACGCTTTAAGTTTTAGTTTGTAAGTTTCCCATTTTTGCAAACCGAAGGTGAGCCCCATCACCTAGTCCAGTATATTGATTTTTGTAATTTTAACTATAAAAAGAAAATCTGTTTTTGTAATTCTTCCCTCCTTCAAATGCATTATATGCTGTAATGCAGAAGATGGAGCCACTTATCACTAATGTATAATACTCTTATTGTTCATAATTTGCTAAAAATGTTTAAATAAATAAAGGGGTTGAGGGGAAAAAAAAAACCGTTTTGGGTGGAAGGGAAATAAATACATTTTAATGATGTAGAAAAATAGAACCTTTAATCTTAATTAGATTTTGAGCTGAGGCTTGAGAAATCATAGCTATGCCGATTAAGTCAATTTTGAGTGCGTCAAATGAAAGAAGAACCTCCGAAATCATTTTCACATACGCGATGAGAGTGTATGTTCTTGACTGTTTTTGGCATGGTAATCTTGAGTTCTTCGGGGGGGGGGGTGGAATTATGGATGGATAAATTATTTTTAATGACAACTATATTATTTTTTTAATTACTAATATTTTTACTCTTATTTTATCACCTTTGAGTAAACAATTTTTATTTTATACAATTGAGTAGGTTTTTATGTATTTTTTTCTGATATTGGAAAATGTTTGTAAATTCGAAGATATTTATGATCAAGCGCAGGGGCGTACCTAGAGCTTTTGCCGACTGGGGTGCTTCCCAATTTACCATCATTTTTAATTGAATAAAAATGTCGACGTCTGGTGTGGCTGCCGAGATCAGCCATCTTCATTAAATTGTTTACTTATTGTAATAATTGAAGAAGCATTATTACATTACTTATTTTTGTATAATTTAAGCAAAAATATAAACCAACGCCACCCCAAAATATGTGCTACTCAGGACGGACCCCCTCTAAGGTGCGTTACTGACAAAGCTATACAAAACATAACGTAAAAAGGAATACCAAAATCTGATTATATTTTTAACTCTCAAAAACTTTATAAGAAAAGAGAGAAATAAAGTTTTTATCTATTTATCATTACCACTGTTCCGATATACCTCTCTCGAGAGGTTAAAGAGCGCCGACCTCCACCCGTTGCTTGACGTGCCATAGGTGGGTGAGTTCATCCACCGGAGACACATCGAGTTTTTTAACTCGTTGCAGCACCTCACAAACCCAATGTTTAACACTATGACCCCACCACCCTTCCCACATTGATGCCAACAGACTGTCGTGGAAAATTAGGTTAAGATTTAGTTTAAGTTTTTATTGTTAGGTGTAAGTTCGTTTTAAGTCTATGATAAATAAGGTGAGCCTCATCGCTTTTAATAAATTCAGTCTATTAATGTGTAATGTACATCATTATAGTTTAGTACAATGCAGATCACTATTAGTAGAAAACAGAGTTTGCATAAAATGTGGCCAAGATACAGGAAATATAATGAAGTAATTGTAAATAGGTTAGTTTGTAGAATCTATATTTTGTAACAAGGGAATATGAAACAAAAAAACCACGTTACACGTTTACTGCCAACCAAAAATTATTCATTAATTTAATTCTAATCTGATTAATTGAGGAGAGTCTGTTGGTAATATAGATAAAGCAAATGAACGAAGTGGCTAAACTAAGACCTGAAGTAAAACATGTTACACCTGCAGTGACAAAAGCTTACAACGTTATTCGGGAACATGGAATACTGCCTAGGGCGAGGGACAAAGGAACCGATTACAAGGTTCGGCCGGACCAACTTCTGTCACAGGTTGATAATTGGCTTTTGACTCAAAGGGCCGAATGCACTCTCAGACGAAGCACTCATTATTGGTGACATATTGCCTTTGCCCCCAGCTGCACCGTTGCCGTGCCATGTTCCATCCTTTGATCTCCAGGTTCTCTTTTGTACCTCAAAGTAAACGACTACTGTAGCTGGTGGGAGACTTACCGCTTTTAACTGTCTCATATGAGAAAGTTATTCGAGTGTGACGAGCCCTACCATTAGGATTTTCGCTAATCTTACTGCTTAGGAGGCAATGACCGATTCTACTAACATAACAGATACATTACAGCATCTACAGATACAGAATAATTCATGAAAACATATCAGGAAATTAGCTAAGTGATGTTAATCACCATACAGCAAATTTAAAGATATAAAATGCAAAAAAGCCCTGTAGCCATGACTATAAGTGAAACTTCTTTATTGTGATAAAATTACACTATGCCTTATTAGCCAATAAGTAATTGTGATAAATGTTCTCATTCATACCATATTTACAAACCTCCTACACAAAACATGACCTCCAAAATCCACATGGTTGTCACATCCCTCGCATGCGAAAGAGGAAGCGGAGTCTTGGGAAGTCCTCCACCCCCCCCCCCCCCCGTCAGCCGTGTCACTGGATAGGATTCACATACGCTCAGGACATGATTGGAAAAACTGGCCATTGCCAGAACTCCCACTGTCACGTATTTATAGCACGTCGCGAGGCCACTGCCGCTTTAGTCTCCGAGGAGGATTATAGGGATGAGAGGTGCAGTGCAATGACTGTGCTGGAGGATTAGGGTGGTTGGATAGGTTGCTATGGAATTTATGAGCTTGAAATGTATGAGTTCGAGAATGTAAGGTATATTAAGATCGCTATGAAGGGTTTGTTGCTGACATAATAAGGGGCATTTACTATTGTTCTCAGGACTTTCGATTGAAAGGATTGAGTACGCTTGATGTTCTAATTTTGTGCTGTCCCCTATAGTTCTATTCCGTATGTCCAGATTGGCATAAGTATAACTTTGTAAATTGGTAATTTCTTTTGACCATGATGACACTAGTGACTTCATCATGATATGAAGATTCTAGCTTGAAATCCTCAGATGGAAAGTGATTTTATTTCAATTCAGTAAAGTGGGCGACCCCCCCCCTTTTATATGATAACACCGTTTTCAGTCGGGCGTGAATAATTTCATCCAAACTAGTAGTGACCACATATGTTTATTTCTGTGTATAGCCATCAATTATTAATGTTGTTATGAATACACCTCTAAAAAATAATATTTATCAATCTCCTCCGTAGTGGCAATGAAATTATTCCATTTGCCTCACTTGTGGACTGTCCTCTTTATCCTGATAAAGCCCTCAAACCAGAATAAATTTCCGGCCTCTAGAATGAAAATCCCTCATTTAATTTATTCTTTAGAAAAACCTACAGTATTTCAGAAAAGGTCAGGGGACCATTTTTCGTTGTTTTGTTTTTCTTTTCTTTATATGAGTTTTTTTTTTTCCTCTCTCTTCATTCATTTTTAAAGGGAAATACATTTTAATGAAGTCTGTATAGTTACTTCCCTAAATACATTATTTTTTTTATAGGCAGGTGGAAATATGCTGAAGACCTAAGCCTACCTCTTAGAGTATTCATACATACAAAAACCACTTATCTTACTTTAAATTCTCGGAGATCGGCTTAAGTTGTTGAAAAATCGATGTGAAGTTTTCATCAAGTTTATTTCTGGAGAACGCTTTCACATCTTACGTATATCTGCAGCAGGTTCTGATAGCGAGAATAGAATGAAGAAGTTGAACATAATTTGTGATAACTATTGAAAGCAGTTAGACTTAATAGAAACAAAACGAAAAGGGAGCGTATGTAAATACAGTTGGGAGGTTTGACTAACAAACATAAATAGATAATAGATAAAAAGTTGAATACGTAATAAAGTTGAAGGTACATAGGAAAACGGATATAATTTGAAGAATGTGCTGATACTTTATACACTACATTTCTTCGCTGGAAGATTTCTTAGGCTCTGTTTGACATTTGGAATTCTTACTCGAGTGGATGAATTTATTGGATTATCAGCCTGGATATAAATGTGCCTTTTTCAACAAATTTATTAATGGACAACGGTTTTTTTCATTCATAAATTCAAGGATAACAATGATCTCCCACTATAGGAAGAATCCGTACTTATTTTCATTGGTTTCTATCGTAAAAACTTGACATTTCTATATTCTTTATTTTTTGTCACCGTAGAGCAGGCAAATTAGATGATAAATATGTAATTTTAATTTTGGTTTAAACTTTTGGCTTCTGAGTAACGAATTTTTGAAATTCACGGCAACCTACCATATATACTTTGTTTGCCGTTAAACTTCTTTAAGTTTACAAAAAAAACAAATACCAGATACCGTTGGAAAAAAAATTTGGGATAGAAGTATAAAAAATCAAATTTAAGATTCCAATTTTGAGTTGTTAAAAACTGGATGTGTAGTAAAACGTTTGTTAAGGTTTAAGAGAATAACGGTTTGAAGTAATCTCATCATGTTATATATATTTAATGAAACACCGCAAACAACTGAACTTAATTACATAAAAGTCAAACGGTTCTCTAATTAGAGCCGAGGAGATATCCATCTAGTCGCTTTAAAATTTACTCAGAAAGAAAACGTCCAAAAAGATTTAAATAATTCAGTATTTATCTTTGTAATATGTACTTCAATAATAGCTCCTCTCCCTGTATCCGAGACAGTTCGGTACTTAAGCTTCCATCTCAACAAACGACTGACCTGGAACCCACATACGAGGCTAAAAAGACAAGAACTAAACAGTCGCTTTGGACAGCTGTACGGACTGCTTCAAAGGACATCCCATCTCTCAATAGAAAATAAATTACTAATCTACAAAGTTATACTTAAGCCAATCTGGTCTTACGGAATAGAGCTACGGGGGACAGCAAAACAGTCGAACATCAAGCTTATCTAATTCTTTCAATCAAAAGTCCTGAGAACAATAGTAAATGCCCCTTATTACATCACCAACAAAACCCTTCATAACGATCTTAATATACCCTACATTCTTGAACTCATCCCTTCTAAGTTTATGAAATTACATAGTAGCCTATCCAACCACCCTAATCACGTAGCCCAGTCATTAACACTGCACCACTCATCCCTATAATCCTTCTCGGAGACTGAAATGGCAGTGGCCTCGTGACCTGCTATAAATGCGTGACAGTGGGAGTCCTGACAATGGCCAGTTTCTCCAATCATGTCCTGAGCGTATGTGGCTCTCGCGCTCTTCGTCGGCCTCCATCGGCTCGTATTCGGTGACGCGGCTGACGGAGGAGCGTGGGGGATTTCCCAAGACTCTGCTTCCTCTTTCGTATGCGAGGGAGGTGACAAACATGTGGATTTGGGAGGCCTCTGGGCTGTCTGTAAATACTGTATGAATGAGCGAGTGAATGATGAATTGTAAATATGGTATGGATGCTCTCATTTATCTCAATTACTTATTGCCTAAAAGGCAGAGAATAAAAAACTAATACCTCGCTTCTAAATATTATTATTTGCTATGGTAATACTCTTAAATAGGTTTCATTCAATCTTTACGGTTAATATCATCACCCTATCTCGAGCTGTAGTTAATTTTGCAAAATATGAGTGGACCAGATGGTGTTTCGATTCAATATTTTACTTAAACGTGAACAAAGAAAGCTATACAAATATGCTATACTCCTAGCATTTAGTAAATACTTGCACTAATGATTCTGTCTTTACACATCAACTCGAAATGGGCTCAAAATATCCTGTATTTGATCTTTATTTCAGAAGGTAACGTATTTTTTGAAACTTTAAAACTCACAAAGCTATTCTGCCATTATACAGCTGTGACTTTGAAAAACATGCTCACTATCAGTTAAAAACTTACTCATCAGTCTGCATTTGACTGATGCATGCCTGCCTGGAATATGTAACAGAATATGGAGCAAATTAAAAAAAAACAAAACGGATTATTGTTTCGTTTTTAAACCGGGGTGAATATTGAATAAATGTACCGGGGTTTTAAATAAAGGCTGTCATAGTGATGTGTGTGTCGAAAAGCCAAAAATAGAAAACTTATTTTATTTTATTTTTTTTTCCATATCTCCTTGTTAAAATTTACACAGATAAGTGGTACAAAATATCGAATCTCAAGTGAATCTATTAACAATTTATACATTATATATAGATTCTAATATATAAAATAATAATGTTTGGCAATGTACAAAGTATAATGATGTACATTATACATGAATGAACTGAATTTACTAAAGGTGATGGGGCTCACCTTTTTTATCATAAAGAAAAATATTTTTACTTCATAGAGAAGTGCATATACCTGAATATTAGTAAAATAGGGGTTGTTGTGAGGGGAAAGGTCTACCCTTGTTTACAACTAGTTTAAGGGAGTAAAAATTGTACATAAACGGTTCCGCACCGACAAATCAACTAGACTGTTTGGGACCTGCCACGAGTTTTTTTTGTTGGGTCAATTTTTGTAAGCAATTATCTTGACCGGGCCCTAGGCACACCTGGGCAATTATGTTCTCTGTGGATGGAGTTACCTGCAGTTTCCCCTGTAACGAAATATGGGTAAAAAGTTTGCTACGAAGACCTGCACAGCTACTATTTTTGTTTCTAAAGTTGATTCAATTGTGACAATATGTACTGATTGAATGGAAAAAAGGTATAAATTCGACTTCATGATCACTAATTTAGTTTCTGTAAGGTTCTGAACAATTCTGCTGCAAATTTCATTAAAAAAAAACCAAAAAAAAAGCTGATTGAGTTAAAGTTGCGAACTCAATAAATGTTTCAATGGAAATTTGTATATATAGTTTGAATAAGCAAAAACCAAATTACGTATTCATAACCATAACATCGAGATCTGCTATTTTATACCCTACTCGAAATAATAGAAAAATATTATTTTTTAAATACCTACTAATTAATTAATTAATGTCACATGAATATATTATGGGGATGGCTATATTGTTTTCAGCTTCCATAGAGCAAATGGGACATCTTTGAAAAATGTTATATCTTCGCTTGAACAAGGTAGTCACAGACAAGGCTGGTGAAAACATATTTTTGTTTTGAAAAAAAAATAAATAACTAAAATAAGCTCGTAGGGCCAATGTCATTGTACTATATTGTCATTTTCATATTTGTAATTAAATTTAAAAGAATAAAGAGTAAAGATTGATACAAAGATCACACGGCCAAGATTAGAACCAAGAATTTTTGGTCTCTGCCCAGGTGCCTCCTTTCATCATTGGTCTCCAAGTGATTTCTTTAAATATTTAAATCTTTGGACATTCTCTAGAATAAACTAGCGACCTGAAAAGGGTACTTAGTCAAGTATATGGTGAAATGAATCAACTGTCAAGCCGACCAATCACCACTCTATGTTTCTTTCGTATTATTATTTTCTTTAAATGGAGTATTATTTAAATATTAATAAAACATTTATTTCAGTGACGAAAAATTAATGTGATAATAATTGGCATTTATAAAAAAAAATTAAATTGAGTTATTTTTAGGAACGCCAATTGTTTAAAATAATTGACATTAAAAAAAAAATATATATATATATATATATATATATAATGCTTTCACAGTTTACATTCATGAAATATTTTCGTTTGTAAACGAATTCTTTTATCCTGAGGTAATGAGAAAACTGTACCATATCGTGTAGTCCTATTTTTTTTTTTTTTAAAATACCGATTATTTTTATATTAATTTTAATGCTTTAAAAAGCAGTATTATTTAAATCTAAATACAATTAATATTTCAATGACGTTGCTTATCCCCACTCCTAACTTATGGGCTGTTAACCAGCCAGTGGCCATTGATAAGGAAATAACGAATGGCAATTGGTCGGCTTAGATAGGGTCTTCTTTCTTACCTGCGCCTTACCTGCACAATGGGGTGGGTTTCGAGAAATGCACACTTTGGCTTCCTTGGAGTAAATTTATGTATTGGATGGGGTATGGATGCATGCTTGCATAATAGTTGAGTTAGGGTTATGCCTTTTACCCTATTTTCTATAGTGTTACACCATAGTGAAATCTACCAGAGCTACAGGAAACTGGATTGCATTTAGGTTTTAGTTTAGGTCTTTAGCTTAAAGGAACCATTAAACCATGACAGGATCTTAACAGTTATGAGCTACTACAGTTTTCTATTAATCATCGAGAACTAATTATATCCTCATAAGTTGTCCAAAGTCCCTTAAAATGCTCACAATAAACAGGAACATTGAGTTCATCTTTCCCTGTTATCATACAAATCAGTCAAAGGTTTTTGTGGAAAGATCGGCTCGAGTTGACGAAAAACGGTTATTATTTGTTTATTCATGGACACCGTTTTGACAAGGAAAGTTCGGCAAATGTCTTAAACACTCAACCTAGTCCTCACACGAGCCTGATACAGACACACGTAGAATGTCGAAATTGTTGTACACGACTTGTACAAAAAAATTCTTTTTCATCAACCCAAGCCGATTTCTCAACAACCTTCTACTCTTTGATAAAAGAAAAAGTTTACTAGAAATTTGTTAGTAATAAAATTACATAGGTATTCAATAGGTATTATATCCAAGAGATTAAGTTGTATATTCTGATAACAAAATTCTAATTTTGCAAAGACTAAAAACTTGTTGCGATGTTTGTATCATCACAATGTAGAATGTCTTTTGTTTCTTATGACATACCAAAAATTAATTTGATTGACAAGCACAAAGGGAGAGGCTCGCCTTTCACACAAGAGGCAATCAGTCTTTCTCATTCCGTCTTTCGTCCATTTTGTCTGATCCAACCAAGTTGTAATTATAAACGTAAATTCAACAACAACCTAGTTTCGCGTGATTTTTGGTTAAGAAAAGGTAACGGGAAACAATTTGACTAATGTAACATATTAGCTTACTCGCTTCTTTTTAGCATTTGAACTTTCTTCTTTTGCTGCTCAATAAGTTATTTATGATTTAACATTCTATTTTTTCTCATAGCCGAAGAATCATACAAAATAGATTCAACGACATTATAATGCTAATGTGCTTGTTTCCAGTGACGTGACTAACGGAGGGGCGTGGGGGAATTCCCAAGACTCCGCTTCCTCTTTCGCATGTGAGGGAGGTGACAACCTGTGGATTTGGGAAGTCTCTGGGATGTTTGTAAATACTGCATGAATGAGCGAGTGAATGAAAATTGTAAATGTGGTATGAATGTGGTCATTTATCACAATTACTTATTGCTCAATGAGGAAGATTGTAATTTTATCAAGAAAGTTGTTCCAAAAAAAAAAATAAAAAATATCTTCTTGCACAATCTCAATTGTCGTTTTCTCGACTAATTACATTTTTTGAAAAGGCAATACCTATATGATGGAGAAAGGATACCAAATAAAATGTAGCGCTTCTTGCGAAAATTAACAGTGTTCAGGTCAAAGCTGAGGATCCCCAGCACTTTTGCCTTAAAACGCTAAAACCACTTCACTCATCTCTTCTTAGACATAAATTATTAATCCTTTATAACTTTTACCTCTCAGACCTTCACCGTTAATTTTGTTTAGTTCACGTTTGCACAGTCAGGTTTTAGTTGGTTTTAAGTTGCGTTGATTCATGGTGACTGCTTTAAAATTCTCTTACTCGAGCAACCGGTGATTTCGAAACTTGCACTTGAGCTTTTGAATAGTTAACTCGAATATAAACTCATTAGGCAACATACTACTTCTTATTAGTAACCTTTATAAGGCAAACATAAGTGTGGGCGGCTTAAGATTAAGGAAACGTGTCACCAATGAGAAACTTTTAGTTTAAATAAAACATAAATAGGTGGGTAGAACTCCGTGTTCAACACGATCACTCCCGACCCGTTTCCCCGTCGATGGCAGCAAGCAGTCGAGGCAGGAACGTTATAGTTTGTAAGTTTAGTGTTAGTTTTACCTTCTTGTAACCCTACGGTGAGCCCCATCACCTAGCCCAGTCTGTTGTTTTGGTAATTGTAACTGTAAATCAAAACATGTTTTGTAATTCTACCCTCCTTCAAATGCATGTTATGCTATGCAGGAAAAGGAGCTATAAATCTGTAAACTTGTTCATGTTATTGTTCATTTTTGGACATTTTTTTTTTAATAAAGGGGGTTCGAAAAAAAAAAAAAAAAAAAAAAAAAGCAAGAACTAAGAGTCTTTCTCTGGACCGGGCTTAGAACAAATAAATGTTTTGAGAAAAACCTAAATATTATGTAACCATAAAAGTATTAGGTAGAGTGATGAAATATTTTTAAATTATAACGGCTTACATAATTATTTTATCATTGGGTTAAAACTATTTAATCTTCCGCAATGCAGCCGATTTAACAAAGTTTTTATTTGTATCATTTTTATGGTGACCTAAATTTGTGAAAACCCTCTTTATAACGAATAAACTTGTAAATTTCTTAAATACAGACCTAATTTATAATTTATAGTTAAGTAACCCCCTAGTTTGACAATCCTCGTGTTTAAAAGAGAAACTATTTCATTCTCCTCATTTCATTTCTCGTTGCTTTGGTTACCAAGCACTTATGGCACAATATAATGGCAATGTATCATTATTGATTTCAATTTTTAATTAGTATTGTTGTAATTAATACCGAGGGTGGCTTCCGTTTGTACCTTCACAAGCGGATGTTCTGTACTCAGATGAGCCTGAAAACCTGTCTGCTCGTACGGAATGATAGCATTTTCCGAACAGAACTCCTTCAGGTAGTTCAGTATTATCTTTTTGAGAATCTTCCCCATGTGAGGGAGGAGACTGATCGGGTGATAGTGGGCTGGGTGGTCGCCTCTCTTTGTGGGCTTACGCACCGGGAACAAGATAGCTTGTTTCCACGCTGTCAGGAAGTATCGCAACCTGATACATGAATTGTACAGGTTAACGAGTTGGGCAATCCCTCTCCTCGGCAGCTGTTTCAGCAATACCGTTTGCACCCCGTCGCCCCCTGGGGCTCGGTTTCCCTAACACCGGCGAAGAATCTCCTTGAGCTGCTTCGGGAAGACAAACATATAGTTCTGACCTGTCCTCAGCTGCTGAGGTTCGTGGTAGTTACCGAAGTGTACAGGGTGTCTTCGTCATGAAGACGGACACCTGAGTCCTTCTTGGTAGTAGTCTTTAGGAGCTTCCAAAACTTACGGAAATCGCCATGTAAGCCATGAAGCCGTTCGTGCCACGGTGCCGTCTTCCAATTCCTCATCAAGCCACGAGTTTACAACTTTCTTGGCCTGACGATTCCTTGTTCTATACCAGTTATTTTTCCAATTATTGCGTAATGCAATAAGTCGAAGAATATGGTCTGGTGGTTTTTGTAGCATCGGAGGCTTCGGGCTAAACTTTGGGATAGCAGTGTTTGCCGCATCGACGATAACCTCGGTCAGGAAAACTACCTGTCGTTCCACTTCCTCTGTAGTGTGGAGAATAGGAACCGTATGCAATTGGTGGTAAAGTTGCGATCGATATAGGCCCCAGTTAGCCCGACGATAGTCGTACTTCGTGGGACGCGGGATCACAACTCTACCGTCAATGGAATACAATACTGGCAGGTGGTCGGTCGTTACTAGGTTTAGGGTCTCACAATTGTTTATCCTGTGCGGCTGTTTTGTGAGTAAAAGGTCTAGGGTGGAGGTCTGTGCACTGTTACCTCTATGGCGAAAGGTGTAGTTCTGAGGGTGAACGACAGTAAAGGGCGCCTTTACCAAGGCTCTCTCCGCTGGGTTGGTGGTGGCATTATTCCACAAGGAATGCCGCGCATTTATGTCTCCGACAACCCAGTGGTTATTTCTCTTGGTACACTCTTTAATAAGAGCTGAGAACTCTAGGAGAGACACCCTCGGTCTCTTATACATGGCGGTGAGATAAATGGGTGTCCCTAATTTTATCTTCACCGTCAAGTGGTGGAGCCTGACACCAAATGTATTCAGTGGCGGATCCACTTTCATCCATGTGATGCCGTGCCGTATAGCCACCAGAACTCCACCGTAGCTATCGGTCCGTTCGATGACAACAGAGTAGCCCTGTAGCCTTACGTTCTGGTTCACAATTATCGTATCCCTTAGCACGACGATATCCTGAGTGGAGATCGCTAGTAGCGCCTCTACTTCTTCGAGTATAGTCATCAGACCGTCAACGTTGAAGTTAAGTATCTTGTACTTACCCATGGCGTGCCAATTGAGCAAATACGGTCTGTAGTCCGGACATAAATTCCCTGATCATGGTCTCGAGAATCGAGAACCAGGGCGGAAGGCCAGGGGTGTCACGTCTTGATGACGTTGCAGAGGCGACTTCTGCGTACGTCGCTCCTGCTTTGAAGTTCGGTGTGGTGGTGGGCGGCTGTTGGTTACTGCTCCTAGTAGGCTGCTGGCGTTGGTGGACTGGCGGCGCTTTCCCCGTCTGCTTCTGCTTCTTCTTCTGGTCCGCGGCGTCTTGTAGCTTTACACGGTAGGGGCACCCTCTGTACGAGGCTACGTAAGGTCCCCCACAGTTGGAGCACTTTGCTTCTTGTGTCTTGTCACATTCAGCTGATGCGTGTTCTTGCGAGCAACGTACACAGACGACTTTTTGGCCACAGTGGTTTTTAGTGTTACCAAACTCCTGACACAGTAGTATTAAGTATAATTGATACTTCGAATTTTCCGAAGGTCCTCTATTTTTGTAGTCTGCGCCACCGTTACTAAGATTGGTGAGATCTCGGTTTTAGTGCCATGGAAGTCCGTATTTCGAAGGCACCAGACATCCAATACCCCCGGGGCAGTTTTTAAAGTTTCTGTTATATTTGTGATATCCTCACTTACATCGGTGCCCATAATTAAGAACTTTTTTGACCTTTGGCCACTTCTTGGGGCATAGGTGTGGTGTGGAGTGTTCTCTTTTTTCAGGGCAGATATAGCTTTTTGTCGCTATCTAATTAACTATTATATTGATCTAAGTAGAGATTAAATATTGTAGAATGTTAATAATTAAATTATTTATATTGTTGAACCACAAATATTTAGTTTTTAAATATCTTCGAGGTCCTTTTTTGTGGACATTCATTAATTTGCTATTGTGAAAACCCGTGGAAATATCAAATAACTACTAACCTGTGACCTTAGAAATCTTAGATGTCTTTAAATTTTGAATTGATTATTAGCCATGAATTAGGTATTAGGATTTTCATCAATTTTATTGATGGAGATAGTTTTGACTTACCGCCTAACTCACAGCGGAGAAACGAGATTCAACAACTATCTCATACTAGGCCTTGATACAGAAACTTTGAACATTAATAAATTTGACGAAAATTTAACTATTATTTTTCACCAATCCAAGCCGATATCCCAACATTCACTTGCATCAAAGTTTTTTATAGTCAACACTTATGATTGCATTCAAATGTTACCTTCTTTAATTCCTAAGAGTTCTCCAACTTCTGGAACAGATCATATAAAGCATTTACATTTTTATCGAGTGATTTTATTTTTGCACAATAGTAAATGCTCCTTATTACGTCAACAACAAAACCCTTCATAAAGATTTCAATATACCTTACATTCTCGAACTCATCCCTTCCAAGTTCATGAAATTCTATAGTAACCTATTCAACCACCCTAATCCCGTAGCACAGTCCAGTGTTCATTGGAATCCAGTCTGCTCTGGCGGAATGATGTCATTTTCCGAGCAGTAATCTTTGAGATAATTCAAAAGATTTTTCTCAAAGATTTTCCCCATCTGTGGTAGCAGACTGATCGGGCGGTAGGGGGCTGGGTGATCTCTACTCTTGGCTGGCTTTAGTAATGGGAACAAGATGGCTTGTTTCCATGTGTCAGGAAAGGACCGCAATCTTATACAAGAGTTGTATAAGTTTGCTAGTTGTACTATCCCTCTCCTCGGCATTTGTTTGACCAGCACTGTTTGTATCCCGTCGTGCCCTGGTGCTCGGTTTCCCTGAATGAGCTGCTTCGATGATACAAACTGGCCTTTGGTCAGACGTAATAAAGTCAAGGGCGGTGCAACTAGTGATACGGTGGGGTTGTTTTGTCAGTAGTAATTCAATCGTCGAGGTAGCCTGTGGGTTACCTCTATGTCGAAAAGTAAAAGTCTGGGGGTGAACGACCATAAACGGCGTTCTCAACAGGAGTCTCCCAGCCTTGTTTGTTACGGTGTTATACCACATGGTATGTTTTGCGTTGAGATCTCCCACCACCCAGTGGTTGTCACCTCCCTCGCATGAGAAAGAGGAAGCGGAGTCTTGAGAAGTCCCCCACACTCCTGCGTCAGCCATGATAGATAAGAAATATACAGAAATACTCATGGCAGAGCTTTGTCTTAAAATTATTCTACACCCTACTTTACTCAGACATATTATGATATTAGAATATGTTCATGGAATTTCTTGTTTATTTCGTTTCACTGTCCTGGGTTCTCTGTTCCTGTTCTATGCCGTTAATTCCTTATCTGCTGACTCGGGGTCCGTCTTGTATATTGTGGATCATTTATTATTTTATCCTCTACTGCTATCTGAAAATTAGAACTTTGACATCAAGACTTGTTTGATAACGTTAACAATAACAAAACAATGTCGAATGTTTGGTGAAGGAACAATTACAACTACATCTGAGACCAACACAAATGTCGGCTTAGTGCTCATTGCAATCATCATTTAAGGCTCAAATTTCTATGGAATCCATACTATTAGTCGTGTTTATACATTCTGAACATATACCACTATAACTAAAAAATATACAGTCATCACAATGTTTACTCTTAAGTATGTTAACTTACTACTAATCTACAAAGTTATACTTAAACCAATCTGGACATACGGAATAGAGCTATGGGGGACAGCAAAAAAGTCGAACATCAAGTGTATCCAATCCTTTCAATCCAAAGTCCTGAGAACAATAGTAAATGCCCCTTATTATGCAACAAAACCCTTCATAACGACCTTAATATACCCTACGTTCTTTATTCCACAGTAGCCTTTCCAACCACCCTAATCCTGTAGCACAGTCTTTGCATTGCGCCACTCATCCTCATAATCCTCCTCGGAGACTGAAACGGCAGTGGCCTCGTGACCTGCTATAATCGCGTGACAGTGGGAGTCCTGGCAATGGCCAGGTTCTCCAATCATGTCCTATTGTATGAATGAGCGAGTGAATGATGACTGTAAATATGGTATGAATGAGATCATTTATCTGTATTATTATTGCCTTATAAAAGGCAGATTGTAATTATTGCACAATAAAGATTGTTGTTGTTGAAAAAAAGTATGTCAACTTCAATGATTTCACCACCGCTGTATAGGATATAATTGCTGGTTGTGCAATCGAGATTTTATCCTTATCTCACGCAAACCATTTTTGTTCGTAATTTGACTTTTTCTATCTTTGTCTTAAAAGAACGAGCTGTTTCCTCCATCCCAATACACCATTGGCAGTGAAGGACAAAATGCCGTTTCTTCCACACCATATTTTTCCTGTTGCCTTTTCCTTATACCAAGTTTGGCATTCATCATAGAAGTGCCACCCATGCCGGGTAAACTCGGTTTCCAATGAATCAAGATGAGTGGGCATTTCTATTTCGTACGTGAGTACAACGTACGTGCATTTTTTGCTATTGTGCGCTGCTTGATTTTATCCACAAGTCTTGAGTATTTCAAAAACAGATATTGCTAACACGAAAAGCAACACTTATATATATCGTGTCTAAGTGTTCGTCAAGTAACACAGGTTGAATTTATAGCTTTAACGCGTTAAGAACATAATATTTGGAAATCTGAGAATTTAAGCAACTGTTGCTTTTGATCAAATCGTTCACCATTACTTGACTGAAAAATTGATAGCACCTAGTATTGGTGAAATTTTCTACATAATAGTGAATTTATTAAATCTAACAATACTTCAAAAATACAAATAAAAAGATAGATTTTTAATTGGTAGGTTCAGTATTATTTATATTGCACGTGGATATTTGCCTCCGTAGCTGCATGACGAGGGTACTGGTAAATTTTGGTTAAGGCGGTTTCGGTTCTGGAGGATTCGGTGGTTACGGCCATGGAGGAGGTTACTATGGAGTGCAAACCAATATATAGGGTGGGGGGGGTATAAGGTTATAGGGGTGGGATCATGCCTATACCGATCCTATCGGAGCTATGGAAGCTACAAAGGTTGGAATTACCGGAGGAACAAAGCCGACTATGAGGCGATATAAGACGGAAACTTGAAGAAGCCCCTGGACTTGAAGGGGGTATACCTGCGCCATCATGAGACATAGTTGGTAGTAAAAGATCTGTGAAGACAAAAGTGGGAATTCATCCAAAAAATAAATTTTGTGTATGATTATATTCCCCTAATTACTTAGTGGATAAAAATAGCTTCTCCATGGAATAGTACAATTCGAGCTAGCAATATTACCTGGAAAGCTCCACTGTAGCACATCGATTGGTTACATCAGAGTGACTACAACTCCTCACCCAGTGTACTTCGGTCTGAGAGAGGTTCAAATCCATTGAAGCCATCAACCTTGACTAAGCCTTAAGCGAGCACTGCATAGTCAGTCGGATTGGCATCCTGATTGCTCGTGTAATGTTTATACTGATGGATTTTCAAGATATTTTGAAATCGAAGCTTCAATCACGGGAAGTGGAGGAGCAACCGTCAGTCTTGATAATGCGGTGATGGATTACGGACGTGTTGGGGCTGACCATAACGATTCACTAGGGTGTGGTGATCGGGACGAGTGTTTTATCGAAGCTTTACCTGAACTGTGGAATATCGTTCATCCTAGCTATATAAACAAGTACAAATAACAAAAAGCGCAAAAAAAACCTTCTCGTGATCTACAGAGAATCAAAGCCTACAGCTGTAGGCAAACACGTTACTAAAAAGTTGAGCACTTAACGTTTCAACTACAGGCGGGAGCTCAACAAAGTTCAGAGCTCGATGAGAAGTAGATCTGGAGCGGATGAATACAAGCCTACTTCATGGCTTGTCACTAATGAGTTTATTTCTTCTGGATAATATCTATAAAAGCTACCTTGGTGTTCTATTTGTTAAATAGATTTTCGTCCATACGGAATTAGTTTCAATAGTCATCTAAACTATTGGTTATTTTTACGTAGCAAGGTTAAATGACTAAACTGATCCCTTTTTTTTATACCTTAAGTCTTCATCCATGCTGCAATTCTAGGATGGAATGCATGCTGTGCATTGCATATATATTTCACTGCCCAATCCCAGGGTTGTTGTCTTAATGTCAACTGTGTCAGGGTGACTGATAGGTATAGGGGCCTTCGTAATTGTAGTCAGTAATGACAGCCTGGCATTTCAATCAGACACGACATCGTTTCTTTATCAAAATCAACAAGTTCCTACGAAATTTTAAAATTAAATTGAATCAAATCATCATTAGAAAAAAAAAAGTATTCCTTAATTTTTTATTTTATTTGGAATGTCCTGGTTTTCTTTTTCTGTGTTTTTTTCTCCAGAGATATCCAGTTCCAGAATATTATTGATACACTTAATACGTTATGGGGAAATTAATTTTGTCTTTACAATTCACGTGAAATGCCAAATCGTGTAAATGACTCTTATGTATAATTATAATTATCTGTAAATTTAAAAGGGCTATGAAAGAAAAAAAAAATTAAATTTTTGTAGTCAGTTAATGTTGTGGGTTGTCGGGGTCCTTGTTTTATTTTTTTCAGGCCAAATATTTCTTCCTAAAATGTTAACCTTTGTATTGCTATTAGCTCGTACTCCCGGCACCTTAAAACTGACCGGCCCATTTTTTTCTTATCCGGTTTCTGTTGTGAGGGTAACAATTTGTATTATTTCTCTGAGAGATTGGCAGTTGTCATGGCTTAGAGAACGAATGGGATGAAATTTCCTGAAATGAAACAGGACGCTGATGTTAGCGGTTCTAAATCTGCATATTCACATGTATTGTATTTCTCTGTTCATCTCGATCACGGTCAACGAGTTTATTTTACAAATGACAGAGTCACGTGTCATTTTTCGAAGTTTCTACAAGATGGCTCCTATGTAGCCTAACTAGGTAAACTATGTTTGGAATAAAAATAAGTTTAGCCAAAAGAAACATGAAAAGGCTGTCTCTCGACATCTATGAGTCAAACTGGATCAAGTGCTGCACACTTTCCACCTGAAGAACACTGAATGATATTATTCATTCGTCTTCAACGCCTATTTCACAACGTTCCGGGACCTCTTTCGTTTTAACGATCTTATGAAAGTGACAAGTGTGGTAATGATATTTATCAATCCATTGGGGGGGGGGCATTGGGGTCTTCGGAGGACGAAATTCACTACAGGACCTCACTCCTGAAGGTGTCGCCATTTTTGTCCCACTGTTAGAGCGCAAGGAACCGTTTTCCTTCGTCATGGTACTTTGAAAGATTCTATAAGTCCTAAGAAAACCAAGAGAGGATCATTCTGAGGTGCTATGCATTAAATATTGTGTGGACAAGTAAGTTGGCTTCCCCTCACAGTTTAATTGTCCAAATGAAGTTAGTAGCCATCGCGATTAACCCTCAACAATTCCTTTATGGCTGTCTATCATTCTGAATCAGCTTTTCATAATGTTACTAAACTCGACACCTAACGAAGTCAAGGATCCATTGATCTCGATGGATTTAATTCTAGACTCTTTTTCCTTTCTCAAAAAACTTTTTCAATTAATCTGTTACTTACCAATGCAAGGAAGACAAACAAGAAAAGTTCGAGCTCTGCATCGGTTATAGCTGCGATTTAGTTAGACGGTAAGGAGACAAACTTCCTCCTTTAAATATCTCCTTAGATGCCCTTTAAATCCTGTCGGCCTGCTCTGGGGCTCCCCTGCGTTATGTTTAAAAACAGAACAATATCTGGATATTTAAATATTGCAAATTGATCGTTTGAAATGGGTGACCTATGCCTCATAAAGGAGGGCTAGAACATTATGTCCTTTCCTTGCGAGTAATTATCTCGCTCTGTAATCTTAGGACGGTTTAATTTTTTAAACCTACTTCTTTAAATTTTCTAAAGGATTAAGGAAGAAAATGGTTAGTTCCACATTCCGGTAAATTTCTCTGACGTTATTAATGATTTGATGACTTTAACGGACAATTAGAGCGATTTAATTATTAAAATATCGGAATTAAAAACGTTAAATGAAATAACATAGCTTGAAACAAATTATCCTTCTTACTACTTTCATTGATCATGATTAAAAAACAAGAAAAGATGAGATTTTTACACAAACCAATCGCGCTCTTGAGTGTATAAATAAATTATTTTGTTTGCTGGAAGGCAAAAACGTTAGCTTATTACTTATTCATGTCCTAAGATGCTAATGGTTATGTCTAGAAGGAGAATATAAATAGAAACAAGCGAAGTATATAATAGCCACTTCAGAATCCGAAAAAAAACTAGTAATTATTTTTTCTCTTTTTCTTGATTTTTTTATCGTTAACTTTATTAGTTATGCTAGGAAATGTTGAAGTAATATTAAAAGTTAATGAATTTTTTTTTTTTTCTGTGATTCTACACAGTTTAGAATTGTTTGCTAATTTTTCTTTTTTTTTTTTTTCTTATAGATTTTCGTCTTGGGTAACGATATAATAAACGACTTGGGGCTCAACGATCGTTTTTAGTGATGTATTATCTTGTTGTTTTTCTTTTTCTGCCTAAATCTCCCACCCCATTCTCTATCAGCCAGCCTGCCACTCACTGTGCTAATGACGAGAGTAATTGGAAACAACTTCCTGTTATATTGCATTAACAAATCAGCCATTTTAAAATATAATCCATCCATTACTACTGATTTCTCTTCAATACTAAAAGCTGTTATCAATACTTAATGTGAAATAGTAGTTCTAGTATCTCATTGTATAGTATGAATGAGCTATCACAATTACTTATTGCCCAATAAATTTGATCACAATAAAGAAGATATCATTAGAAATCACTACCTAATGTGAAACTTCAATAACTTAGTTATTTGTAAGTTAATTGTTCCACGGTCGATGAGCATGCTGCCAATGTCGAACTTTGGGTTCTAATCACACTGCTGCCGTTCTATTATTATGTCAATTATAATTAGCTGTTGCTCAGATTTGTTGACCGACCCATTGAGTGGCTCAGGAATGACAATAACGCCACATCGACTGGCCAGGCCACTCAGGCAAACAGCAGTAATACCTACAACACAAATACCTATAGCAGTTATACCTACAGCATAAGTACCTATAGCATAAATACATGCAGTAGTATTACCTACAACAGTTATACTTATAAAAGAAATACCTACAGCAGTAATACTTACAACAGTAGCACCTAAAACACAAATACCTACAGTATTATTACCCACAACAGTAATACCTACAACAGTAATACTTAAAACAGAAATACCTATAGCAGTAATACTTACAACAGAAATACCTATAGCAGGAATACCTACACACAAATACCTATAGCAGTAATACCTACTACAGTAATACTTACAACAGAAATACCTATAGCAGTAATACCTACAGAATAAGTACCTACAACAGAAATACATACAACAGTAATACCTACAGAATTATTACCCACACAGTAATATCTACAACAGTAATAACTACAACAGTAATACTTACAACACAAATACCTACAGAAGTAATACCCACAACAGTAATACCTACAGAATTATTACCCACAACAGTAATACCTACAACAGTAGCACCTAAAACACAAATACCTACTGAAGTAATACCTACAACAGTAATACTTACAACAGAAATACCTATAACAGTAATACCTACAACAGAATACCTATAGCAGTAATACCTACAACAGTAATACTTACAACAGAAATACCTATAGCAGTAATACCTACAACACAATTACCCACAACAGTAATACCTACAACAGTAATACTTACAGCATAAGTACCTACAGCATAAGTACCTACAGCAGAAATACATACACCAGTAATACCTACAGTAGAAATACCTACAGCAGTCTACATAGAGGTTGCCAACTCGTTAGTCTTGTGCCAGTAGATATAATAGGTACGAAGTGAAATTTTTTAAATTGATTAAAATTGTTATAGAATCTGTATTTTGATAAAATATAAATAAAATTAGTTAACATGTTATGAAAAAAAAAGAGCTTCCGAATAAGACATAATACAGTACAAAATGTTCTTTAACCTACCACCCTATCCCCTATTGGGAATAACAAGGAAGGTGCAAACAAACAAATAAAATTCGGCTTAAGCATTAAGAAATAATACACCACAAACAAACAATAAAAAAGAAAGTATATGCCTCAATTTAAAAAAAAAATCGGCATAATGCAAGATACAGTTACAAAACCAATTTTGTTAGGGTTTTTTTTTTTTAGATGATTATAGGGTGTAAAATTGATCCTGATTGAGTATCTGTATATTCTGACATATTATAAATCTGCAGTACAAAACAAATTGTTATTACATTGGTTCAATTGGGAATGGTAATGTGATTATCCTGGTTTGACAATGTGTGCCCTGACAAAACTGATGTAAACTCTACAACATATAACATATACGTCTTGCGATACAAACAATAATCATATGATTATGTCTTTATGATTTTTAAAGTCTTCAAGTTAATAATGTATTCGTTATTGATCTAACACCATGAGATGAGAGGTATAATAAAACAGGAATAAGGCAGGAAAAACTGTTTCAAACAATAGAGAGATAATTAATTAGAAGAAGTCAATAAAACTCTCATTAACACCGTGTTTGCCACTTTTTAACTAACTAGGTTTCTAGTGGCTTGAAATTTATCATGGAAGTTCCATTTGACGCCTCAACGCAGTCTTTACAAGAACAAGCTAATAAAGAAAACAAATGGCCGTTAATAGATTACACTGCCATTAAAAGATAATTACTTTCTTATCTCAGTTTATAGGGTATCAAATCAAAGAGCTCTTTGTCACGGCTAGTACCTTTAAACTACGCTGGCTGTACCTTTCGTGGGCTATAATATGAAAATAAATGTCAAGAGGTCGTGAATAAAATATTTATCCCAGGTGTAACGAAAGCCTTAATTGTGTGATGGATCGCACATGATTTGAATGATTGCTTAAATTGTCTAACAATCTAAAATAATTCAAGGATGTTCTTTTGTACTGCTCGACGTTTGTAAGCCGCACTCCGGATCTCATAATGTGGGCAGTTTAAGGTAATAGCTTCGTTATATGAAAGTTCTGTATTCAAACCCACGGTCGGGAAGAGTTAGTCTTTCATTTGCAGCTCCATAAATTCGAGGAGGTTCGCTCCAGCAGGGCAGGTTACACTGCCATTATTTTTCTAAAGCTATTCACATGCTTAGCCACATAATTTAAAGTGCTTACTACAGTCCACGGTGAGCCTGAAAGTCCTGCATGCAATAACATGAATTTTTCAATTAAGAGTACTGCCGTACTAAAACGCGACCGTTGACTCTGCGGGGATGAGCGACCTGCTGGGCAGAATCTGAGGATTTAACACATCGAAGGCATAGCAGAAAATGCAGAATGTCAAAAAGGTTTTCTGCTCAATTGATATCTCATGGTTTTTTGCAGCAATGCAGTTTCACGTGAGGTTTAAATTTTCATTTTGTACCATTTTTGTTTTTCATCCATAATTTTGGTTTGCTGAATGTGCAATGTCTTATATTTTTTTGTTAAAATATCCCTTCAGCAAAATCCCAGGACTTTTTTCCCTTTACTATTTATACAGTACACTCATCACCAATCTTTAATTTGTGTCTGATGAATGCATTACTTTGGACAAGAAACCGTTTTTTAATTTTCAACCACAACGTTTGGGACCTAACAGTGCGCAGTGTTAATAAAACTATTGTCTGAAGATTGGAATGGTATTGTTTCTATACGGACGTCAACATAAAGGATTTCTATTCTCCAAACTGACGGTTATCGGCGATGTCTGATATTGTCGGCTGTAATATTTCAGACGAATTAACAATTCCGGGTTAGGTGTCTCGGTGACATTAAAGCAAGCTGATGAACTCATCAGAATTCATGACGCCTTGCAAATGTAGTGTGCCCTGGGCCACGTACAACTTTAAAATTCATAACCGCCCTCCGTTGTTAGGGGGGGGGGGTCCGAGGTTCACTTCATGTTTTCTTATTTTTATCAAAGCTTTCATCCGGGTCTTCTCTTGAGGTTTATTAAATAAAGTTTGACAATTTTATTTCAGCAGTCTAAACGAGATAAAGACCATTTCGTCCGGGTTCATCGGCCAGGTAAACTATTTGATAGTGGAGTTCTGTAAACGTGACGAAGTTTTTCAAGTCCGGTCAGAAGCTTCTTTTTTTTTTTCTCTCTCTCTTAGCCCCGAAGAAATATTGCTAAGAGGAAATTAAGTATTGATAAAAACGTGCTCTTTGTACCAGAGCGGATTTGCTTCAATGAAAGGGGGCTTAAGGGAATTAAATTAAAATTAAGTTATATAAGCTAAAACAGGACAGGGTTCAGGGACTCCTTTGACTTACTCAAGTCCCTTCTGTGGCTTAACCTCTCTATAGAGAAACATGTGGTGATTACAAATTAACTCTTTCCACACCAGTTTTTATTTAAACGCTAACCAAGGAACATCACATCATTATATAGTAAAGAAGCTTTTACGAGCTTCGGGTTTATAAAAAATTCGATTAGCAGAACAGTTCATTTCAAGTATAAAGCGGTAATATGAAGAAGGCAAGATTGACACAAAAAAATGAGACATTTGTTATTACGACGTATTACGACGTATACGGCCGAAATATCGTTAAAAGAATGACTGAAATAAAATTGTTTGGTTAGATAAATAACCAAACAATTTTACAGAAATGAGATACGTGATGTGACTATTTCTGTAAACAGATCATATATTCTTCATCTAAAACTTCATTAAGTTCTAGCCGACAGTGATTGTAAAAGGTTCGCAAACAAGTCACGGATATTACTGGCATAGCAATACAGAGCATGATAGAAAGGGCACAGGAAGACCTACTTATAATATACACACAGACGCTCAGGACATGATTAGAGAAACTGACGATTGCCCGTTTTTTATGATAACATTACAATCTGCCTCATTGGGCAATAGGTAATAGTGATAAATGATCTCATTTATACCATATTTACAATTAGAATTTAGTTGCTCATTTATACAGTATATACAAACAGCCCAGATGGTTGTCACCTTCCTCGCATGCGAAAGAGAAAGTGGAGTCTTGGGAAGTCCCCCACGCTCCTCCGTCAGACGCGTCACCGGATAAGAGCCAGCGGAAGCTGACCAAGAGCGCGAGAGATATATATTATACAATGGGGAAGAGATGAAAATGGTAATAACTTTCCGTGCCTTGTAACAATAATTGTCTGATCTGGAGAACTGAATATTACACTATACTAAGATTTCTAATGGGATGAATAAAGCAGTCTCATTGTACTGCGAAATTTGTGATGGACCCGTAATATTGGAAAAAAAGATGTAGAGATAGTCCTTAACCGTCTCAATTTCAAATCGGTAAACTTCTCAATTCTTATATTTGGAATAGAAAGCTTGACAGATTACAAAGCAGTTGGTTGTTTTTGAAATGAAACTATAGGGTTTCACATACGGAATTACCGGATTCAAGAGGAACTATAGAAATGAGTGGACTCAAATGTCGCGTAATGAAAGATGGGTCTAACAAAAACAGTACATTTGAGACTAGAAACGATGTTGAGAATTATACCTGGAGTACATGGAATTGAAGGTCAACAGAAGGAGTAAATGACTTGATCGTTCGCAGAAAGCAGAAAGGCTCGGTCAACGGGAGAGACGAAGGCCTGAGATGACACTTGTCACTATGCCATAAAAACTAATAAATCGCAATCAAATGGAACTTTTTTTCCCTGAAACTTCTTTATTGTGCTAATATTACAATCTGCCTTATTAGGCAATAAGTAATTGAGATAAATGTTATCATTCATACCATATTTATAATTCATCATTCATGCAATATTTACAGACAGCCCAAAGACCTCCCAAATCCACATGGTTGTCACCTCCCTCGCATGCGAAAGAGGAAGCGGAGTCTTGGGAAGTCCCCTACTCGCCTTCGTCCGTAGCCGGATACGAGCCAGTGGAGGCTGACGAAGAGCGCGAGAGTCACTGGCGCTCAGGACATGATTGGGGAAACTCGCCATTGCCAGGAACCCCCCAGTCACGCATTTATAGGCAGGTCACGACCTGTCAGCAGGTCACGAGGCCACTGCCGCTTTAGTCTCCGAGGAGGATTGTAGGGATGAGTGGTGCAGTGACATGACTGTGCTTAGGGTGGTTGGAATTTTATGAACTCGGAAGGGATGAGTTCAAGAATGTAAGCTATATTAAGATCGTTATGAAATGTTTTGATGCTGACGTATTGAATGGAACTAAATTCTATAACTATTCTGACACGAACTATGTTGGAGAAGAAATATTGTCGTTTCTTAATACTTGCATACCTTTTCATTTCCGTAGACGTTAACACCCGACTATTTTTTGTTAGATGTGTTGGTCACTTCAGAGCTTTATTATTATCTAACCTTGGAAGTCAAAAAGTCCAAATTAATTAGTCTCAACTTAGCCGGGAAATCAACCATTGCAAAAAGTAGGTTGAATTGACTATATCAACCGACCACTTATCTCAAGTGCCTTGCATTGCATCAAAGACCAGCTAGATCAATTCAACTAGTCTACAAGTTAGCTGCTGAATGGAGTAACTGCATCAACAGAGATAAATCACGATTAGATTAAGTAAACTATACTGAACTTTAAAGCAATATACACCCGCTTCAAAAGGGCTATGTGTACATCGTTCTATTTACCAGTGTATTTACTTTATCAGATTAATGGAGTACAACATATCGATTATTTCTCAATGTCGTGCACTCATAACAATCTGTCGGTCTACTTGTATTAGTTAACATATATTTACATATGAAAACTAAAATTATTCATTTCTCAGTTTATATTAAAGTAGCGATGAAATAAAAAGCCAATATTAAAGTGATAACAGGTTGAAATCGCTATACTGAATCTACTGAAAATATACCATTTAAGAAGCAATGAAGTGTTGTATATTTTTCTCATTTAAATATAGAATTATGTTATTGATATTTACTCGAAACCTTGCCAGAACTAAAATTGGCATTGGATTGGAACAGGGTTAATACAGAACCTAGATAATCTAAAAAAATCCCAATCATTAATTAAAATATGAAATGTTAATACATTGTAGATTGACCAACTGCAATGTTTTAGATAAATAATAAAGTGTCAATAATGATCAATTTTTTAAAATATATGTGTGTATATATTTTCATATCATATTTTTAAAAATTCTATTAGTATTGTTTTAATTATATATATATAATAGATGAGTTGAAGAAACAGTTACGATATAATTATAGGGTTTCTTGTGAGTTCCTTAAATACTGATTAAATGTTTGTAAAAAACTACATTGTGTTTTTGATCAAAAATCCTTCTTGGCTACTGAAAATAATTTTTTTTAAAAAGTTACTGAGATTAATAAAAAAACAAAACAAAGCAAATTGATACATTGAAACCGGCTTGAAAGACACTAAAGAAGTTTTTCATACTGTTGGCTCCATAAACCTTACTGTGATCTCTTTTTGTGTTGATGCTTTACAGCTCCCTGGGATCTTAAGTAACTTATTTGGAGTGATGAGAGAAATTTAAAAGACTTATTCACTTTTAATTTAAAAATATATATACTTACTACTATTGTGTCTTTAACAAAACATATAAGGAGAGTTTTTTAATTTACCCTTAAAATTGGTTGGATCAATTCGATATTTATGGTCGCTTACAAAAAACACCTACAAAAGATATTCGCTTTGAGACTGCAAGAATGTAGAGCCTTTAAAAATAAACATGATTATTTAAAGGAAAGGATAGTTTTTCTTTTTTTTTTAAATTCTATTAGTATTATTTTAATTTTATTTAAAGTTTAGTAGTCGTCACTGCGAAGTTGGTGAAAAAACATTACTTAGACGTTTCAATCGCTGTTTAAATCAAGTTATAAAATCGAAGTCAAAAACTGGCACCTAGTATAAAAAAGGTGCGAGAAAGTCTGTCTACCTGGGCCTTGCCCGGGGTTTCCCCAAGAAACCAAACGAAGTTCCGACTCTTTGTCCGAGCGGCGAGTGGTGAGTGGGTTTTCCCGCCATTGTCAGAAGGAAATGGTACGTCTTGTACGGAAGACATGTTAGCCATAAAACCATTGTTGGCTAAATTCACAACTTTTGCGATCTCGGAATAGAAACGGAAACAGTTTTATTTTATTTTTATTATTAACTCTCAAACTGTGCAAGAGTTATTTTTTATATTGTATTACTAAGCCGAAACGACTTAGGCACATATTCAATTCAGTATCGTTTCATCGATTTTTCCTTGAGAATAATCTACCAAACCTTGGATAAAAATAAAAATATATAAATAAAGAAGATCGGATGAATATTGTATGCAAGCAATGATAATAAATATCTTCAAATTCGAAAGTGGAAGAAAAAAAAAACACTAGCGAAGTCAATTTCCGCATTCACCGGTGAATGCGACACACTTTTCTTTTTTTCAAATGAGGGGTGCGTCTTATTCACCGAAGGTATAGTAAATCTCAATATTATTTGTCGATTGTCTTAGCAAAGGAAATGCGTTTGGTTTTCGTCTATTTGTATTGACAATAAAGTAGATGCAGTACCATTATGTACAGTAAAATATATTTACTAAAAATAGTGAGATGTTGTTTACGTTTAGTATTCGCCTCGCTTATCCACCAACATCGTTTGACTCCTGACTTCTAGCCGCGATGGCCCATAACCAGGTTTGTTTCGAGAACCACCCAAAGATTTTTTATCTGCCTGATGGTTGACTTTAGAGTTAACTTTAGCCAAGTGAGAATGAATAATGATAAAATAACTGCTTAAATCAAACTAGTAATACCATTCACAAGACGGGATTTATTGTTTAGAGGGCACACGCATAGTGTTGATACTAGCTAGTTTTTAACTCACAAAACTGTCTACCATCATGAGTAGGTTTTGAACCGATCTTTGTTAATAAAGATGAGTTTATTTTTCGTTTATGCTCACGGTCGATTCAGCTTATCTGAAGTGAGATGGTTTTAGCCACATTGAATTATATTTTTTTTGTTTGATGACGACCATAAAAAAAGAATGTATTAAGTGTTGTGTTCGGATCTCATTGTTGCCAGTGAAGCGCAGGTTCATCGTGTGAAATATCGGACAATGCTCTATAAATTTAATTTGCCTTCGATATTTGCTGCTTCTTATTTGCACTGATTATTTCTGAGCACAAACAAGAACACCCACACCAACGACGATCCCTAAGAAATAAAATAACAGAGATCTCCTGCTGATTAATACGTCCTGGGTGGCCATTAGAAAACATACCCAAGGGAGACTAGGAGCACAGTTAATCAAACCCCTATTGTGTGATAGAGCTGATGATTGATAGTGGCCTGATAGGAGCACAAAGGGGAGGGGCATATCCACCGTCGAGGCCACGGATACTAATCTTCCAGGTCTGCACTACTTTCTCAGATGATGGGGTTGTCAGTGTAAGGGTGGAGTACCCGTCCTATGTGCTTGTATACTTTCTACGAACTTCTCTTATTCTTTCTTCAGTTTTGACAATTTGTGCCCGAGACCTGACATATTTGGATGTAAGTTGTGGAGTGGTTGCATTTTGATGTCCACAACTATACCGTTATCTTCAAGTGCTAAAATTGACAAAATATATCAATGTCACGTACCATACTGGTTATTTACATATGGTCTATGAACATAATAATCTAATATTCCGAATAAATTGAAGGAGATATGTCAAAGTATTAAAAATTACTTAAGAATAAATAAATAAAAAATGCGTTAAAACTCCTTCAAGATGTCATGGCCTAGTTACCTCAACAGGATAATGATGGTGATTATATTATAAAAAATAATAATGATGTTTTCCATCTTCAAATGGAGTTCTTAATTCGAATGTTCTGGCGACTGACTGGTAGGGTTTTTAAAAAAGAATGTTTCTTTTGCCTGATAGAATATCTACTCTGGCATTTTTGGGACCCTCTTAAGATCGAGACAGGAAATGTTCCATAACGGACCTTTGATGTTTGATGTTGCATAGCTATGAAACAGCCATCTCGATAATATATGATTTTACCAATTAATTAATTATCAATAAAGAATAATTGTTTTCTGTTACGTCTTGATTAATTGTATGTTATATTAGAGCTAAAGTAACATTTAATTATTATAATTAGGTCATTATAACTGTCATTGAAGTTGAAGAATAATTGATTCGGTTACCCTTTGTACATTGGTTATTTGGCCACTTTTGAATTCTAGGGCTGATAGTTTTTCTCCAATCAGCTCGGTCGGGTTTGCATGAAAAAATAAAAAACAAATCATTCCGAAAAATACCAAGACTCCTGATCCATAAATCAACGGGTACAACTGCTGCTGGTAAATAAACGTCTTAAATAAACGTCATATTTTAAAACAACATGAATTATTCAAGAGCTAGAATATTAACTGTTTCATTATTTTATGCACCAGACGTAAAACATTATGTTAAGTTTGCGAGTTTAACCATTAGGCCGATATTCGTGATGAAGGTTCCTCAACGATCAATTTTACTCTTTACGAAATGTATTAATTTCATCGCCAGATGTTGGCGTTTATTCATGGTTAGGATTTTTTATTATTGGAACATTCAAAGCAGATGAAAAATATGGTTATACGTAAAAAATGGTTATTTGTTGGCATCATACAAACAGTATCGTTTGGAGTATATAGATCCGATAAAGATAGTGGAAATACTGAGTATTTTATTATTTTAAAAGAATTGGGGGGATTCTGACCCCGGTATTAATGCTCTATCGAACCGTTTCGTTTCCCATTTAGACGATTGCCTCCGACCAAGGTTCGAATGGGGGGCACAACGACGGAATAACAATAAAAGAAGAGCATTGGGGGGGCCAAGGCGATAAAAAGAAAAGCATCACTTTTGTCTCTCAGTGGGTTTACCGACCTCGTTTAATGTCTGGGTAATTATATCACATTGACTGGCCGGGTCCCAAATAATATACTAGACGAAAATAAAATAAAATAGACTTATCTCAAGAAAATATATTGGTTATTTGGCCACTTCTGAATTCTATGACCGACAGATTTTCTTCAATCAGCTCGGTCGGGTTTGCATGAAAAATGAATTGTTTGCTATATTAGAGCTAAAGTAACATTTAATTATTATAATTAGGTCATTATAACTGAATGGTACGTTACCGTATTACGACGTTACACATTATCGTCAAATACTATTCTATGAAACTTATTTATTCGGATTATGGGAAGTTAACTGATAATCAAATTAACATTTGGCTTGTGAAAAATTTAAAAGAAATGAAGCCTAAAAAACAGTTGAAGGATAACCACAGAAATATGATTTCCAATCTATGACTAGCAGATTTAATGCGGACTTGTTCACCATATCTCAAACCATTTAATCGAGTACTTGGATGATAAACAATCCATTGAACCAACAGATAGCTGATCGGTATGAATAGGCATCGAAAAAAGTATCGATACTTCCATGTAAACACTTTTACTGTATTATTTTTGAAAGCTAGTATTGCTGATGCTATCATTTATCACAGTGCCAGCAGACCTCACCCTAAGAACTGAATATTGTATCAGCTACGTGAGCACCTTCGAAGACTTCATAGAAAATTAAAAGGATTGTAAAGACAGACTCCGGATCGATCACACTTGATGAATCCTAATGATGATTCTGAAACACCACTTTTTGACACACCTAAAACAACGGTTCACTTACACTAAAGCACGCCAAGAAACAATGCACTAAATATTCTGACGGTGGACAATATACAGAGGCACATTACACAAATTATTTCAAACCTATATTCTAAGTACACATACGGTTCTAACATAATTTTATCCCATTGCCGAATGAATGTATAGTATTTACGTAAGAAAAACCAACATTTCGTTAATACTTAATGCATCTAGTCTTAAGCAAGTAAAAAACTAATACTATTGTTCTTGGTTATGAATAAAAGTTTTATTGAAGTATCCAAAACAATTAATTTGGAAAAAAAACTTTCTTCGTTTTTTCAAAATAAATTAGGCCCTAAACCGTCATTTTTGGGTAATGTATTTAGGTAGGTAATATTTGAAATAATGGATTCTTGCTGTATTTAGATTTATCTATAAATTTTGTGGTTGTTCCTTTTAAAATATCTAGACTACAAACAGCTTTGGTTTTGTCGTGGAACTAAACTGTGCCGTATACTTGGGTTCGTCAAATACTATGCTATGAAACTTATTTATTCGGATTATTTAAAGTTAACTGATATTGGTATGTCTGACTAAGCACTCGGTGTAATACATACATTTAAATCGTTTTGGGGAAAGCGTCTATAGCCTGAATCATTTTTAATTGTATTTGTCACACATAAGTCTACCACGCTTCAAGTAGGCATTATGAACTTATTTGACACAGCAGCTACGAAACAACAAGTAAATTCAATTTTGTGGAACTAACGATAGCCCTGTATTGCTTGGAAAGAGAACCCTTGTGCTCTTTCTAAAATGTATGTTTGAAAGTACAGCCTCTGCATTGAGTATCGTTAACATTATGTTAGTTCGTCTTCTCTATCGAACGTACTCGTCTAAATATAACACTAATTAAGATCTTAGATTTTTTGAAATATTAAGAACCTCTTTCGGATAAGATTTATTGTGCATGACTCGGGAAAGTTCTGGAACCTTGCCGACAAAGCTTTGACTTAAGATGACGGTTCGGCAACCCTGCGCACTCAGGCAGGCTTGTAAAACATTGTGACACCTTTTGGTAATTGGTTTGTCGGCCCGAACTCTTGGTTTTTCCAAAATGGAAAAAAGCTTGTGTTTTTTTCGGCGTGAACCCTCAGGCTACCAATTGAGGTGCCAAAATTACCCCTGCCCCTTATAATTCCGTTACCTGGACTGTATTCCATACAATAATTTAAAATGTGATCGAAAGCCTTTATTCAAACATTACATATTCTGATCCATTTAACGGTTAAGGTAGCTTTTTACAGCCAAGCCCGAGCGAGCTTAATCTCATAAGAGATTGATATAATTTATTTAATCTCAGCTTGAGATTGAATAAATTATACTAGAGGATACTTTCTGTAATTAGAAATTTAGTATTTTTTATTTTATTTTAATTTTTTTTTTTTTTTAAATGCAAGTAGTATAGTTGTAGGATTCATGACAGCGTTCATAATAGTGATGTTAGGCTCTCAATAATGATCAGAAAATTAAATTTATACTCATTCAATAAATTATTTTCACACATGTCTCATAAAGTAAAGAGGTACAGTTTAATAGTTCGTGGTATAAAGGAATGAATACTAAATCTTGGTGTTACTAGAATTCAGTTTACGGTGGTAATGTGGTGAATGCAAGCGTCTCCAGGCAAGCCAGTCTACAAAACCGTATGCATAGATTAGGCCTTAATGCATGCAAGAGGAATTGTCTTAGTCGGCGAGGAGCAGGAAGTCTTTAGACTGCACTGGATAGGATGATTAAAGATTATACCACTATACCCTTCGAGTTTAACCCTCAACAGGAAAACTTTAATTTTACAATTGAAGGGCTTACCGCGAGATGGACGCTTCCACTTTTCCAACTGCAAGGAAACAAAAATAAACTGTTTAAAAATTGAAATTTTCAGGTTACTTGAAAACATTTTTTTCATTGATACTATATGTGGTAGTAAATGATTTGGTAGTATTTAAATAAATACAATTTTTTTTTAAAGCAGGCTGAATTTTGAAGCTGAATCGTTTTTGCACCGGTTTATTTCTGTTTTTATTTATTTACTAAAAAAAATATAATGTTTCTTCCGAAAACTAATTAAAAATTAATGACAAAAAAAAATACAAACGAAAGATTGATTAAAAAAAAAAAAATATTTGATATGTAAAAATTTGTTATTGGTTTGAGTACTCAAAAAGAGAACAAGGAAGTATGAAAAAAGAAAAACGTAAAAAATTTAGTGTATTTTTGCTTATTTTTTTTTTTTTTTTTTACTATGGTTCATGAGACATTGATGGCCGGAAGACAAAAATTATTCAAGACACATTTAAACAAAATATAGCCTGGAAATTAATTAATAGGCAACGATCCATTTTTTATTTTGTGTTTTTTAATCGCAATTATACCTATTCATAATTATGTTTTTCTAGAGAAAAAGGGACTATTAGTTCTTGGTTTCGCAAATAAGTTTTGGACTTTTGGTAAAAAGTGCGAATCAGTTATCATTTAAATTTTTGACGTGGAGGTGCTTTTTATGGTGTAAATGTCGGAAATAATGGAACTAAGAAACCTTTTAATTTTAATTTTGTTTCAAGAAAAAAAGGCGTGATCATTTTTTAAAATAACTTGTGACGTAATACCACCATCGGTCGTTCTACACACACGTGTAGAACCGTATCAAGTTTTGGGAGTGAAAGTTGAGCAGTGAAGGGTTTATCTCTGTTTATTATATTTTATAAATAATTATGTATAATTCCTTTATTGTGCTAAAATTACAATCTGCCTTGCTAGGCAATAAGAAATTAAGATATACTATCATTCATACCATATTTACAATTCATCATTCACTCGCTCATCATTAGCATGTTAGATATTGAAATTTATGTTGTCTTATGAAACTTTTCGGTGGACCCCAACTCTAGACTAATAGTCTGGGTTGGTGAATGTTCCCGGAGTATTCCGAGGTAGTACGAAATTGCTCATTACATAAAGAATATTAAACATGTCAAAACAGATAATATAGACCTTTTTTAAACATGCAATTATTAGTCACCAATTGTTTTTTTATTAGCTTGAAGATATAAACAAATCAATCACCATTCATTTATAAATAATTAAGATGCATAAAATATTGCAAGTATGTAATTCATGTTTTGTGTTCACAAAGAAGGATGGATTATATTTGAATACTTTATGTAATCAAAACTCTTCTATTTTCCCCGGTATGTCCGTTGAATCCATTTCTCCAAAACGGACAAAAAATTATTTTAAGCTGTTTCTTTATGATCTTTTGTCTAAAATTCGTAGTGCGCCGATCTGTCTTCATACTTGGAGCATAGGAGCATTCTATGCTAATATTCTGTATCATCTAAATTCATTTAACATTAGAAACAAATGTTTGCTGTTTAGAATGTAAAAGAGAGAAAGTACTTAGAGATGATGATCTCCGTCGGTGGAACAATGGTACAAAAGAACACTAGGAGTGAATTTTCTCAATGTTCTGAAAAAAAAAAATAGAGTACCATTCAGTTCAAGTGAGTAACTATTGACTCGAGTATACAGGTGGTCTGAAAATTTTCTGACCTAAACATGAAGATGATAATAAAATAAATAAAAGCTAGTGAAATAAAAGCTAAAAATAAAAGCTTTGTTAGGTCGGAAACTGAAGTTGCAATACTATATTCATTCAAATAATACTACGATCGTTCATTATACTTCATATTTTGACAAAAATTCACAACAATATACTGAACGGGTAAGATTAAGGTTGATACGATCGCCCTGGCCACAGAATATAGATTATGTTTTATTGTTTATATTTGGTATTATTGATTTATGTTTTTGGAAGAAGGATGGACTATATTTTAGTACTTCATGTAATCAAATATCTTTTATTTTTCCCGGTATGTTGCAAGAAAAAATAAGTTGCTCTGCATTTGGTCCGTTGAATCCATTTCTCAAAAAGGCAAAAGCTGTTTCTTTATGATCTGTCGTCTAAAATTCACGGTGCGCCGATCTGTCCTCATGCTTGGAGCATTCTATACAAATAAAAACAAATCATCAATATAACAAAAAAAAAAAACACTTGAAAATTGTTGTCTACCAGCACTTTTCTGATATATTTCTGAAATTCATTTTGCGTTCTGAGCTTAAACTTGAGAAATCGTAAACTTTAGTAAAACGGGTCAGACTTTTCCATGTTCATATTTATTCCCTCCCGCCATTGTATTTTAACCAAAGAACAATCATCATATTTTGAGTTGTCATGGAATGTACATTTAAAATTTAGGCTGGGTAGAATCGTTATAACGATCACCTAACTAAAAAAAGTAGAGCCTCACCCATCGAGCAAGGCTGTTACTCAATGATGTTAGGGGTGGATGAACCGAACATCTAATACCAGCCAGGGTGGTCTTTTGTCTGCGGTAAAGTCGCTGTTGACGTAGACAGCATACTAAGGACTCCACCAAGGGAAATTATCTTTAAGACCAGTGCCGCTAGAGCTTTAATCAGGCAAAATCAAACCTCTAGCCGGGACTTCAAATTATCCCTCCTCTCTCCGATCTTGGTAATTTTCTATTTATAGCGTTTCAGGTTTCCCTAGAGGGGTTAAATTCTGTTTAAGCAGAAGAAATATTTTACTTAGAAAGGGTTGAAAATAGCAAAAACTCAAGGCCCACCACTGAATGCATTGAAATAACTAATACTTAAAGTAGGAGATAAATAATAAATACATTATATCATTTCAAACGGGGTAGAAGAATATTTATCCATCATATTTTCATGAAATATCGCTGGAACAGAAAAAGCATAAATAATTCATGACATGTTTGTATAAAACTTTAGCTGAGTAGTTCGGGGCTTATTTTCGGTTAATAAAAATCAAGAGGGGATGTAGTTAACCTTAAGTGACTTTAAAAATTCATCACGAAGTGAAACTTTTTAATACTGACTCCGAGTCTTAATAAGTTGTGAAAAGTCCTTTTTAATTTGATTTATATAGGGCTTGAAATGGTCTTCTCCCGAGGGGGCGTCCGACTGAGGAAATAAAAAAATCATTTTTTTTTTGGAGATAAATTACAAAAAACGCCTAAGAAAGCCGGGGGAGAGTTAACAATTAATCAGCGTGAGGTAAAAGTATTCTATTGGCAAACCTCACACCTGTGTGTCTGTGGCAGGAGACTTTTTTATTTAGAAAATTTTTTCGTTTCAATTCCTCGTTGGGAATGAATGGCTTGATATTTACTGGCAACAGTGGACACGTTTAGAATCCTGTGACTAATTGTTAGTCCAAATACAAAAAAGAGGAAAGCTTGAAGAAAATATTTTACGATTGCTCTTTTAAAACGAAATTCAAGTCGAGGCATAAATGCAAAAATGATTTATGTTTTGATTTTCTGGAAGAATTCCAAACCCGGGATTTTTTATTCGGATTCAGAGCTCATATTTAGGCATTGAAGTCTAGGTGAAAAAGCATAATATAAAGAGATACTTAATTATTCTCAGTTTTTTAAATAATTTCAAAAAACTGATCCGAATTTTGGTTGAAGCCGTCTCGGTTGCTGAAAAGCCCTTTGAAAAAAACCAAATAAATAAAACTTTTACTTAAAAATTGCTCACTGAAATCCGCTTGGACATTCCTCTCACCGATATTCTTATAAAATTTACTTGGAATAAGTTTTTTGAGAGCATTTAAAGAACGAACTTACCCAGTTAAATGCATTCATTCTAAAACTATAAAGTAACATTGTCGTTATGGGTTATAAGTAAAATCGTACATGTTCTTGAGGCACTCGTAAAGTTAAAAAAACGTATAAATTAAAAAAAAAAACTATAAAAATACATAAATTAATAAATATAATTCAAACAAATAAATAGTAATAAAAAATGCATTTATTTTGAACTATCTAAATGTTTGCGGTTATTGGTACGACTGATAAAGCTCCAACTAGGTTGGCGAATAATATTTCTTAACTTTTCCCACTACTTTTATCCATTTAAAGCAAATCAAAAATAACCTGAGGTCTGAGTCGTTTTTACTTTCATCAGAGCACATTGTGAACTGAAATAAGATGTATGCCTTGTCTGTATGGCATACATACACATATATAAACACAAATGCAGGCGATTTAAATTGTACACATTGCAGTAATGAATAAATACCGATTCGAAAAAAAAAAAAAAAAAAAATACCACCAACTCGATTGCAGTTAGAAATAGTTTGTCTGTCATAACGGTGTTACGAAAAAAAATGCAATGAATGCTATTTTGAAACCGCAGCTTAACAATCGATCTTATATGCACAAACAATCGGCACCTCAACACAAGTCGATTATAATTGTAAATTACAAAAACAAGATCTATTTAATGTTTAGGAACTTTGAACGACATGTAAGATATGGCGGGTTATTATTTCTAATGGACCCGACATAATTGTCTGCTAGCGACGGGTCAATAAAACGTTTAAGGGAAAAACTACCCTGTCTATTCCCTTCCGACAGTGGTTGCCACCCTCCATATTTATAACGACGGAAAAACCCGACCGCAAGGTTTTTTCTTACCTGCAATCCACCCCTCCCACAGCTGAAAATTCGTCTTTATAAGGCGCTATTTCCGAGCATTTCGTAATTCTTCTAAGCTTTTCGAAGATCGCAACACCTACCGATGGAGTTCACTTCCAACTCTGTGAGCTGGGTGCTGCTCATTTGCCTCATCTGGTTAACTTTGTGAGTATACTCGTTGCAATATATTTAGTAGATCAGTGTTGTTGTATACCTCAACTGATTCTGAAACTTCTTTTTTTATCGATTCAATAATTTCATAATATTCTATCATCCACAAACAGTCTATAATCTTTATTTTATAAAGGTATCACTTGCCCTGGCCATAATTGATTAATTCCTTTAAAATTATTTGTATCTACTTTTATGACTTACAGTACATTTCGCCCTAAATAAACTTAACTAAATTATTTAAGACTGGTGAAAAACCAAAAAAAAACAGCTTTCTTCTGAATAGTAAAGATAAAATTACTCATCAATATAAATCGAACTGAAGTATACTAATAAATGAATCACGAACGAATAAATAAAATATAAATTAATTACGAGCATTTTCATGTAGAATAATACAATTTAATACCTTACACAATAAAAGGACTGGCGAAGTTAAAAATGTTTAGCTATACTTATATTGTTCTTAATTCGATGGCCATTAACGCATTATAAAACTTGCAGCTGCTTTCCTATTTTTTAATATTAATTTATTTTTTAACCATCATAAATTCACCTTCAAAATTTTATTTGTAATAGTGCGATATTGATTTTTTTTTTCATTATTTTTCCAAATTTTAATATATATCAGTCTTTTGAAATAATCTTCAACTATGAGCATATTAAAACTCCTGAGCTTGGACTTTATGTTTCCATTTTATTCAAGTTCCCTTCCCTACTAAGCTCGAAAGACCAATCTGTTATGGAATAAACTTTTATAAGTTTACATATAAAATACTTACATAATAATATTTTGAGGACCGTTGCTTACCGTACTTACATATTTATAAATGTTTATAAAAAAGACCCTGGGTAATAGATTGGCGGGGACAAAAATCTTGATATAGGCTTGTTGAAGCAGAGTATCCATAATTGTTTGACCTATTCAGAGAGAAATTTAACAAAATGCATTATATTTATTGCTGTTTGTTCAATGATTTTTATACAACCCGTCTTAGTAATTGGTCAGTATCTTAACAGTATTTTTAGCGAACTATCCCAAAGAACCCTGGTTATTCCCTTTAGAGATTGACGGATAGCGGGTACCGACATCTAATTGTCTTAGAGCGTTTTATAATTGTGTTTTTTAAATAGCCCGACCCTTTTCGTGAGCATAATTCATAACATATAATTAGTATGCCATTGGTATTCGTATGTTTCATATATAGAGAACTGCACGTTTTCTTCCGTTGAGCCACCAAAGTCTTTTCCATCACACACTTAGACCTTATGCTAGGCGTAGGTAGTGTGTTTGAATATTGACAAAAAATAAATTTGTTACAATCTTATATTTCATTTGACTTAGACCAATACTCATTCAATCTTAAATTTATTGCTGAGAACTTCAAGTAATATCTTTCTTTGTAATGCCGAGTCAAGGAGCAGTTCCTAGGCTCAATGTTTAATACATCCATTAACTCGTTATAAAAAAAAAAATCGTATTATTAAGTTCCATTAAGTTATGTGTTTTTATATTTGCGCTCATATATGTTTTTTACTTTTGTCTAAACAGCTTTGTGGTTTGGCAAAAATTAACAAATTTTTGCAAGCCTAAATTGTCTGTTTTTACTATCCAAATTAACAGTTTGACTGAATCAAAAATAAATTTAACTATGTACAAATTTATAATTTTTTTAAAATGTTCATTAACTAGTATTTTCTAAACTCTGAACTGAGTTGTATTTATCAAAAATATTTATACAAAACATAAAAAGTAACTGAGCAAATTATATCTTGGGGCAATCGTGGTACTCCTTGGCATTAGTTTCTTGCTTATTTGATAAAGGTTTTTTGCTATATTCGTTACCGTAACTGTTTTAGAGCAAATCAAAAAAAAAAATCTGTGAGATGGAATTTTATAACGGAAAAGACCCAAGTTCATTTTATGTTCATTAAAAACTAATCGACATGTCTCGAGGTTATACCTTTGCATTTTCAGATTAATTTTAACCATTTTTACGACAGACAGACCAGATAGACACACTGACAAAATACAATCGCATCGTATCTGAATGGATGTAGTGGTTTTTATTTTTTAATTTCATATCTCTTGTTACACAATTAATATATGTTACAAAATATAGATTCTACATACGAATCTATTTACAATTCCTTCATTATATTCCCTGTAGTTTGGCTACATTTTATACAAATTCTGTTATCTACTAATAGTAATCTGGATTGTACTAAAGTACAGTGATGTAGATTATACATAAATGGACTGAATTATTGGGCTGGATTATTTTATGTAAAAGAAGTGTTTTGTTTTTTTTCTTTACAGCCCCTTTAAAATTACAGATAATTATATACAATTATAGATCCTCCTTTTGTATTTCCTGTAGAGTCGCTACATTATATATAGGTTTAGTTATTTTATAAAAATTATATAATGGAATAAACAAGTATAATAATACATATTGTTCCTGACTGGACTGAACGGACTAATAAAAGTGATTGGGCTCACCTTTTTGATCAAATAGAAAAAAACTTACATACTTATTCTTAACCTTATTTTCCCCCAACAGTCTGTTGCCATCGATGTGGGAGGGGTGGTGGGCCCATAGTGTGTAACATACGGCAATGGTTTTTTTTTTTTTTTTTTTTTTTTTTTTTTTTTTATTTCAAAACCTCAACAAAACAATACAATTTACAAATAAGAAAAATAACGAAATATTTGGATTACATATTTCTCCTCTTTCTGCATTCACATGCATTTGGCGGAGTGCCTAAATATAATAAATTTTTATTGTCGTTAATAGTTCATTGTTCTTATACAACACTAGGTGATGAGGCTCACCTTCTATTTGTCACCGACACCAACACTAAACACTAGGAACAAAACAAAACAAACAAAACTAAACAAAACAAACTAAATCTCTACCTAGAACCTAGGACTAGAGTGTACGGCAATGGGTGTGCAGGTCAGCGTTCTTTAATGACCTGCACCTGTTCCCGTGTGTCACACACTATGACCCACCACCCCTATGACCCCATTCTGAAAATGTTGGAGACATTTGGCTGTATTGTCAGTCAAGTGGGTAAATACTGAATGCAGTGTCTTCTACTATTTATTATGTCTGTGTGATCTTTATTAAAATATGTGAGAGTAGGTAGGATTGGGTATTTGCTGTTTATTTACTGTTCGGTGTAAACATGTCTAATACCAAAGACTTACACCGGCGAAGAGTCAGTAAGATTATTAACCACGAGCATGCAGTGCTGTGGCGGAGCCTTCTCATATTATATCTGTTTTTTCGCTTCTCTGATGTGGCACAACTTCAACGGCTGCCAGGTAAAGGCGGAACTAATTGTCGTAAATGTTCTTGAGAAAGTAAACAAAGTCGGCGAGTACTTGAATGCCAACCTGACAGAGTTGAAGTTAGTAACTATGTTTATGTTAGAACCATTACATTTTATCTCACGTGATTCAAATAGAAATTTAATTACTATTACTACAGTGTCTGCCCAATAACAATATAAATTCACAGCCGAAGATTAACTGGGTCACGATTTTTTTTCCATTATAAATGTTTTTTTTTTATACCAACCTAAATTGTTTAGATTATTAGTAATTAATTTATTTTTTAACTTTAATATTTAAAAAAAAAATAGGGACGTAGAAAGCCCCCGGGTTCAGGAAAATACTCCACGTAAGTTTCTTAAAAATTCTGTATTTTTAACTGGAAATACATCATTTCGTAAACCATCTGAGATTTTCAGAAAAATAAGTAAAATATGTTACGGTCTACAATGTGTCATTAAAAATAAACAACAACAGAAAGTTGACTCTGATATAATTTTTTGAATTAAAAGTTCACGTTTTAAGTTTTAAAGTTCATACTCATTTTTTTCGACCGTTTACTATGAACACATATGTGTGCTACTTGGGGCAGTGAATAGTATCAGACCTACAGAATGCAAACCATTAAACATACGACAAACACCCCATTAATTCTAAACATTTACTAACAGGACTAATTCCCCTTCTCCTTATCGGTGTCAAAGAAATACCGACTGATGTAGAATTAAACATTAAAAAATTTCTGCGTAAATTACCTATCAGATTTTAGCAATAATTACAATGTAGGTTATCGTCCTAGGTCGTCCTTACTGTATAGGTGTTTATTAAGTGTTTATAGCAGTAACTCAATAAATCATTTTAGCAACGGATAAGGAAATATCATTATTACCTTCGAGTTCTATTCGTCTGGATGTTGTAACACTGAATCTCCCGAATGACACGTAAATTTACTTGCTGATTGTTTATTTATTATTTGACTATTTATTTATCATGCGATTGTAATTTAAAGATTAGTGATCTAACTTTTAGAAATCCTAAAAAAATATATATATAATCAATTAGATTTAACGTTTAGCTAAAATTATTTTATTTTTTTAATATACAATAGTTTTTTCTATCAGAAATTAGACCCAACCCTAGATTTGTTATTAGATACCCAAATTAGACATTTGTTTTGCAAAAATTAAATATTAGTCAAATTTTGTTAAACAAAACTTTTATATTTTCACCAATAAACTCTGCCCATGCTGGTTGGATCCCTTTTGCAAACAACAACAATGTCGAAACCAACCAATTCCACAGAAAATAGAAAATCAAAAATTGTGGGTTATATCTTTTTCGCATAACTATGGTTATATATACCCTATTAACTATTACACATGGGTGACTCTACTTATGTACTTGTACTGCAGTAGAGTTGTTAGTGCAACTTTATAATAAAAAAGCTAATTCGAGAACAAAAAAAAAAATTACTATGGTTATTATAATCATTTCTTTTTGTTTCATACATACAATATAAAATGAATTCAATGAAAACTGACGGGTAACAAGAAAATTTTATATTTCAGCCCAGGTGGATTGTGGGAATGAAATCCTTTCAAATAATCTCTCTCTCTCTCTCTCTCTCTCTCTCTCTCTCTCTCTCTCTCTCTCTCTCTCTCTCTCTCTCTCTCTCTCTCTCTCTCTCTCTCTCTCTCTCATAAGCAACAAAAATTAACAAAATACAATATTTGTACGCCTAATTAGGGTTTAAATACATTGTATATATATTACTGACAGATAAAATGTAGCGATGCTACAGGAAATACAGAAATAATTTGTAAATAGATTCGCCTGAGGATCTATAATTATATATGTAATTATATGTAAATTTAAAGGGGCTATGAAGGAAAAAAAAAAAAACAAAAAAAAACTGACAGATATTTAATCATAAATTATTTTTTTGGTCAATATTCCTTAAAGCAAATTTCATATTCCCCAAAGGTTCACGTTTGTAAAGCCTATAGTAATATAGTAATTATAGCATTATTGTTGTTAGAAAAAGGTTAGTTGTATTTTAGATGTTTTGTTACTGAATCGATGTAGATCTTTGTTTGCCTAAGCTGCTGACATGAACTCCGACTTCTCGGATCTAAAGGAGAAAGTTAGAAAAAAGATAATTTGGTGTGTAATATGAATAAATTAACTCGAATTTGTTTTCAGGGGTGCAAAGACAAATACACCAGGCAATACAGCACACTTAAAATCGTTTAAAGACAGTCCAAATAAGGTAAGCTTTCTATATAAATTAGTTCATGCATGATTAATCTGTAATATCACAACTTGTGCACAATATCTTTCCGAATAGACCTTTATTATTAACTCATACTATATATGATATATATATATATATAAATAAGCCAATAAAAAGAATATTAATCATGCATTTTTAAAAACAGCAACTAGCTAGTAACATTAACTATTATTATTTATACTGTTAAAGCATCAATTCGCTCAAATTAATATATAGATATTAATGAATTAGCATTATGTAAAGTGGGTTTCAAGTTTTGGCCTACTACGTAATTAAAAATTTTACTGTATATATTAAGTTCAATTTTATTTTTTAACCATGCAAAAGTTAAAACGTGTAATTATGATTATGATATTTATTATATTTAATCATTAATAAAAATAAAGTTGATAATATTTCATTATATCGATTCGTTCCAACAAAGTATATTTATTTTTCAGACGGTGTTACTTTCAAGAAGCAACCTTCACCGTGACTTAATACTCGCCATCGGCAGTGGAGTAGAACTTGCCTACCGACAATGCATGGAAAATTTCAAGTGGGAGAGGTGGAACTGCACTGAGTTGGCATTTTCGAGGTAAGAAATACGTTTTGACTGAATGAAGATGGGAATTAAATTACTCTAGTCATTTATAGTCAAATGTAGAGCATTTATTTTATAAAATGTCATTGTAGGCTATTCGTATTTTGGACGTGTCTGTATTTAGTATGGCACATACCGTGTAAGTCATCAGTTTCTATTAAAAATTTTACTTACCACAACGGATTACGAAATAAGTGGAAGTTCAAACGAAAATAATTGTGAATATTAAAAATTTCTTATATATTTCACCTATTAAGAACAGATAATAACAGAATAGTTACATTATAACAGTTTTTAATCGAGTTAATTTTTGTAAGTTTCGGAATACTTACATGCTTAAGGAAAACAGTCGAAGCCATCTTTCTTTTCACTAGGACCTGAAGCAGACTAACATAGTATGTCAAAATGTCATCAAAAACTCAAATAAACCTTTACTTTTTCATCGACCTCTTTATTTGTAATGACCAATCATTTAAAAACTTAGAATGAATTATAATAAAAATAGGAGTAGATTATTTTAAGAATTATAATAGTTGATTAATTAAAATTAAAATGGATCCAGCTAAAATGTAAATGCGACCTGAATTACAACTTGTAATTGCATAAATGAAAACAATAAATATATATTTATGTACGTATTACGTTATATTAATGGTAGTGTTTATTCATATAGATAAACCAATAAAACTCGTCAAAATCTTAGATATTATGTATAATATATTTTTTATGACGACCTTTTCTATCAAAGTTAACTTTTCTATCAACATTGATAATTTCTCGCTTTAGTGACAACTATTCCATGTAAGATTGATAAAAGGTATTTAGTAAAACCACATTATAAATTTTTTTTTTTTAATTTCAAAACCTTTTTATTCAACAACATTTTTACAATTTATGATCAAAATTCAATGAAGAATATTTACGATATTCTCCTCGTGCTGCATGCGCAGATGCATTTGAAGGAGGTAATATTAGCATAAACAAAATTTTCTGTTTGAAGTTAAAATTACAATACAATATGAACAGGACTAGGTGATGGGGCTCACCTTCAGATTACAAAGAGGGAAACTACAAACTAAAACCTAAAACTAGAACCTAAGACTAAAGCGTCCTGCCATCGATGGGGGAACGGAACGGGGGTTATAAAATTTATTTTTACTGCATTTATCTATAACGTTCATTTGCTGTTGCAGTTTGCAGTAGTCATTTGCTGTAGCTACCAACGTTAGCTGTTGACCAGTAGCATTGCTTTTTTTTAAACAATTTTGTGACTTTTTTACTGTAAATAACATACTCAATGTCGATTCTCTTGTAAATTTACGAAATATGTATGACAATTTATGAACAGGAGGTACTTAAGCCCATTGACCCGGGAGATGGCGTACGTTGCCTCGATAACAGCAGCGGGGATCAGCCACGCAGTGGCCAAGTTCTGCTTCAAGGGCACTCTACTGCCGGACTGCAACTGCAAGAAGAAGGGCGGGACATCCGGTTCTAACGATACGGAATGTCTCGGTAACCTCAAGACCGGGCACTTGGTCGCCAGGGAGTTTTTGAACAGCGCGGATAAGAGGGCTCAAGATTTAATTGCTTCCATTAATTCGCACAACTACGAAATCGGTCTCAAGGTGAGTGATGTTGTTTTTTTTTGGATCGAATTTATTTTTGCAGCTTCAATGAGCAGTTTCTCTAATCAGGTCTTGAGCGACTGTGGCTCTCGTGCTCTTAGTCAGCCTCCGCTGGCTCTTATCCAGTGACGCGGCTGACGTAGGAGCGTGGGGGACTTCCCAAGACTCGGCTTCCTCCTTCGCATGCGAGGGAGGTGACAACCTTGTGGACTTGGGAGGCCTCTGGGCTGTTTGTAAATACTGTATGAATGAGGGAGTGAATGATGAATTGTAAATATGGTATGAATGATTTATCTCAATTACTTATTGCCTTATAAGGCAGATTGCAATTTCATCTTAATAAAAATTGTTGAATCTTAAGGCACAATGAGATGCGGTTATATTTTGTATTGATATAAATTGACAAGGACAGGGAGCTCAGTAGTGGTTCAGTTCATCTTGATCCCAGACGAAAAGGGGAATTTCAACCCCAAATATTTTCTGTTCGGCTAAACGATTTAATATTTCGTAAAAATTCGTTTATTATTGTTAACAAATTATTATTATTGTTACTATGGGGTGGCCATTATAGAATAATAAAAACATTCTGTCTCTCCACAGCTTTATTGCTAAAGTACTTTGCCCAGGTGTAAATTGATAGGCAACCCTGCAAAACGTATAAATTAAAAAATAAGGGGAGTGAAATGTTTTATTTTATATGATGAAGATTAAAAAACAAATACTAATAATACAGGAGTAACAAACGTTAGTAAATAATTCGCATCCGATACGGTAACTCATAATTAGTTCTCGAAGTTTTAGCCATTTGCCACAGATTGCGGTGAACTCTCGGATGAATAGTTGCGGACGAGATTTCATTGGCAGGATTTTATTTAGTGCTAGTAGGCTAATAGGATGCAATTTTATCAAAGACTTCTTGATTAATGATACAACTTGAACTGGGCCAATATTAATTCGCTTTAAAACATATGTAAAGTAATTTTTGTTGATTGTTTTTATTTCTCAAAAGATTTGTAAGTACTCTCTTGAAAATTTGTAAACTGTAAGTATTTTGCACACTTCTAGTGCAATAGGAAAGTATTGCTTGCTACTGGAACACTGTGGTCTTCAGGGAAGTTAAGAAGTAAATGCAGGAAGTTGTAGGAATTATTACCATTGTGAGGAATTGAGCTTAAATTGGTGCAGGGACTCCAAGCTAGAACAGGGAATGAATAAAATTAGCTAATTAGAAGTATCACATACGCTCAGGACATGATTGGAGAAACTGGCCATTGCCAGGACTCCCACTGTTACGCATTTATAGCAGGTCATGAGGCCACTGCCGTCTCCTAGGAGGATTATAGGGATGAGAGGTGCAGAGCAATGACTGTGCTAGGGGATTAGGGTGGTTGGATAGGTTACAGTGGAATTTCATAAACTTGGAAGGGGTGAGTTCTAGAATGTAGGGTATATTAAGGTCGTTATGAAGGGTTTTGTTGCTGACGTAATAAGGGGCATTTACGATTGTTCTCAGGACTTTTGATTGAAAGGATTGGATGCACTTGATGTTCGACTTATTTGCTGTCCCCCAAAGCTCTATTCCGTATGTCCAGATTGGCTTAGGTATAACTTTGTATAATAGTAATTTGTTTTCTATTGAGAGATGGGATGTCCTTTGAAGTAGTCTGTACAGTGGTCCAAAGCGTCTGTTTAGTTCTTGTCTTTTTAGCCTCGTATGTCGGTTCCAGGTCAGTCGTTTGTCGAGATGGAAGCCTATGTACCGCACTATCTCGGATACAGGGAGAGGAAATTAGAAGTATAAACAATAATAATGATGGAATATAAATTTTTAGATAATCTAATCTTGAAAGTACAACTTCGCACTTAGTTAAGTCATCAAATCTAGTTCTAGTGAACCCCAGCAGCTATGATATGATTTTGTATGATCCGAGTTATTTCATAATCTTTGTCTCAACCGGGTTATTTCATAACTGCTTTGATTAAACAGAATTGTCACAATTTGTAACAGATCAGATAACTTACCAAACATAAATATAAAAGCTCCACTTTCCGCCTATGTTTGTGTTAACAAGCACTTTGACAGTGGGGTTAAAAAGTAAATTTAATGATCTGAAATTTTAAAGGTATTCCGGAATAGCTTTAGGTATTCTGGTTGTAAAAATGCAAAAGAGTAGCATGTAGTAACAAAGTCAAGACTATTTGTTTGTTATTTTATCAAAGCTAAAGAATCGCGATTTTCCCCAAGTTTTTTACTACTGGCCTGAGGCGTCTATTGTAACTTCCCCCTGCACTTGTACCTTGTGCAATGCAGCCTTAGTCCACCCTGAATTTGAAACATGGACGATTGTTTTTACCAGGCATAGTAGGGGGAAATGATCGAAAAGTTAGTTTAATACCATTCTGGAGAGTCCAAAAAAAGACTGAATAAAGAATTTGTAGTCCTGAAGATGAATGTAATTATTATGTGAATAAATTTGCTGCAGAGGTCTTTTATTTATTTGTGCTTTTACGTAAGCCTATTAATTAATATATATTATATTACAGGCTAACGAACTGAACGCGGGCGAGGAGTGCAAGTGTCACGGCCTCTCAGGTTCTTGCACGACCAAGACTTGTTGGAAGAAGATACCACCGTTCCCGTTAGTGGGAAATCACCTGAAGGCCGCCTATAACAGGGGCATGAAGGTCGCCGTAAACAGGAACAATTTCGGGAATGGATTTCAACTGACGGAAAGATTCCCTAACTTGCTCTACATAGACGACTCTCCGGACTACTGCAAAGCGGACGTCGCCCAAGGTAGGTTGAGATATGTACCATTTGTAGGCCAGAAGTCCATCACATCAGCCATGGGATGGCTTAAATACACATAAAAAAAATCCTTTCAAATTTTGTTGATAAATATTTCCAAAAATACAATCCCTAAGTTATGTTAGTACATAAAAAAGTCTGATACGGAATGAATAGGCACAGATTACTTAGTTAATCGATTTAAGGAAGGTCGTTTCGGAATGCTTCCATTCAAGTACTCAGGGAAAATCTGTTAAGCTTTATAATAGCTTAATACAATGGTGTAGCAATAACATGGTGCATAAGCATGTACTATGTAGTTAGTATCTGTAAGCATGTCGGGGAGGTTCTAATCCTGCCAGTATGAGAAACTTGTGTACTCCAACCCACTAAACAGAATTCTCAAACAGCATTCACCTTGCTGTGGTTGAAGAATTTAAATTTTTTATAAAAAAAACTATCTATATTAAACTTCTAAGCATGTATTTGGAAACTGTTAATATGTCATAAAATATCAGATTAATTAATCTTATTGGATTTATTTGTGGCATTTTATTAATGTTCACAATGCAATCGAATGCTCTGTCCACGGCGGAGATGTGACCTAACGGACTCCTATCATAACAGTCAGGTAAATTGAGTATTGATTCTTAAATCCTTCATAGGAATTTCCTGAATAGTTTCCAGCCCAACATAATGCCAGTAAGCAATAATTTGTATTTACTTTTTATTATGTTTACTATTTCGCTTTTTTTTCGACATTTAGTCCCCATATATAATTATTAATCACTAACAGTGTATGAGTTACTTACATACTTATGTTACAATTTACAATTCACCGCGCTAAATAATGTGACAAAAAATCCAATAATTATGTTTCTGGCCGACAAAGAAGTTGTACATTGCTATTCCGTTGTTTGTCTAGACTTTATTACTTCGTACCTTGTTCATATTCGTTCTTCGCTCTGGACCCCTTCCTGCAATACTCAGCTCAACAGAGGCGTACCCCCCCCCCCAGGTTATTTAATATTCTTCTGCTGGCTTTATTGTCATCACCGCAAACGTCCCCCCCCTTTTCGTAGAAGGAATATTTACGACTCGTCCGAGACCGAGCTATTTAGTTTCCCACATTGTAAACAGAAGGTAAGCCCCATCACCTAGTATTGTATATATGTTATTTGACCTTTTAACTTGAAAACGATATTTTAAATTGTAATTCTACTATCCTTGGAATGCATCTGCGCATGCAGAAAGAGGAGAAATTGTAAATATTTGTGATCTTGTTCACATATTGTACAATAAATAAAGGGATTATGGGGAGGGGGGACCGAGCTATTTAGCATTGATATCTAAACAGTGTAAATAAAGATAAACGGTTTTTATCTTATTAATGATTAATTTCAACAACTTTTGAATATTAATTAAAACATAAAATTAGAATGATGTATGTAAACTACCTGAAGTGAAGTAACGAATGTAAATGGCTGTCATTTCTCAAAAATAATACAATTTTCTTGATTACAAATTAAGAACGTTACAATCTAAAGTTAGTCTATTAACACATGTGAGTTTCCTAAATAACTCTTTACTGCTATGCTTAAAGGTAGAGGCTCTACTTTAATTCATATATGTATATCATGTATATTTTATTTATGGTCCTGATTCTGAATAAGCCAAGGGGTCAACTTTTTTTTATATTTTTAATTTATCTTGTAAAAAACTGTAATTACTGGTTATTATATTGAAATAAGGGATACTCGTAGGTAGGGGAGTTTAAGAACGCACTTAATACTTTTAGAATGCGGAATACTTTTTATGTATAAGTCGATCGAGTGAGGTACATCCCTTGGTCTGTAATATGTTCGAAGAACCTCCCTCTTATCTGCAAATGTAATTACGAAATTATTCACTTGTACATAACAGAGAATTTGTTTCCTTTTCCATTCACACAATCAATGTAAACCAATATTATCGTTTGATAGTGTGTGCCTATAGTGTGGACGCAATTGCGGACAGTGATTAATCAGTAGACATTATAGCGATCCAGTGTAACTGAAAATTTCCCGATTCGTTAAAAACGAGTGCGAATTCCGCGGCTGTATTTCTTTCCGTTCTTTACCTTATTTTCTTCCTCTAGTGCCTCCAGCTGATCGAGATATTGATCGTCGGTAATCAAGATTCACTACAGTACTCAGGCACTATCACCTGATAACTCATTATTAGCCGTGCGTATATCAATAAGATAAGAGCTTGTTGGGAGAGGTTCTCTGTGGATAACAAATATGTACATATTATCTTAAAAAATCAAGTTTTCTTGACGCCTAGTAAAGAAAGATTGCACAAGACCATCCATGATCCACACCACCATCTTGATCTAGGCCAAGATCCTGTCCTTTATTCTAAATCTTTCTAATATTCTTTTGTAGATCATCTTTTGTCATTCCTCCTAAAATCCTAATTGACAGAGAGAGGTTCACTATGCGCTCTTGATTGTGCCTACTCTTGGTCCACACTGTCCAATAATTTATTATTATAAATTTAGCCAGTTGATAGTGAAATTTTCTAGTAATGAATGTAATGTCTTTTTTCTACAGGTTGGTCAGGGACAGAGGACCGGATATGCTCAAGAAGGAAGGGCGCGAACGTGACTGACCTGTCGGAGAGGAAGTCATGCAAGGAGCTGTGCAAGGACTGCGGACACCAGGTGAGATGGAGGACGGTTCGGGTCGCGTGGAGGTGCAACTGCAAATTCAGCTTCTGCTGCGGAATCACCTGCAACATTTGCATCAAGAAGAAAATTGAGAACTACTGCCTCCCGTCTCCAAAGGACAAGCGTTTACTGATTGGTAACTTCGGTAACTTCTCAGGGTCCAACCGCCGAAGTCTCGAGCCTCAACTATTATAAGTTCCAAAGAACTTTTTCAGCATTCATAGGATAACTCAGATCAATAGCAGTGTCAAATAAGCACCATTTATATTTTGTAACTCCAATTATAAAGACGGTATTAATAATTATAATTTAGGTGCTGATAACAAAAAATTTTTTAGCACCTTTGAGTAATGCGTGCCACCGAAAGCGATTAATTGAACACAATTGCTGAGCCTTATCCGAGTTGGTTACGACAAAACAGAAATTTGCTAACTCAAATTCATTCTTTTAATCAGATTGAGATGCAGACTTGCAAGACTGCAACTAGCAAGCATACTAAAAACAAAAATAATTGAATTGAAAACAACTGTTTTTTTTAATGAACCATCTCTGACTGCCGATATGCGTAATAATTTTTAGTTAGATGGCGATTAAGACTTGCAAGACTGCAACTATCAAGCTTACTAAAAACAAAAATCATTGAATTGAAAACAACTGTTTGTGTTAATGACGCATCTCTGACTGACGATATGTGTAATAATTGTTAGTTAGATTGCGATTAAGACTTGCAAGACTGCAACTATCAAGCTTACTAAACACAAAAATAATTGAATTGAAAACAACTGTTTGTGTTAATGAAGCATCTCTGACTGACGATATGTGTAATAATTTTTAGTTAGATTGCGATTAAGACTTGCAAGACTGCAACTATCAAGCTTACTAAAAACAAAATAATTAAATTGAAACCAAATGTTTGTGTTAATGAAGCATCTCTGACTGACGATATGTGTAATAATTGTTAGTTAGATTGCGATTAAGACTTACAAGACTGCAACTATCAAGCTTACTAAACACAAAAATAATTGAATTGAAAACAACTGTTTTTTTTAATTAAGCATCTCTGACTGACGATATGTGTAATAATTTTTAGTTAGATTGCGATTAAGACTTGCAAGACTGCAACTATCAAGCTTACTATAAACAAAAATAATTAAATTGAAAACAACTGTTAGTGTTAATGACGCATCTCTGACTGACGATATGTGTAATAATTGTTAGTTAGATTGCGATTAAGACTTACAAGACTGCAACTATCAAGCTTACTAAACACAAAAATAATTGAATTGAAAACAACTGTTTGTGTTAATGAAGCATCTCTGACTGACGATATGTGTAATAATTTTTAGTTAGATTGCGATTAAGACTTGCAAGACTGCAACTATCAAGCTTACTAAAAACAAAATAATTAAATTGAAACCAACTGTTTGTGTTAATGACACATCTCTGACTGACGATATGTGTAATAATTGTTAGTTAGATTGCGATTAAGACTTACAAGACTGCAACTATCAAGCTTACTAAACACAAAAATAATTGAATTGAAAACAACTGTTTTTTTTAATTAAGCATCTCTGACTGACGATATGTGTAATAATTTCTAGTTAGATTGCGATTAAGACTTGCAAGACTGCAACTATCAAGCTTACTAAAAACAAAATAATTAAATTGAAACCAACTGTTTGTGTTAATGACGCATCTCTGACTGACGATATGTGTAATAATTGTTAGTTAGATTGCGATTAAGACTTACAAGACTGCAACTATCAAGCTTACTAAACACAAAAATAATTGAATTGAAAACAACTGTTTGTGTTAATGAAGCATCTCTGACTGACGATATGTGTAATAATTTTTAGTTAGATTGCGATTAAGACTTGCAAGACTGCAACTATCAAGCTTACTAAAAACAAAATAATTAAATTGAAACCAACTGTTTGTGTTAATGACGCATCTCTGACTGACGATATGTGTAATAATTGTTAGTTAGATTGCGATTAAGACTTACAAGACTGCAACTATCAAGCTTACTAAACACAAAAATAATTGAATTGAAAACAACTGTTTTTTTTAATTAAGCATCTCTGACTGACGATATGTGTAATAATTTTTAGTTAGATTGCGATTAAGACTTGCAAGACTGCAACTATCAAGCTTACTAAAAACAAAAATAATTAAATTGAAAACAACTGTTAGTGTTAATGACGTATCTTTGACTGACGATATGTCTAATAATTGTTAGTTAATGCCAACATAATGTTAGAATTTTCCAGTACTGTATATTTTGTTATAAACAAGTCTTAATTATTGGCTATTATAATTTTAAAGGTTTTTATTTTTACAAACGACACCATGAACTCGGTTAATCTATACAATATCATTTTATTAAATGCAGGAAGTATAATATATAGTGAACAAATACTTGACAAAATAGTTTCTTATGTATTTTTCTGTATGAATTATTTTTTTTATTTATCTATTTAAATAAATAAATAAAATATAAAAAATAATTAAATATAAACTTTAGTTTGTTTATTGATTGTTTGTGCTACTCATTTTAACTCTTCAAGGGAGGTTTTTCATAAATCATATATTATTTTCATCAGTTAGACTACAACTAAACTATATTATCCAATAATATAGATACTCCGATGAAAATGTAGTCTATACATTTAATAATTGACGCAATACCATTTACAATATACCATGTAATTAATTTTATTGTTTTGTATCAATAATTGTAAACTTTTTTTATTGAAAATATACAAGTACATGCATAACGCTATTTCTCACTTTGTAATCCCTGTAATCCCAAGATGGAGTTTATTCCCTTTTTTTGACCAAACCAATTTTTTATTGCATCATATTTTTGATTCATACATGAACCAATTAGTCAATTATAAAATGTGTCTGACTATAATCTTCGTGAACGCACAGTTGTTTAAAGATGTCTAAAATGGCCAATCAATCTAATAATCCTCTCAGAATGAAATATGAAGCAATTTAATCGCTGTGAGTTCTCAGTTCCAGGCGAATAATCTTTAAATTAATTTTATTTTGCAGCAAAAAATTGCTAAAATCGTGAACTTAAAAAAAAAAAGAACAGTAACAAATATTTGATTTTATCTCTGCCCAGAGGATGTGAGGTGCAACAATTGTGTAAGGAAAGGTTCTAGGCTCTGTTGCTCTGTGCTGGCTTGTACGAATCTACTAATCTACAGTTGGTTCCCTTTGTCTGAGGTATTGTAGTTGAATAACTTTTTAGATATACGGAATCCTCATCGGAATATTCGTTTATGATTTATTTAACACAGATTGGAGTCGCTCAAATAACTTTTGAACTGAGCCACTCACATAAGGCTCTGAAACTTAGTTTTGCGTTGTTTTTTTTTGGAGCAGATAAATAATATTGCTATATTAATAAAATCTGTTGTCATATTATAACTTTAATTCAACATTTGTCTTCGGACTGTAACATTTTATGATATCATAATAATTTATTTTAAAGACATCATCCCGTAGCCAGTAGCAACTCACCCATCAGTGTGTATCATTTCGAAATCTTACATCAACCAACATCACATTTTTTTTTATTGCTGAGACCTGATGAGGGAGGAAATCTGCACAATTCCAACCTGTTGCTTACTTTTAAGGGTGAAAGAGGATATGATAAATGCTGTAATGAACAAGTAGAAGGTTTATAGGTTAATTGCTTGTCGTAGGTTTAGATCGAGTAAATAACGCCTTAGAGAGCTGTGATAGTACACTGTCAGACCTAAATGTTGTCCTCTTGGTCTTTTCCTAACTGTCAGCAGTTCGAGAGGTGCCTTGGTAATGTTCATTCCTTGCCTCTTTAAGCAAATTCACAAAATAGCTTCGCCATCTCTTCTTTAATCTTCTGAAGCATAACCATTCATTTAACATTAATTTAATTTAATCATGTCAGGGCAGGCCTGTTCCACCACTTTAGATGACAGTTCCGCAGTTGGAAGCTCTCTTGTCATCCAGTGACAAACTAGGATTTTCCGGGGTACTACTGATGTTCTCAGATAAGCATTTAGTGATCTTTTCGCTATTTTTTTTTAAGATTTTTAAGACCACAGTTTTCGGGTGAATTTTTGTAGCACCGATGAACATTTAATCCTGTTTATTAACTTCGAAACCGGCAAGACACAATAGAAATGAATAGGGTATCCAGTACACGATCTGAAATAGATTTATAAATCTGATTGTATATTTCATTTCTAAAGAAGCTAAGGCGTCTGTCAGGAAGGAAGTAGAAACTTTTATTTCACCTCGGTCAAGACCATCATCAATCTTGTCTATCCTACATTTATTATCATATATGTAGAATTTTGATTTTCCATAATCCGCCAACCGATATTTTTGATTAAACTAAATTACCGGACGTGTGATCTCACCTTTGGCCAAAGAGAGTGAGCCAGGTTGCGTTGGGGAGGGAAATGTTAGTTTACACCTAGTATTTACTGAGGGTGGTGGTGCCGTTCAAAGCAACGACATTAAAAGACTCATTGGACATACCGACGACCAGAGAAAAGAAAATTGGACGCGAGGTATGTTACAATATATTATGCACGCTATAAATTCAAACAGTTAAAACTCAGGTCATTTTCCAAATCGTGTGTTACAACATGGTCGAGAAATATTTATATGTTATGAAGGGGAAACATCTGAATTTTTGAGTAATTAGACTTTAATCATACGATCATATCACTTAATATAATGAGTATTAATTATACAATATTCCACGTGCTTTGATGATATATTTACTCTAACTTTAATCATAATATCGGATCACGTAATATAATGAGTATTAATGATACCATATACTACAATATTCCACGTGCTTTGATGATATATTTACTCGTAACTTTAATCATACGATCGGATCACGTAATATAATGAGTATTAATGATACCATATACTACAATATTCCACGTGCTTTGATGATATATTTACTCGTAACTTTAATCATACGATATATAATATAATATATAATAACCACGTAATATAATGATACAATATACTACAATATTCCACGTGCTCTGATGATATATTTACTCGTAACTTTAATCATACGATTGGATCACGTAATATAATGAGTGTTAATGATACAATATTCCACATGCTTTGATGATATATTTACTCGTAACTTTAATCATATGATATATAATATAATATATAATAACCACGTAATATAATGATACAATATACTACAATATTCCACGTGCTTTGATGATATATTTACTCGTAACTTTAATCATACGATCGGATCACATAATATAATGAGTGTTAATGACACAATATTCCATGTGCATTGATGATATATATATATATATATATATATATATATATATATATATATATATATATATATATATATATATACGTGATGGAGTGTATTGACTTGTTTATCCTTGTCCTCGTCCGTATCTTGAGAACATGGCCACGCTAAAAAAGTGTCATAAAGAAAGAGACAATGCAAAAGAGTCTTCATAAACTGGGAAGTAGTCGAAACTTACGGCTTAGTCACTGTAAGTTTTGACAGATGTTAGTTTTTATGGCATTGGCTAATCTTATGTTTGTTAAAATCTTGGTAAATAATGTGCACATGCTCAGTATGGAATGTGTGTATCGCTACATGGATACAATTATTCTCCCTGTTACAAATAAGCCTTAGGGCAGTAGGACACAAGATTCATTTTTGGACCGGAATATATTGCCTTGCATATATAGTTTGCCATGCATGTGATGTTGTGAAGCATTGCTTTGTGATGTTGTGAAGCATTGCTTTGTGATGTTGTAAAGTATTGCTTTGTGATGTTTAAATCTATAAACGAGTTGAAGAGTTTTACGGGAATTCGGCTTAGCTTGACAAAGAAGTCCTGCTCGATTTTCATTATATTTTTTAATGAGAAACGTTTTGACACACTGCGTGGGACGGTAGGGAATATTGATTGTTTTGTTTACCTGAAATATAAAATGTTTTGTAAAACGGGGAAAGTCACTTTCAGTTTTACAGAATGTACGGAATGTCAACATCCCCTGCCAACTCATTCACGAACCTGATCAAGACAAACATAGTTTGTCAAATAGGTCCACAGAAAATTGTTTTCAGAAACAAACTTGGTGATAACCTAACACCCCTCTTTCATAAACCTTAACCGATGTCCCAAAGAACTCTTAAATAACTTATATACTCTCGGCTATTTATGAGCTCACAATTTAAATTTAGCAGTTCTCCCCAAGCCTCAAATGGAAGTCTAATGAATCATATCCTTTAAATATCCATGCTTGTATTACTAAATTATTATATTATATTTATTAAATTAAGCTTGAGAGATCAAATTCACTGCAGTGTCTGCTATGAGTGCATACATATATATGACATATTCAGAATTAAGAAGATATGTTCGCAAACCGTACTGGTTTCCCCTAGTCTTAAGACGCTACACTGTGAGTCTCTACGTTTTCCTCCCTTCTTCGTATTTCATCAAACATATATCTTTATTTCTTGTAAAATTTTCTTCAAAGTAAGATATTAGGTTACTCTCCATCACATTTAGTTTAGAAGCTCCCCTCTCACAGCTGCTTGACATGTTTAAAAAAATATTAACATTAGTAAATAATCTCATTAACAAATTAACTAACATCGAGCACCTACTAACTAATTCATTATAGATATGGCCTGTTATAACTATTGCATCTCCTTCATTTTTCAATGGAAACACATTCATGTCCATATGCTTAATCAAGTTATAATATTTACAACTTTGTCTGTACACAAAGTATATTTGTTTGTACTCTACCGTTTGGACGAATGCTTAGCTCTATGAGAATATAGACTTACAAATTGTGGACGACAAGGTCGTCTTGAATATATAACACAGAGACACTGTGACATAACAGAGTGTTTTATAATACATACACTGAAGAGAAGTTCCAAGGTCTGAAAAGCCATTGAGGAACAACCAGTTATTTATAAAGATCTG